>JAENHJ010000061.1:600000-1021835 GCA_025330945.1 Mucuna pruriens
CAAAATCCTAGAACACCTTACTCCAACCTCCTCCTTCCCCTGACTTAGGCCGTAAAAACACAACCCAAACACAAGACCGGCCCCTTCCCATGTAGAAATTACCAAGGTAACTATCGCGATAGACGCGGGACCCCCTATGCCCTACAGAACCAACTCCGAACCAACATCTTCGATTCAAGACACCTTCCCATTAGGGCTTCCGGGCTGCTTAAACCAAAATGCCCAAGGGCGACTTTTTCAGGGCCGAATTCTGCCTCGACCTACCAAATTTTAACGTCACAATTTAGGTTGTGACAATGTAATTATAACTTTTGATTCAATTAATTTTTTTTAATAGCTATGTTAATAACTTGTATTTATAAATACTATCATATTTCTATAATTTATTAATCCAATAGGATACAAGTAGTTATCATTATGCTTTCTTTTATTTTAATCAATTAATTGTTCTAATTATTATGATAATAATTTATATTTATAAATATTATACTTCTCAAATTTAATTCAATACTTAATTTTTTATAACTTTTTTTATTTATAACTTCTCAAATGCAATTACTTGAAATTCTAAAATTACTATTTTATTTATTCTATTCTTGCAAATTACACACTACATCTAATTATAATTTTTTTATTCAATTAATTTACTTTAATAATTATATAAATAATCTGTATTTATAAATACTATCTTATTTCTTTTATTTATCAATTTCATAAGATATAAATAATAATAAAATATTTAAACTAATTAATAATTAATATATCATCGTATTAAATGAATTTCTCCCGATAAATGTAAGTAATAAAAAACTAAAATATATAAAAAATATATTTAAAATTTATTATGTATTTTATATCTAACTAACTAAATAAAAAAATAAAAAACTTGCTAAAAATATCACCTTAACTTTATATATATATATATATATATATATATATATATATATATTATAATAAAATAAAGAAATTTTGTAAAAAACTTCTAAAAAAAATTAGTTAATTCAATTTTACTTGCAGTCTAACAAATAAAAAAATGTTATCATTAAAATAAAAAATAAATAATAATTCTATTATAATTACTGACTAAGCAAGGGAGTCCTCTAAAAAAAAAAAAAAAAAAATATATATATATATATATATATATATATATATATATATATATATATATATATATATATATATATATATATATATATATATATATATATTATATAAATAGAGACATTGAGATGCTTCTCTCAAACTCATCAAAACAACCGTTCTGGTTTTTCGCAGTTTGCTGAGTGACCGTGCTATTAATTATTCTTGTAACGTCATATTACAAAAGTATAAAAGAATTATTTTTAAAAATAAAAAATTTACTATATATTTAAAAATTGTTACAATAAAAAATTCTATATTTGTTATAGAAAATATATTAAAAAAATAAGAATAATAACTAATAAATTATATTTTTTATTAAATAAATAAACAGTAATTGTTCTGCAGATTGTCCTAGACGCGTCTTTTGATTCCCATTTATACATGAACGACTCCCTGCTGTTTTCCGTAACAAACTCCTAACCGTCTCAACTGGCTTCTAATTGATTTTGGGAGTTGAGTGCTTCTTGGAGTGGTAGGGGTTGTTTGGGTCAGGAAGGAGTTGGTTTGAGTGGATTGGCTTTCCCCTTGGGCCAAGGTACTTTGTTGGGTTGGGGTGTATCTGTCATTGGACACAGGTTTAGAGGGTGCCAGTTATCGTGCGATCCTACACACATGTTGGAGCCCGATCATCATGTGCGACCAGTTCATAATCCCTAAAACTTTTTACCGTAGGGAATAAGCTTTAATTCTTCTTTCTGGTCTGACACAGCTGGGCATGGTTCCCGGTCTTGATTGGCGGGTCGGCTGGGTAGGTCTCGATCCCTCCCTTGGTTGTACCTTGTTACAACATGTTTTTAGTGTGTGGTTTGCTTAGACTCGGTCGACCGGGACGGATTCAGTTGGCATGGCAGGAGTGGATTCGGACTATCCGGTGGGTCAATTGGTACACAACCCCTCATGCGTCGGGTGGAATGATAGGTACTTTGAAGTTTCATCTAGGGTGAGATTCAATTGGTTGAGCGACTCTTCGATTGTTCGGGATATGCTCTAAAGGCCTTTGACATATGTGAGGGAGACGTGATTGCGTTGATTTTGTGGGAGTTTCTTAGATTTGATTGTTCACAATGTTCTCGCCTCGGGGGTCTATGAACCGGCCCGCTCGCAAGTCTTTGGTGTCCCTGATAGCTTTCACCGGCTTGTCTTTGACAGTTCTTTAATTATCTCGTCTAGGGTCTATGGACCGGCCGCTCGCAGGTCTTTGATGACCTGAAGAGCCTTGACCGGCTTGTGTCTGAGGTCTTTAATTATCTCGCCTAGTGTCTATGGACTGGCCACTCTCAGGTCTTTGGTGCCCCGGACAACCTTGACCCGCTTGTATCTAAGGTCTTTAATTATCTAACTATGGATCGGCCGCTCGCAGGTCTTTAATTATCTCGCATGGGGTTTTATGAATCGGTCGCTCACAGGTCTTTGGTGCCTTGGACAGCCTTGACCGGCTTCTTACAGGTCTCGTTTTCTTGCTCGGGACTAGCCTTATTGTTCTGCTCTCAAATTGTAGATTGTCCTAGACGCACCCTTTGGTCCCCATTTATACATGAACGACTCGTAGCCGTCTTAACTGACTTCTAACTGATTTTGAAAGGTGAGTGCTTCTTGGAGTGGTAAGGGTTGTTTGGGTCAAGAAGGAGCTGGTTTGAGTGGATTATTGACTTTCCCTTGGACCCAGATTTAGAGGGTGCTAATTAATAAATCAAAATTAATAACAAAGAAAAAACACCTCACTAATTCAATTTATTAATTTTCACCATTTTATCAATATATTTAAATAAATGAAGACAATTTTTTTAATTTTGTTTGTCTAAATAATACTTTTTAACTCTATTCTTATTTTTATTTTTCTCATTTTTGTGTGTTGTTTCTTTTTTTCATCTTAAAATAATTTTGAAGACAAAAGCATAATCAAGCATTGTTTGAATTTGATATTTTGATTCTGAATTGTGAGATGCATCAAACGGTCCACAAAACTGTTGGAGAGAAGCTGTAGAAGAATTTTGCAGGAGAAGAATTTTGCAGGAGAGAACAGCATACTGTGATAATCAGGGGCATCTATTCCCAACGACGTCGAACCTCGAGACTCGCCGATGGCTGGAAACTGCTTGCCGTCGGTGAAGCTCACCGGCAGCGGCCGACCGGTGCTCGAACCGAACGAAATCGAGTGCTTCTTCCTCTCCGGCGTGGACCTTCTCAGCGAAGACGACTCCAGTACTTGCTTCCCTCACCTCAAATCCGGCCTCCTCATCCTCACCACGCACCGCCTCCTCTGGCTCCCGGACTCTGCCGCAGGCGATGGCTCTTCTGCCGGCGCTGTCCCCCTCGCCGCCATCTCCCACATCTTCTCCCACAAGAAGTCCCTCAGGTCCATGTTCGCCTCGCCGCGGGTCCGGTTCCAGGTGTCGCTGTCGCCGGAGGGCACGGTCGCGGCGTCGGGATCGCGATCGGTGGTGGTGACGGTGGTGGTGAGGGGGAAGGGGGACTGCGACGCGTTTTTGACCAAGTTTTGGGAGAATTGGCGTGCCAGGGCGTGGGAGGAGGCGGAGAGTGCCACGAGTTCGGGTTCAAATGCGTTGGAAACGGCAGCGCCGTCGTCGAGCGGGATTTATTCGAGTGATGGGAGGGTGAAGATGGTGGGAGTTTCAGGGATATTGAGGAAGGAACAGGAAATGTGGGAGAGTACTGATAGGAGCTTGCAGGAGGCTTTTCAGGATTTGAATGCTCTCATGGTATGTTAATGTGTTTGCCAAAATATTTTTCTGGTACGGTTAGACTACAGCAAGTTCTCCCCCTTTGATTTTGGGGAGTATTTGTTTAGGGATTTGGCTCCTTGAATCAGGATATAGTTGTTGATGAGAAAATAAATGATGGGAAAACTCAAAACACATCTACGGCTTAAATATATGGTTTGTTATGTTGGAAAGTCTCACATTGTTTTCCTTGATTCTTGGAGTGAAGCTTATATATCTGTTGAGTAACTTCGTTTATTGTCAATTAGTTTTAAGATGAAATCTAACATGTTATCCGGGCCTATAATCCATCTTAGTGAATCATCTATTTTGGTAGGCATCGCCTGTTGGCAGATATATGTGGAGGGAGAATATTGAAAAGTCCCACATCACTTGCCTACTTTACCCTCTAAAGTGAGCGTATATATGAAAAACAAAGTGACAGATAGCGATAATTTTGTATTATTTCATGTTTGAATAATGTAACTGGTGTACTTATTTGTGTCTACTTTGATTGTGTGAAAAGGTTTTTTGATAGATAATTTTTTGCTTATTGGAGCAAATGAGGGTTGTTTTGAGTTTTAGCAATGGTATTTGGGAGGAGTGACTTCTGTGAAAAGTGTTTGAAAAGCTTTATAACTCATCAGGAGATAATTAAATGTGATGTCAATTATTTCATGTTATGTAACTGGTATGTTATAGATTTTTTTTTTTTGCTTATTGGACCAAATGAAGGTTGTTTTGAGTTTTAGCTATGGTATTTGGGAGGAATAACTCTCGCGAAAAGTATTGCTAATGACTTTTTAACTCATCGGGAAAGGATGTATGTATGTATAAGTGGGGAGATAAAATAATATTCTAAGAGAGAAATTTTATACTTTCATGTGTATCACAGAAACTGTTTCATATCTATCATCTGCTTTGAGCTTTTGGTGGAAAGAGGATAATATAGATGGATTGACAGAAAATGTAGTTGAGGGAGCTGTAACCTGTAATTATGGCTGGATAGGATTTTGTTCAGAATTCATACACGCATCACTTTTCAAATCATTATGCTTATCATGACTTGCTTGGGCTGTGAGCAATGAGGAAATGTTGGGTGGTTGTTGGCTGTAATGTTTGCTGATATAAGCTGCATTTTCATCATGCTGGTAAAGGTTTTCTAAACCATATTATCCCTGCAATCTAATAATTCATACTTCTGAAATTTTACTTTATTTGTCCTTGGCAGTGTTAATTTATGTGTATGGAGTAATTTGCAGAAAATGTGTTTCCTTCTCTTTTTTAGGCTTCGTTAATAAAAAAGGAAACATCACTCAATTTGATTCACTAGGGACCACTAAGGAAAATGATTGATGATCCAATAAATGTCATAATTTTGCTAATTTTATAGGTGAATTTGTGAGCTGAACTTTTACCTTTATGCTGTGCAAACAGAAATTAACTTAGTTTCTCCTACTTGATTGTGACAATTGTAGTTAGATAAAAAAGTATTTTTGTACTGAAATTCTTTAGTTGGTTTTGCTTTTGGTTTGTATTAAGCTTAAGGTGCTTATGTTTTGGGTTGATGTTGGATTTGCAGAGCAAGGCTAAAGAGATGATGGGGCTAGCAGAGAAAATGAGGCTTAAACTTTTGTCTGGCTCAAATTCTCAAACCAATGCAACTAATGATGAGGAGATGGGTTCAAAGGAAGAGATGCAAGATTGGTTATTGAGTGTTGGTATTATATCTCCTGTTACCAAAGAGTCTGCAGGTGCTTTGTATCATCAACAGCTTTCTCGTCAGGTTCTCTTATCATTCCTCTCAATCATACATTTTTCTTAGTAATCAAAAGATCATGCAAATTGTAAGACATGTTTTGAGAAAGATATCATTATTATTATTGGTCTTTTTTTCTTAACATTTAAAAGATTGATTTGATCTAAACAGTTCACAGTTAAGGATTTTTATCATGGAACCTTTTATTCCTGCTATTTTTATTGAGGGGGGGTTGGGGTGGGGTGGGGTGGGGGGGTGGGGTTCTCATGACTATGTTGTTAAGCAATTGAAAAAAAAAATACCATTTCCAAAGCTTGCGAGGACATTTAAGATTTGCTCTTATCACAGGTAATGAGGCACTCATAAAATTTGTTGAAACCATATGTTGAAGATGAATTTTCATTGCCTTTGGTGATGACAGTGGAGAATTGACATGGTAGTATTAATCAAGGGCAGCTGGTGTTGGGAAAGAATACTAGAAACCACGCCAAAAGGGATAACATGAGCAAAGTCAGCAGATAGAATATCATGGATTAATTGAGAAACAGAAGATATTCTTCTTGTACATAAAGCTATGGTTTAAATCACAATGCATGCAAAATATGTCAGACAGTGTATCTGTTTCTTTGCATTGCATAATTGTGGTCTTTTAACTCAACTGCTGTGCAAGAAGAGCTTAGAAAAAGCTCTTCCATTTTGTTCTCATTCCTGGGGATGAGTTGTTGGTTTTGATATTTTGGTAACACCTTCAGGCTTTTTGTGCATATCATTTTAAATGTTTTTCTCACTTGTATAAAAATAATTACAAAAAAACTGTTTTTTATGTTAGGGAGTTATTAATGGTTGTTTGACTAATTGCCTTTTGTTAGTTTTCTATTGGTTTAAAATAACCTAATATGTCCTTGCCCATACTTAGTTGGCAGATTTTGTTAAAGTTCCACTTGAGAGAGCTGGGGGAATTATCAATCTTATCGATATATATTGTCTCTTCAATCGTGCTCGTGGCACAGGTTTCAATATTGTCTTCTCTTAGACATGATTTTCTTTGAAGTGTAGTACATTTTTTGAATTAATGCTTCTCTTGTTTTGATTGTATAATAAGCAGAATTGATCTCACCTGATGATTTGTTGCAAGCATGTTGTCTGTGGGAGAAGTTTGATGTGTACGTATGACATTATCTTCTATTTAAATTACTTTTGGTACTGTGTTTTGGTAAATTATGGTCATAGTATAGACTTGGTGAGTAGGTGACTTTGATTCATACTCCATGGGTTTCATGGTTGTTAAAATTGGGGTTCAAATTGCAAGATTTTACGATTTTAATCTCCAATTCAGATTGCACATGTAATTGGAGTCAGAGTGAAATTATTGTAAAATTGCTATTCAAGTTGTAAAATCACTAAAATCATGTGATTTTAATATTTCTGGAAAGTTGAAACTGATCTGGTTTCGTTATGAACCCAGTTTTAAAGTTAGCGACCTGTTTTGTTTTTGACCCACCTTTAAAGTTAGTGATGTTTGAAGCTGCTGCTTCTTTGTCAAATGCAAACCCTAATTGAAGGACGAAGCTTCTGCTCTGCTTCTTAATGAACCCTAACCACTGTTATTCTCCCTATGTCTGAGTCAGCCGCCACCCACCATTGCTGCTCAAAGTTCTATTCTCTGCACCAACCACCATTTTTTCCCTGTATTGTTCTTTGCTTGAATTTCTTCTCTGTTTGGTGCCTTTGACAGGTTTGGGTTTTTTTGGCTTTTGCTGTTCTTGTTCAAACCCACCCTCTCTTACACTCTTCTTGTTCCAACCCGCCGCTACCTTTTATTATGTTACCTTGGTCATAGTTCTAAACTAAAGTGGAGATGGATTATGGGTAGGAGTGACAAAACAATCCATTTATCCACTATCCATCCACAAGTAAATCTACCAAATCCATCCATTACGAAAAAAAAAAAAGGACTCAATCCAATCCATTAATATAATTTCATGGATGGTTAGATATCCATTCACTATTTTTCAAAATCTGTTGGATTACATTAAATAAAAAAGTAAATCCATTGGATAAAAAACAAAAAACAAAAATGTGAGACGAGGTTGAGCCAAAAATGCTCCGGTCAAGGATGAGTGGAAGATTCTATTATTGAAACCGAGTGAAAGATACTCCGCCCTTGACAGAGCCAAAGATGTTTTGGATGAGGCGGAGCCAAAGATGCTTTAGCCCAATCCGAGTCAATGATGCTCTTGTCAAGGTTGAGCTAAAGATTCTCTAGCTGAGGTGAAGTCGAAGATACTATGGCCATGATCAAGTTGAAATTATTCTGGCTGAAGCCGAGTTGAAAATATTTTTATAGGCATTTGAGAAAAAACATTTTGAAATATTCATAATTTTCTTTTTAATTTTTGAAAAGAATTTTATGGATAGATTGAATACCCATCCATAAAAAAAATTGTTAATGGATGGATATTTTTAAATGTATCATGGATGGATTGAATTTTTTAATGAGATTCTAATGGATATAAATGGATTAATGGATTACTTTGAATCCATTAATTATAATCCAAATCAAAATTTATCCAATCCATCCATTTGTCACTCCTAATTATGGGTTATGACTTGTGAATATTATGCATGACATTTATGGAATATGGATTATGAATATGGGTTATATGTACTAATATGTCAAAGGAAGATATGCATATTAACATATGTATATGAATTTTGTAAAATCCTTCAATTTACGATTTGTACACCTTCCTGATTTTAGGTAAAATCCTGATTTTAACTAGTTGGGATTCTACCTTGTTTAATACTTTAATGCTATCCCCTTTTTGGTTTTGTTGTATTTCCTTCCGTTGATTATGTTATAATTATTTCAGCCCAGTGGTCCTGCGAAAGTTTGATAGCGGAGTCATGGTAATACAAACTAAGTCCCACAGTGATCAGGAGGTAAGTTCATTGTGGTTGTTTTTATTTTTATTTTTGGTTTTGTTATTCTTATTTACCTGGAAAAATCATCCTTGTATTAATTGTGAAATTGTGGGATCAGGTTTGTGGATTGTTATAGAATAGCTTGTATTTTTATTAGCTGTATTTGTTAATGAGCCCTAAGCTCTTTAGACTTTTACTTAGATTCTTCCCTGTTCCCAGACAGAGTTATAGGTCAGGGTGGGTCCCACAAGTGAGGTTGGGCTCTTGTCTCCTGGGGCATCTAGGACTGAGGTAAAGAGAATAGTTGTATGAACCACAGCAAAATCAAAACTCGGAAATTGCTGCATATAAACTTCATCAAGTAATCAAGTTATTTATTAAGGTGTTATCCAAATCCAGTTGCTGAATTGGGGAAAGAGAGGAAGGACAGAGAAGGGGAATTGGCAGAGTTAAATGAAACACAGAAGAGGATATCCTTAGAGATATAAAGTCTACCATCTTGAGATAAACAGTTGTACCCCTTGTGGGTGGAAGAGTTACCTAAGAAAGTACACTTGGTGAACCTAAAAAGCTTGTGACTGTTATAGTGACCTAAGGAATTTATAATTAGACAACCTATTCTAAGGGTCTTCATTATTACGAGAGGTAGTAAGGAAGGCATGTTCCTAAAAATGAAGGGTAAAGATGCTTGAGCAAGAAGGGTTAGAGTTTCCACAATGTTTGGATGTTAATGTTCAACAGTCCCATTTTGATGATGTGTATTGGGGAAGATGACTCTATGAGTAATTCCAAGTTGGCTAAGTCTTTAGATAAAGGATAAAACACCTCAACCCCATCAGACTGGACAGATTTTATTTTTGTGTTTAGTAGCAACTCTACAATAGATTTGAACCATTGAAAGATAACTGCCCCACAGATTTAGAACAAAGTAAATAAATCCAACTTTAGTGTGAATGTTACATGGCCTGAGAAGCCACGAGATGATAACATGGGAGCTAGTCCCCAAAGATCAATAAATATAAGTCAAAGAAGGGTAAACGGCAGTAGATGACTTGGAAGGCAACCAATGAGTCTTCCCCAAACAGCATGCTGAGTGGAAGTCAATGACTATTTTATTTATGAATGGAATATTACAGGTGCTGGGTACGGTTTGAACAGCATTTGAATTGGCTAAGAATATGGCCAAAATATTCCTTTTAAGAATTGGGTAATCCTCTTCTCTTGAGTTAGCTTTTGAGGTTGAATTAGGTGTTATCCTTGTTAGATTTTATTTTAAAAATAATTGATATTAAGTGAAGTTGCCTAATAAATATATAAGCTGCACCCCAAGGATTGAAGCAAGTGATGCACTGAACACCCCTCTCCACATATGCATACCAGATTTGGCGATTGATGAAAATGGGTTATAGGTTCTGATACCATGTTAGTTTTCATGTTAAAACCAATAAACATTAAGTGAAGTTGCCTAACAGATATATAAGCTACAATCCAAGGATTGAAACAGGTGATGTAAGACTTTCCAACATTTCTAATATAGTATTAAAGCCTATCTGGTCTTGAAGTTGGGTTACCTGCAGATGTCCAATGTTGTAAGCTTCATGCTCTAGATGTCCAATCCCTTGGATGTGAGGGGTGTGTGTCAAATGTCCCAAGTTGGCTAGGAATATGGCTAAAATTCTCCTTATAAGGCTTGAGAAATTGATAGGCCCATTATGCAAGTGTATAGCAAAAGAGGAAAAAGAGGGCCGTCTTAATTGTGGTCATCCCTACCCCGCCTTAATTGTGGCTTTTTTTTTTTTTTTCGGGGGAGGGCTGCCTTAATTGCAGTTTCGAGTGAGTGTGTTTAGTCCTGTTAAATATATTACTGTTTTCCTGTATCTTTTCTGATATGACTTTTATTTTCTCTGTATCTTCTGGATATAGTTTACTTATTTCCTTTTTTTAGGCTTAGATGTTTACCCTATAAAAAAGAGATTAGAAATTACATACACTACTCAGTTCAATATAGTGGTCTGTTTAACTAGTCCCATACTGGAGATATGACTTAAATAGAGCTCATAAAGCTTGAATAATTCTCATCTTATAAGCCAGTTTTGTGGAGTTGAGTTAGGCCTTAAGTTCAAATCCTAAGAAAATGAGCAGTAAGCAAGTGGGAGGAGGGGAACACTTTGAATTGGTTGAAGGAGAGAGAGGGGGGAAATAATAGAAAGGGCATGTGGAAAGAGGAGAGGGGGGGTAATTAAAGGGGGGAAATTTTCCAGTGGTTTATGGGGGTCTGGTTAGACAGAGCAGGGGAGCTGGTCCTTTCTCAGTCTATGGTGTTTTTTTATCTGCTTTCCTTATTACCATCTTGCGAGGAGCTTGGTCCATTTATTACTGTCAATTCCATTTTCTGCTGTTTTCTATCTTATCAGAAACAGAGGAATTAACATTTGGTTTTAAGGAGTTGTCTCCAGTTATTACATTCTATACTTCAATATAAATCTGGTTCATATCAGAAATCTTCCCCACTTGAGTTAGTTTTTGAGGTTGAGTTTGTTCCAGTCCATTTCTAATAGGCATCTTAGTCTACAGTGGCAAATTGAGCACAGATTCTGAAGATATGACTGAAACCATGAAAAGAGGAACTGATCTTGTTGCCTCTAATCCTGGTAGTCATTAGTTACTTTGTCACTCTACCATCTTCTGTGAGAAACCGATTTGGAATCTCAAGGTTTGCTACAAACCTGTGTAGTCAATGACCTTATATTACTGCCTCGACCTGATGCTTCCACATGAGGAAAATTTTCTCTTCTAGGTGAAAATGTCATAGGCTCGGTTGCTGGCATTGGTGCATGAGTAGAGGAAGAGTGAAGATGAGGATCACCTGATGACTGAAAGTCTGAAAGGGATTTGTATGTGAGGCTATACTAGGGTTGAAAATCAGGCTCTAGATACCATAATAGTTTTTGAAGGTTCAGAGAAAATGAAAGAAACTAAAAAAAAGGAAGATAGAAGAAAGCAGAAAAAGAGACTAGATTGTTCTCTGAATTTGGATTCTTCATTCTGATTAACTCTGAACAGGCTACTTACATTTATAACATGACCTGAATGCAGTTATCTTTGACTGCTCTTAACTACCTTCTAACAAACAATTGATTTGTTAGAGCAGAATCATAACAACTGTTACAGCTGAGCTGCAACCTAACAGCACTAACAAAGCTGTTTCTTCTGGTTGGACCACTGTACCAGTGATCTGGTTTTTTCACTAGTTTGATCAATGGTCTAGGTATGCAAAGCAGAAGCACTTTATCCGCTTAAACGTAAAGTAATTCAACTATTGTTATTTTACCAAACATGTCATCATGTTATTTGAGTTCCAAGGTTGAACTTTGGATCTCGCGTGCCTAGTTTTGACTGGAGTTTTTATAGCTGTAATGGACTATACAAGTCTGCCAATTGCCAAATTATATTGATTTATATTATCTGATGTTTCCATCTGCCATATAAATTACTTTGAGTATGTTTATAATCTACCTTTAATAGGTTGCTACATGAGCATGAGATTATATTTTAGATTGATGATTTCAATCTTCTGCTCTGTGCTTTTTATATTGATTTCTATTATCTGATGTTTCCATCTGCCATATAAATTACTTTGAGTATGTTTATAATCTACCTTTAATAGGTTGCTACATGAGCATGAGATTATATTTTAGATTGATGATTTCAATCTTCTGCTCTGTGCTTTTTATATTGACTTCTATTATCTGATGTTTCCATCTGCCATATAAATTACTTTGAGTATGTTTATAATCTACCTTTTATAGGTTGCTACATGAGCATGAGATTATATTTTAGATTGATGATTTCAATCTTCTGCTCTGTGCTTTTTATACTGGATAAGATGGGAATTTTGTTTTATTTTTTAGTTTGTCAGTCAGCCTCCATTTACGTTTTTTTGTCATTTTGACATCAACTTATACTCGTGTTGAAATGGAAGGTGGTCAAATTAGACTAAAGTGACTAACTGCTGTTTGGTGTAGGTTTTCGCTAAAATCAAGATGCTTGTTATGAAACCTGATGCTCTTCGAGCTGGGATAAGTGCTAGTGATACTGCAAGGACACTAGGGGTTGCCCCTGCAATGGCAAAGGAGCATCTCTTGTCTGCTGAGAGCAAGGGTATGCTTCTGAAACACTTCCTTCAATACTTTTAGTTACATAACCGACTTCTGATTTTTCGTGGAATCTTTCCCAGGTTTGCTATGCAGAGATATAAGCCCTGATGGATTTCGCTTTTATATTAACTTGTTCCCTGAAATTGTTGGAGATGATATATATTTGTAAGTAAACTTTCTTTGCTTAATCAGTAGTTTTGATTTGTTGATATTCTAGTCAAATCTGTTCCCCCTTGAGCTAAAATTTATATGTACCATGGCTACATTATTCGATGCTTGTTCAGTATTTCTGTACTACTTGTCCTTACTGTTTTGTTTTCTCTTTCTGATGCTGTTTATCTTTTCAAGTTATACTTGAGACAATCATTTAGTTCTTCACACAAAAAAATTCACTTTTGTCCCATCGTTTTCGTAGTTTCAGTTTCAAGATTAGAAAAATTATCTTTAGATAATATGCTAAAAAAAAAATAAAATTAAGTCTTCCTACTTAAAATTTATAGATGGAGACATGGAGTATGTTATTTTTATCTAAAAATAGATGCTTCACCTTTGAAATTAATATCATTGGCCTTGACGTCCAGCTTTCTGCTTTGTAGCTTCTCAAGAATTATTAATTGCTATCCCTGTTCCTACACCCCATTGATTTCTTGTATAACACGTTTCAATTATAGAACACGATTTTGTTCATTGATTGATTTCATTAATATAAGTTGTATGCTTGTAAAGTGTTATACTGCCATTTTTGCAGAGTGAAAGATCAGGGAATTTATGCCTCGTGGGTACAGGCTAACCATACTCATGCTTAAAAGTCCCAAGCTTGTTCAGTTCAAGGTGTGCATAAAATTTTAGCTTGATAAGAGGATGATAAGCAGGAGGGGAAAAAATGTACACACACAGATTTAGTCTGCTTCAATCAATGTGAGATTTTCATTGTAGAGGACATTTAACATAATCATACTGTAGAAGGATTATAATACTTGAAAAGATCTCGAAAGGATTATAATACATGTTAAAAATTTTGCATAACACAATCACGGTACAATTAAGCGATGAAAAGTGTGAAGCGTTAGAACTCGAATTGCATTTTTGATGTGTAGCCAAGTGCGTCAAGGTGAGTAGCCATGGCCTTATTCATAGGTGGTGGACCGCACCTAAGTATCTGCAATGTAATCATTTTTCTTTTAAATATAAGGTTATGAATAATCTGACCAAGTAATGTGGTCAACGTATGTGTAAAAAATATGAATTCTATTGTAAATAATTCAACCTGAATATCTTGGGCTGGTTCAGGACAATGTGATTTAATTATCTCCTTCGATATAAAACCAATGCCACCATTCCATTGATTAGGAGGCTGCCAGGTATGGAAAACATCAAACATTTTATAATCTACAAAGATGTTGATGGCCATGAACTCAACTATATTGTGAGAAACTGATAATGAAGGCTTTTATTTCTCACTGCGGAGAGAAAATATTTGTTAAAAATAAAATTACTTTGATTTCTAAGGAAAGGATAATATTATAGTTGCAAAATTTTTTTATTTTAACTCTAGTTTAAACCATTCCATTAATTTTAAAGCATGTGTGTTCATATAATATAGTTTATATTCTTTAAAGATCATATAATTAAGAGATATTTAAAATAATGGCCTGAAAAATATGCATATTACAAGAATCCTACAAATGGGGATGTTTTGGATATGGAGCAACCAACCTTGTTAAGAACATGATAGACTTCAAATCTGTGAGGAAATTTGTTCGCAAAGTTATCTAGTTCTTCCTGCAGCACCAAACAGATCACCCCAGATCAAGTAGCAACTTAATTCAATACTTTAAATTGAAATTTGTAAATTTCTTGGGCATTGTATGAAATATTTTTAATTTAAATAAAACATAAATAAAATTAAAGAGATCAAAATTTTAAAATTGAGTGAAAAATATTCATTCAAATAAAAAACAAACTGTTATAGATAATATAAAAACCTTCTGCTAAATCTAGTTAATTTCATCTAACTTAAAGTCAATCTAATTTTCTTGCGCGTGAGTAAGGATCACACTTACTTTGTTATCACAATATTTTCAATTCAATTATCCATCTCCCTAATGTAAAATCGGACAGTTGAAATGTACACATTGTATATCCCTAAAGCAAGTTGTAATTATATAAAATCTATGTAGAAAAGAAGGAAAAACAGTTACAATGCTGTAATTGATTTGGTTTTTAAGATGTATCTGTGTAGGTTCTTTTTTCTATTGGTCATACAACATTACCAGGAAATGGAAACAAGGTTACCTTTAACAGAATGTCGTCCACTGTTTCATTAGCGTAAACGAGGTGCACCTTTGTTTTGTCCTTGGGGTTTTCTATAATGGCTCTTATGATCTGCAAGAAAAGATGGGGGACAAGGAAATCGAAGCTCATTTTCTATTTATTACTTCCAAACAGTCATAGAATTATATATCTGGTAATCATGAATAAATAAATTAATTAAGTACTTATTCAGATAAAAATTTACTCAATGAAAATCAATATCACAAGCACTTCATTTTATTCAATAAGTGTCGCCACTAATTTCTTAAACTTAACCAAAAATATTTTTAATGTAAACATGTTTAATTATGTGATATAACAATTAGATAAACTCCATAATTTCTCTTCAAATCCTCTTAGAAGTTGAGTTTTTTTATCCCAAAAACTAGTTCAATCATATATATGGTGATAATTGTTTTTTTTAAAGTCTAATTAAGTGACTTTCATTTAAATACATTATTTAGACATTATTTTTTAGTAAGTGGAACTTAATTTTTTTTAATCTACTCTTTCAGGCTAAATACTATTAAACTTTGTACATGATTCTTATATTATTTTAAAATTTGAGTTTAGATATAATTTAATTTTAAAAACTAGTTTATAAAGTGAAAATTACTTATATTTATATAGACGTTGTCTTTAGTCAACAGGTTATCTTTAGTTAACCTAAAACTTAGTTTATATTTAAAACCTCCCTAAAATCTCTATGTGAATTTGTAATGAATGCTTTTCAAGTGCATGAAAGCTTATATGTAGGTACCTGAAACATTGGAGTTATGCCTGAGCCTCCAGCAAGCATCCCCAATGCCCTAACTTGGCCAGGTTTGTAACTGAAACGTCCCTACAAGCTCGCAAGTATATCCATTACACTTATATTCCATTATGCTTTTGAGATATCGGGTATTTGAAAACTAAGCAGCACTTAAGAGCTTCAATTTCTTTTCTGGGGATTAATTATATATAATTTGTTTCTCAATTAACTTTTATTTTTCCTAATTAAAGACGGTATTTAATACCTTGGGGCCTTTCACGGCCAAGTAATCACCTTCCTTCATTTCTCTAAAATGGTGGGACATCTTTCCATTTGGGTACATCTGCTTGGAAAACAATATTAGAGGATGTATATGATTATTACCACAAAATAACAATAAATATATTATATGGAAAAAGTGAATTCATTTATCCCTTTGCAAAGTTTTTCCACAAAAATTGTACCTTCACCACTAACTCGAAGTAGCCAATATCCGAATCCAACGTGATTGGAGTGTATGATCTCATAACTTCCTCTCCTCGGCTATCTTTTCCCCTGCTTAACAATTAATATAAAATAGTTTTATTCTACTTTTTATTATCGTATTTCAAATTTATAATATATTTTAAGATAGTTTTACACTGTGATTTAATATCATATTGTAGTTATATAATTTTAAGATAAATATCGTAAAAGTTAATAAATTTATCATTTGTAATTAGATGATAGTATAAAATTATTTTAAATTATTATATATAACATATTTTTTTATATTTTATTCAGCTGGATAAGTTAATTAAATATAATATTATAGCAATATAAGGTAAATTTTTTACAAACCTAACGAGTACGTTTTTTCCAACAGGGAGGCCCAATACCGAAGTAGGAGTAGGAAGGGCAAATCTGAATCTTGCAACGTTGTGGCTGAGCTGAGTCTTCTTTATGAGTTTAAATTCTTTGAAATTTTTGGGGTCCAAGCTTCCTGAAAATTTTGTCATTTTGTTAGAAACTTTGAGCACTTTTGTGCTTGAATCCACATTGCATTATTTGTTACAACGCTCTACGTAAACTATGATATAAAAATAACCCAAATGTTAGCATGTTATGATTTATTACACATTTTTTTTATAACCACCATTACTCCATTAGGGCCTTCAGCTCTTTAATGGGATCCCGAGATAATATTTAACATCAATTTTTTTTTTATAAGACTAATTTTTAGTTCAAGATTTAGTAATATTTAAAACTTTTTATCTTTCTCTAATGATGTTGTACTTGGACACACCCTAGACAACCAAGCTAGGAAGTCCACCCTACCACTAACGAGAAGCATGCTGGTATATGTGTTGAGATATTCGTCAAGATACATATATCAATTCTCAGGATCTTGATAACTAACCGTTAGTGGTTCGGATTGTGTGCCAAAAATTCGTTAATTACAGATAACACGCCCAAACCCACAAATGCTATAAATAGGAACAACAAGCCAATGTTAGATATGTTCTATCCACCTAGAGAAGATCGCTAAGAGAGACAACTGACTTGAGCATTAGAGTGCTTTTACAGGTATCCCACCCACGCTTTAGGGAGAATTCGAAGATATACGAGGAAAGCTTAAAGGTCACAAAGGTTGGTTGTGACAATCCTAGGGAGAAATCCTAGGTAAACACATATGTACTTTGGGGAATTAAACATAAGCCTTCTCCCACAAACACAATGTTTATTGCCAACTAAGTTAAATCCATTAAGTGACTTTAGGAGATGGAGAAAGAAAATAATACATAATTTACTTTTAATTAGGATGTTATTTGAGAAAGATACATTTAAAATATTAAATTGGGGGATTCTGTTTGTATTTTCTTTTTTTCTCTTTACACTTCGTTTTGATTTTTTTTATAAGAAACAATTTTGAAAACTAATTTTAAAACAAAACGATTTGAAGTGAAAAATAGACTATTTTTAGAATTGCTCTATTAAATTAAAATAAAGAATCTAGAACGATTCAATAGCTAAGCCCAATGAGAATATTGAGCTAGATTGGTTGTAGAGTCCTATTCATGAGACAAGTTGACCGAATTACTATGTATTCTAAGATCTAACTTGATGGACACAAGTCATATTATCAAATATCAAAGATAAGGGAGTGCATTAGTAAAAAAAATCTTTTTAAAAAAGTATTTGTTATTAATTTAAATTATTACATTATAAATTTTAGAGAAAATTACACTTACCTCTATCTTAAAATCTTTTTAAATGATACACACAATCTCTTTCATTTTTAAATAGACATTCACCTCCATTATCTTTTTAATAAAATGACATTTACATCCCTTATTTTATTTAATAAAGTAATACATACGTATTTTTTAATACTATTCAAGGGAGGTTAATGACTATTTAAAATTAGAGGAAGTGTGAGTATCATTTAGAAAGATTTTAGGAGGTAAGTGTAATTTCTCCTAAATTTTATTATGATAAGAAATATTATTTGATATTATTTTTACTAATAAGATTAGGCAGTTTTAAGATTTGTTTATAAGTATTGTTATACATCATTTAAATATAATCGTATTATTTATTTAGAAAATATTAAGAAAAATAATTTTACATTAATTTTAGATTTTATTTCTTTCCTTCTATCAAAATTTTATTAAAAATAAAATGTGTAATATTAAAGGAAGTAATAAATACAATATTTATTAAAATATTAAGAATAAAAATAGAAAAAAAATAAGTTGAGTTATACGATCAAATGCTACTTCAAGGACTGCTAAGAAAATAATACTTCATGGTAGTAGCATTTGACAAATATGTTGTAAACTAATTAGATAAACTCCTTTGATCAAATAAATTTATTAACTAGACAAATAAATTTTAAACAAACCGCAGAGACTTGTAAAACACCCTTTAAATGTCTAGTTTGTTTTTCAGTGAAAATGCAATTAAAATGTACGGGTGGGATTTTTGAATATAATGAATACATATTACCATTAGATTTATAATAGTATATAGATTGGACTATTAAATTCTAAGGAATTACTTAACACTATTCAATTCTACTATAATGAAAGTAATGTACTTTAATCAACAATAATATAAATGATATAGTGATAGTTAATTTGTAACTAGTAAGACCTACTCTGAGACAGAAAAACATGAAAATTGGTAATAAATGTAAGAAAAATTTTAAGGAAAAAATTTCCAATTTTGGGTACAGTATATAATATTATAAGTAATTTTAGTTATTAATAAGAAAAATAATTGATAATATTTTAAGGTTTAAATATATTTTTATTTATTTAAATTTAGATTAATTTTATTTTTTATTTTTTAAATTTAAAATTATTATTATTTTTATTTCTTGCATTTTGAAAATAGTTAGTTTTAAGGACCTTACATGAGAAGTCATCATTTGTTACATATATAGTAAAAAATTTAAAGACATGGTTAATCTTAAAGTTTTTTTTTTCTAATGTTATTTAATTTTTTGTTATATATATGACAAATAATAATTAATATTTTTATTGATTATGCATGATAGAAGATTAAAATTAGTTATTTTAAAAAATATAAAAATTAAAAAAAATAATTTTAAATTTTAAGTGACGAGAAACAAAATTAATTTGATAGAAAAAAACATATTTAAATTATATTTTAATAAGTAAATAATTTATTATGCATGTACAAATAACATCAATTATTAATTTTCTTATGAATAAATCAAGATATTCACATGAGAAGAGTCAAGTTATAATGCTACAAAGCAACAAAATAAAATTGATAGGATTCCCACGTTATCATACAATAAATAAACTATATACATACACAAGGAGTGAAACTAAACCATTAAAAATTTTGAAAGTATTATGATTGAAGAGTTGTGTTGTTCGAAATAAAAAAGATTGAAAACATGGAAATATAATTTAGAAATAGAGCTAACCTTTGGGGTTTTTTGTGCGATAGTAAATATAAGCAGCCGTAAAGCCAACAGCAACAAGAGCAACGACACCACCCAGCAATTCAGGGTTGAATGGTAATTCCAAAATGGGGAAACGAAGAGCCATATTGAATGGTAGTTCCAACATTTTCGCAGGAAATTGCCAACTTGCAACTGCTTTCGTGTACGTGATAACTACACAAGACACTTATATATATAACAATAGATTGATTCTTTTCTTCTTCTCGTCATTGTTCTCGTGAAATGAAGCAAAGAATAATCACAATCGTCCCACGGATGACACGATATTCTACTTACACTTTAATATTTCTCAAATAAAATTGTGCCCAATAAGGAAAAATAAGAAACGAACATCACCTACAAAAGTCATGTATTATACTTTATCTGAACATTGCAAACTCACTACGGTCGTAGCTGGCAAGATTCGAACTTCCAAGAAGAGAATGGGTCTGGTCCACCACTGCTCATTATGTTTCTGTTTTTTTTTTTTTTTTGTAGGTTCTTGTTCTTAAAATGGTTGTCTAATTTATTCCAAAAAAAAAACATTAATTAAACCATCTTGTAGTTGGTATAATTTTTTTATATATTTTAAGATAATTGGTGTACTCAGGTAGGTTGAAGGCATCTTGGACACCTGAACAAGAACTTGGCTCCTCACCCTTAACAGACAATGTGTCAAGATAGGCACCAAGATTCACGAGATATTCGTAACCAACGAATAATGGATACAAATTGTGCGCCAAAAAATCAACCATTGTAGATAACGTGTCCAAGCCCACAAATGTTATAAAAGGGAGTAAAAGGTCAATGCCAGGTATATTTTGAATCACGAGGAGTAGAGTTCTAGAATAGAGATAAAGCTGACTTGAGCATTAAAGTGTTTCTGCATAACCCCACCCCTCGCCTCGAGCAAGGTGGGAGAGCTCGAAGATTTATAGGAAGAGCTCCGAAATTGATGAGAAGGATAGGTAGATAAGTAGGGAGAGTTCGGAGATCAGTTGAAGTGGTTCTCGGAAGAAATTCCAGGTGAGAACATTTGGCGTCATATGTGGGGATGACAAACCAAAAGCTAACGGAGGGCGAGACCCCGACTCCCCAAGCTTAACTAGGAGAGTCGTCCGTGCTCTAGGAGATCATGGCTCTGCGGTGAGATAAGTCTGAAATGCAGAAAAGGAATGCCGAAGAGATTGAGACACTAAGGAGGGAGAACGATGAACTGGGGTCTCAATATAGATGGACTGACATAGGAAACATGATCACCCATCAACAAGCAGAAGTCAAGGACGTTGAAAACTAGGGTGCTCTGTCACAAGGGGAGACGAACATGCGTTCAGAGGCAGAGAGGGGTTATCAAGAGAGACCTCTATTGAGGAAGCACCCCTTCATGGATGGAATCATTGATACCCTTTCCTGTAGGGTAGAAAAATCTGTCCTTGGACAAGTATGATGATATCATCAACCTGGATGAACATATTGATGCCTACGTAATGCAGGTTATTCACCAACGATGATGTAATCCTCTGCCAAATGTTCTTGACATCCTTGAAGGGGTAACTTTGAATTGGTACACGCACCTGCCGCCCAACTCGATTGACTAATTCAAGACATTGATGGAGAAATTTGGAGCTCTAGTATTGAATGAGTAGACTCTATCACCTAACGTCGGTCGCACTAGTGAATTTGAGACAAGAGGAGGATGATTCACTCCATTCCTTTATGGAGCGCTTCTTGACAATAGTTGTGAAGATCAAGGACTTGAACCCAGAGGTAGCTCTTCACTTTATGATAATGACATTGAAACCTGGACTATTCTTGAACAACTTGTACAAGAGGCCTTCGGCCTCAATGGACGAGGTAAGAGCTAGGACTTTTAGTTACATCCAAATGGAGGAAATGGTGGAGTATTGAGATGGCGTTAGGGTCGAGCACTATGTGGCGACGAAGCGTAGAAGGGAAGGGGGAACCTTGAACCAACTGACAAGCAAGAAAGGTAGGGAAGGAGATACATGAAGGCCTTAGTACCGGGTTTTCACCCACTAACTATAAGTAAGGCTACGTTGCTAGAAGAGATGTTCAACGTCGAGCTGATTGTATCCCTCCCAAAAGAGGTCGCCATAAGGGGTTGACAAAATAAAATACTGCCAATACCACAGGAATTATGACCACGCAACCGAAGCGTGTAGGATGTTAAGGGACAAGATTGAAGAGTTGGAGCAAGCGGGCCACTTCAGAAAGTTTGTGAAAATGGGTATTGATTGAGAACACCCTGAAAGGAAATCGGAGACCAACTATAGGAGAAGAGAGACGACCCATAAGCATGAGGAAACTTGAAACCTCGATCAAGAGGTCGAAGGGACCTTGAGATTGAGGGGTGTCATCAACAAAATCGTAGGCGGATTTGCGGGAGGATCCATTAGCTTGACCAGGAAGATGGTATCTGAGAATAGTCAACAATGTCCACTCGGAGGTTGACAAGATAAGGAGAAAACTACCCTCCTATCACCTTCACTGACCAGGATTTCATGGGAATGGACCCTAAACAAAATGATCCCATGGTCATCACGGTAGAAGTAGCCAACTTTGCTATAAAGAAGGTACTGATCAACCAAGGAAGCTCGATAGACATCCTGTACATGTCCACCTTCAAATAGCTGCAAGTCCTGCAATTCGGGATACAACCCTACGATGAGCAACTAGTGGGGTTCTCGAGCGAACGAGCGGATACCCAAGGATATATTGACCTACTCACCATGTTCGGTGATGAAAAAGCCATGAGAACGACATCCATTCAATACCTTGTGTGAAGACCTTATACAATATCCTAATCGGTAGGCTAGCATTGAACTCCCTAGGCACTATAGTGTCTATGCCACACCTAGTCATGAAGTTCCTTTCCTTCGACCAACAAATCATGACTGTTCAAGCTGACCAGCAAATGGCTCGTCAATGCTATGTCGATAGCCTTAAGGTAGTCACCATTGGATCCTTGAAAAATACAGAGGACAATGTCTCGGTGAATATCGAGTTGGATCCCTGTAACACATTGAGTAGGTCGAAAAACTACAACACGTACAACTCGTCAACAGTGGACACAAGGGTACCTAGATTGAGGAATAGAAGCAAGGGTTCCACAAGAACAATTGATATTGACCCAAAAGAAAGGTAGGGACCTGTTTGCTTGGCAGCCATTTGACATGCTGGGAATCAATCCCGACCTCTTGTGCCATTGCTTGGCCTTGTGAGCTGAGGCTAGGGTGGTAGCCTAAGAGAAGAGGAAACAACCAAAAACTTAGAGAGGCAGGGTTCATCAAGGAAGTCAGCTATAGGATATGGTTGTCTAACATGGTCTTGGTGAAGAAGAACAATGGGAAGTAGAGGATATACGCAGACTACACAGACCTAAATAAAGCCTACCTTAAAGACTCCCACCCTTTGCTGAGCATAGACTGACTGGTTGATGGATCATTCAACTTCCAAGTTCTTAACTTCTTGGACACGTACTCTAACTACAACCAGATAAACGAAGAGAAGACCGCCTTTATGATGGAGGGACCAAATTACTGCTATCAGGTGATGCCCTTCGGTCTTAAGAACACAGGGGTCACGTGCCAAGACCCCGTGTATTGCTTTAGCAAAGTACTACAGGAGGTAGAAACTTAGTATCAAATGATAGAAAAGTTTGTGCTAGCCATGGTCATTTCAACTCGACGACTATGACCTTACTTCCACTCCTACACAATAGTTGTCCATACTAACCACCCCATTCGATAGGTACTATGGAAAGTCGAGCTCACAGGGAGGATGACTACGTGGTCAGTAGAACTATCTGAGGAGGATGACTATGTGGTCAATAGAACTATCTGAGTTCTCTTTGAAGTTTGAATCGAGGGGTGCGATCAAGTCCTAGGCCCTAGCCAACTTCATAGTAGAGATGGTCTTAGTACCCAAGGTGGATCTCTAGTGGACATTGTACGTGGATGGTTCATCTAATTCGAAGAGAGGAGGAGGATGCATCATCTTGGAAGGACCAGGACAAGTGGTGTTGGAACATTCTTTGAAGTTCGATTTCATTGCCTCCAATAATCAAGTTGAGTGTGAGGCCCTATTGCGGGCTTGGACCTAGCATTAAAGGTTGGTGTCTATGGGGTGTTGTGCAATAGTGTCTCTCAACTGGTGGCGCAACACATAAGAGGTAACTTTCAAGTGAAAGATACCCTCCTCCTAAGGTAATACCACAAAGTCCTAAACACATTGCAAAAATTCAACATGTTTAAGATAAAACACATTCTGAGGGAAGAAAACACTCATGTTGGCATGTTGTCAAAGCTCGCCATCGCCAAGACAAGTCAACATCAAATAGTTCTACACAGGACGGTGAAATCCCCTACCATCAACGAATTTGGGGTGTTAATTAGAGAAACTGTCAATCGAGAATGGATGATACCCATATGGGATTACTTGAAAAACGAGAACACTCTCAAGGACAAGGTTGAGGCTGCAAAGATCAAGAGGAGGGAAAGTCGATACCTAATAGACACAAAGGAACTTTACAAAAGGGGATTTTCCATGCCCCTACTGAAATGTCTCACAAAAAGCCAAGCCACTTATGTCATGGATGAGATCCACAAAGGCATTTGTGGATTCCACTTGAGAGGATGCATGATGATCTCTCGAGTGTTGAGGGCAAGCTACTACTGGTTGACCATGCTAGGAATGCCAAGCACATAGGCACATCGACCACTAGTTGATAAAGGAACTACAAACTATCATGTCCCCATGGCCCTTCTCCATTTGGGGGATGGATATCTTGGGTCTACTCCCAATGGCCTAAGGGCAGGTCAAGTTCTTATTGGTGGGAGTTGACTACTTCATTAAATGGATTGAGGTTGAGCCATTAGGAACTATCACCGCCCAGAAAGTCTAGAGGTTTGTATGGAAAAATTTCGTATGAAAATACAGACTCCCCCACTTGGTGGTGACCGACAACGGAATGCAATTCATGAGTAACTCCTTGTGCGAATTTGACGAGGGATTAAACATTAACTATAGGGTGACCTTGGTGGAGAATCCCTAAACAAATAGACAAGTCAAAGCCTCTAATAAAATCATACTTGGAGAACTACGGAAAAGGTTGGGCAGAGCAAAGGGGTTGTGGGTTGAACAACTGTGGTGCATTGTTTAGGCATACCATTGCACCCTACAAACCACCATTGGCAAATCCCCTTTTTGGCTAGTGTTTGGTATGAACGCCATGATCCTGGTCGAAATCGGAGAACCATCACTAAGGCAAAGTAACTTCGATCCTAAGGACAATGTAGACGCACCTCAAGTAGACCTATCGACCTAGTATAAGAGGTTAGGGAGTAAGTCTGCATAAGACAAGAAGTGTGTAGGTAGAGAGCAGTATGGAGGTATGATAGTTTTCTAAGGAGTAGTCGTCATTTCCCCTATCAAAATACTAGATTCTCCTAAGCTAAAGTAACACAGGGCCAACCTAGGTCTTTCTTCTCAAGGACATGTGGATTTTATATTTCTAAGGTTCAAGATTGGAAAGGGTGAAACTAGATGCAGACTTGGTGGGAATTGTAAAAGGGGTTTTTTATACAAGAAAGTAAATTGCAAGAAGTGTAAAGACTATCTAAAGAATTGACAGAAAAGTAAAGAGTTGCAAGTTCTAACATACATTTAAGATACCAAATACAATGAGGTCAAAGAATGGTTCAGTTCCAGTTTCTTAATCATACTAGTGTATTCTCGCTAACCTATTTCCTAAGGCGACCACCTAACATTTGTCCGTTACCGACTGAGGATTTATACAATCCAGTGCCTCGAGTGAGTAGGGATTAAGCTCGTGGTTAACGTAGATTATCTAAGGATGATCTATATTATTACCTAGGTAGTTTCTAGCCAGACCCTAATCTAGACATGATCTAGTCTTAACCATGCATAAACATACACATCAAGAGTAGATTGAATTTTCAAGAATTACAGGCAGACAAGTGTAAAGAAACTTATGTATTCATTGATTAGTCAAAGTATCGATAAAAGAAGTGGATTCAATGGAAAGGTGATGATCAGCTTCCTTTGACAACCGTTAGCAGTAGCTGTAGTGTTTTGCCTATGATGGTCAAGATACAGAGGGGAGAGTTATCAAGTAGTGTGCCAATGCACCCTGGCAGTCTCCTCTTGACAATCAACCTAATACTCGGCTCCTGGTCCTGCGTTCGCTTGAGCCTGAATGATCACCGTATTGAAGCGCCATGGAGCAGAGGTATGAATGAGATTTAGGCTTGGGGGAATGGAAATTGTATAGGCTGGGTGTAATTGTGTTCGATCGATCTCACTAACCTTTGAATGTTGATACGCGTCGTCTTTATACATGTACTCTTAACTAATTCTTTAACCATACTAATTGAATTAACTGATTTAACTACCTATTCTAACAGATTTACCAGAAGTAACAAATCTAACTACTTTCCTAATCCCCACATGTGCTTAATTATATTCATGCGTGGTTGAGTCTTTTCCTTTGACGAAGTTGACCTTCTAGAGCAGGGATGGATTCAGTTCTGGATGAGAGTCGGCTCTACTTGAGGTCAGAGTCAGTCCAAAGGAGTTGGCTTTGTCTGGCCGAGATGATTTCCTCATTGACTTTGACTTCGTTCTTAGTCTCTTCTTTGACCTGCAAAACAATACTTTGCCTTTTTGTTAGTTAATATCAGAAACTTAGCTGTGGTTTGTACTTTCCTTAGTTAAACTTAGGAAATCTGAATCTTAGCTAACACCTAATTCTTAACCCTTATTTATATTATATTTCATCCATCTCAAAGACCTAATAAGGGGTATAAACTATGTATTATCAAGGTACAACTCCAAAGTATAGCCAAGAGATTTTAGAGAAGATGACATAGTTTGGAGAAAGATGAGAGATGCTAGAAAAAGGGAGGAAGGAAAGCTTGCAGCCAGTTAAGAAGGACCATTCCAAGTCCGAGAAGCACTCGGCAATGGTGTATACCGATTGGAGAACCTAAACGGGATGCCTATCCGAAGAACATGGAACACCTCTCACCTTAAATTTTATTTCAACTAACTTATGATTTTGATGTACACTTTTTCCCTACTCGGTTTTTCCCTTGAAATGATGTGTAAAAAGGTTTTTGTCGAGAAGGTTTTAATGAGGCACACTAGATGAATAAAGTTCTCTTTTACTGATTGAAACTTCTTTCATCGAGTAAGCTCTCGGCCATTGATTAAATTCTTTACTAGTTAAACTCATTTTATCAAGTAAGCTCTTGACTACTGGTTAAATTCCTTACAAATTAACTTTATTGAATTTTTTATTGATTTAATACTCTTTTACCAGTTAAGTCCTTGTCAACAGGCCCTCGAGTTCTAAGTGATGGCTAAACATTCCCTAGACCTCTAAGGTCCTTGTGGGAAACACAACAGGCTCTCGAGGTCTGTACAAGAGATGTTCTTAATAGGCCCTCGAGGTCTATACAAGAGATGCTCATGACAGACTCCCGAATTCTCTACAAGAAGTGCGGTTTTGTTCGACCTCTCACATTCTTGCGAGACGCCTACTCTTACATAGACTAGCCAAAGTTTGTACAAAAGAAATGCTCAAACGAATTCACCACAGTATACACACGCATATAAAATGAGGCATAACACAAATACATTCATTGACCCTAATGCACTCGTCCTCACCCTAGTCAACCCTTCAAGTGTCTGACAACTCTTCGTCGTTCATGATTTTCCCATCTTTCACATCCTTGAGTACGCTAATTGCAGTCAGGCCAGTGGTAGGTGTGGTCACGACAACCTACCAAATTGCTTTTGTGAAGCCTTCTTCATGTTGGGCCATGATGGCCGTCTTCACCTCCTCCAAGTCCGTCCTCACCTCTTTCAAGTCTTTGTCCTTAGACTACAATAGTGCCCTCATCGATTGCAAGGACTCGATCAACTTGGATACATTGGCTAGGAGTGAGGTTGAAGTGACCTCGATAGAAGAAATCCTTACCCTTAAAGACGCATTGACTTCCTTCTCTTTACCTAGTTATTCCTCCTTGGCCGCTAACCCAGCTTGCATAGACGCTAAGTCCTTCAACAGCTTGTTAGATGTCCTCCTCACGTTCTCCACCTCTACCTTTAGCGCATCGAACTCTCGACTTTTCTTTTAACTCAAAATTAAATAAATTTAAAATGTTATATGTTAAATAAATAAGCTTGATGATAAAGTCAATTTTTACCATTGTAAGCAAAGTAAGAAATATTTCAAATTAAGGTACTTTCCCTTAATGGTAAATGTACAATTAATTTAACATATATACATAATTAAGATAATTGTCCGTAATTATAAAAATAAGTTGATTAATAAATATTTAATTATATCTAATAATGAAACTAGACATATCATTTATTTGAATTTGATTTAGGTAACGGTTGATTTGAATTAATTAATTAATGTAATTGTTGATTTGATTCAATTTAATAAGGTAACGGTTGATTTGATTTCATTAAGGTAACTCTTGATTCGATTTAATTTAATATCAAAATTCATGACACCTGTAAGAAAGAAAAGTAACCAAAAGTAAAAAACATATTAAGTATATTATAAATTAATAAGAAATTAAATGCTTATGAAATATTTTTACATCTTTAAATCATATTTTTATATCCAATTGAATCTTAAATTTAAAGCGTTACCGATGTTAAGACAAGAAGAAAATAAAAAAGTAACGAAAAGTCAAAAGCATAATAAATATATTATAAGTTAATAAAAAACATTAAATTCATGTCAATCGTATATATAGATTTTAGTATTCCTTTGTATCAACTCATTGGGTGAGATTGAATTTATGCAAAGAGTACACTGCACTAAATCAAATTAAGATGAAGGCCATATCTTCAATACTATTTGTTCTACTCGTTCTTTCGATTGGGAATGGTATGTTTTATTTTTCATTTATTCAATCTAGTTAATAATTTTAGCTTACTGATATTTTAAAATATTTTATTTTTAAATAACATTTGAGTTTGAGATTCATGATCTAATATTAAATATTATTTATATGGTGTGACACAGAAAATGAAGGACCATTAAAAATGACAGAAGCCAGACTTTGTGTCATAAAATTGTATGATCACTGTAATGGTAATAATTGTATGATTGATTGTCCCAAGATATATGGACCATATGCAACTTATATGTGTAATCCAGGAGGTCAATGCTTATGTACTTACCCTTGTCATTGACCTTCTTCTCCAACATTATCTTTGTGAATAATGGTGGATGTAGAAAAAATAAATTCTCTTTTATTGTTATATCTATTTATTTATTTTCTTAAACCCTTTTTAAATATAATTATTCTTTGTTCCATGGATAATTTCAATTCAATATATGCGAAAAGTGAGGTATAATACTTAATGATGAATTCAATAGATAGAAAACGATACTTCATAAAACCGAATAATATTTTTGTCTTTATTTAATTTTTCAAATAAAATATGTGTGCTCTACTTATAGGGTTTACTGGGAAGGCCATGGGTATGATATATATTTTATATTTTAATATTGAACCGTTCGAGTTTGTCATATATTTGCGAAAGTCTCATGCCGTGTCTAACCTTTGAGAATATTGTATATCAAAGAAAAATGTAGTTGTGAGTGACTATTGTTTGGTGTCTCTTATATGTAATGGGTAATGGATTAATTAGTTTCTAAATGTTATGTATTCGTAGCCTAAATTAATAATCTGTATGAATTTTCTCATTCAAAAACTCTACTAAAGCTAGTTAACCTCATTTTATTGGGATTATTATTTGGTGTTAATCTAAAAATATTTGTATAGACATAATACGATAAAAATAAATAATAAATGGTTTGGTAAAATTCATATAGAAGTGTAGTTTATACCACATTGCATCACTTATCCCTCTAACATTTAAATTTATATGTAACCGAAATTCCAGGGAATAAAACTTCATTTCATTTCATTTAAAGTATAAATAGTTCACATACACCAAATTAAAATATGCGGAAATAAATGTCAAAACAAATCGATGACACTAACAATGTATCATAGCAAAGTCTCCTTTACAACTATTAAGAGAAATACAATGATAAAGGAGGCATTTCGATCTTCGAGTTTCAACTCAACATTGATAATATCGTCAAAACACTATCAAAACCACTAGATTTTTCTTATTTTTGCAGTACAGGGACTAACCTGAGTCAAATATCTCAAGGACACAATCTTGTAATATCTAATCTTTTTAAACATAAATCGAATTGAATGCAAAAGGGGGTTTGTATGCATATAATAGAAATGTAAAAATAGAATCGTAAGATTGTAAAATTATGTAAAACAGAATTAAATGTAACAAAAGTGTGGAACACCAATACAAGGATCCAATGATGTAATTTTTTTATCATAGTTCTCATAGGGTGATGCAAATTCATATCAACTCAAGATTTATTAGACAATCATCTAAATTTGTCCATACGAATTGATATCACAATCATAGTCCTTAATTAGCATGGATTCAAGTGCTTAATTGGTTGATTTAGGTGATCAATCGATTACTTATCGTTGATAAGATTGGATTAATCAATCCTAACCTAACATAATCTAAAACTTCAAGCAAAATTGTAATCATGAAAGTGGGTCAAGACTTGGAAAGAAAAGAGAAGCATAACATAATTTGCATAAGAAAGAATTTGAGAACTCAAACCTAACCACAATCGTAGAACCTTGGATTGATAAGAAAGCCTAGTCTTCCATGGCAATCGTCACAAAAAATGCAACCCAAGTACAAAGAAAACCTAAAAGGAGAAGAAAGAAAAGAGAGAAAACTTGTGATCCAAGAAACCTCCAAAAACAAAAAATATTAAAAATCTTAAGAGTGTTTGTAGCTTCAAATATAGCCTGCATAAGACAACAACATCATAATGAGAATTAAATCCAAAAACAAGTAAATATTATCAATTAAGCCCAATTAGGTCAAATAAACCAAGACTCAACAAATGTGTCAATATTAACCATAAAAAATGTGAAATATGTCCAACACAAGTCAGTATTAAGTGCGTCAAAATTATTTTATCAAATTTCCCTAACTTGAACTTTTTCACTCCGAGCAAAACTAAGAAAAAAATATAAAGCAAGAGTAAATGAAGCAAATGAAATGAACTAAAGCAAGTACAAATAAAGTGCAAAAGTTTTCAATGAATCCTTAATTGAATAAAAGAAATAAGAGTACAAACATCCTAGTATCAAGGTACTTAATAATCTATAAATATACTTCTAACTTCTAAAGCAAATAAGTGAACACTAGAAATTAAAGAATGACATACAAATGATAGAACCCTCTCAAGATACATTCTCTCAATCTCTCAAGTATTTAGATTTGTGTTTACACTCAAGCACCCTATGCTAGCTAGCACTACCAATTTTTGACTACCTCTAATTTCTACAACTTGATACACATGCAAAAAATGATCAAAAAGGCTTTTTATGAAGGTTGTAATGTGGTGAAGGACAAGGTAGGATATAAGAAGTGATTTAAGCTTACACAACCAAAGAGGGAAGATGAGCATTGGGGAATAAGTTAATAAGCATGAAGATTATATCCAAAATAATACAAGACACCAAAAATAATGCAAAACAATGCAAGACAAGTAAGGTCCACTTTGCCTCTTTTCATATCTTTTTTTCTTTCTTTCAATTTCACTACTCTTTTCTTTGTACCACTACAACCTTTTGTTGCATTTTTTTCAACCTTTTTGTTGTCTTTTTCTTTATTTAATGCATTTTTTTTTTCAAAAACAATTACCACTTGCAAAAGCCAAATTATCAAAGTACCACTTGCAAAGCGTTGGGGTATCATCCCCACACTTATTCAGAATTCATTCCCAAAACAATTCCAATGGCCTTTAACCCCTAAGGTTAAGGTGATCATGGTTTTCCACTTTAAGACTTGTAATGAGCTATAATATCATGGAAAAGATTAGATAGGCTTTAGAGGGGTAAGCAAGGAATTTAATGCAAAGTAAGTCTATTTGACTAGTAGTTATAAAGAAAGACGATCTAAATCATATCACTGATGCATGTAAGACAAGAGACATGAAAGAGATTTGAGGAAAAACCTCGAGTAACTAGTAACACATGTGCAAATCACATAAGAAAGAAGAAAATGACAATGATTAACTAAAGATGAGAATGACCATCAACATACATGACTCAAAATCTCACAAGGATAATTGCTCTATCACCAATTATTTAAACTTTAATTTCCAAGTCGCTCATTATACTAAAGATGCAAAAATGGTTCTATAGCAAGCTATGAAACCTCTCAATCAAGAAAGATACAACTATTCACAATTTATACAATGTAGAAATTCATTAAAATATGCTAAAAATTGCAACAAAAAATTCAACAAAAACAAAAATTGATAGCAAACAGTAAAATTGGAAGTAGAAAAAAACAATAAGAATAGTAAAAACAGCAAAAACAGTAAAAACAGTAAAAAACAAAAATAGGAAAAACACTAAAAATAGAAATTGGAAAAACAATAAAAAAGAAATAGGAAAAATAATAAAACTATGAAACTACATAAATAAGAAAATAGCAACAATAGAAAACAAAAAATAGAAAATAGAAATACTACCGAAAATAGGAAACAGAAGCAAAAAAAACATAAATACAAAATAGAAGCAAAAATAGAATCCGAAACAACAACAAATAGATATACAAATAACACTAGTAGTAGAATTTTTTAATTGAAAGATAAAAGCAAAATAACAAAACACTAAACTACTCCCCCTCCACACTTAAAATGAGCATTGTTCCCAATGTGAGCATACAAAAAGACAACACATGCAACAATAACCATAAAAGAGAAGAGGGGTAAAAATTTCTCAAGGTGCAAATTTTTGCACTTTGGGGAAGGTAGGCTTGATCAAAGAGAGGTCCTCCACATCACCCTTCACCATTGTTGGGCTTTCATGAAATGTCTTTAATTGCTACCTAGACCCTCAAGATCATGTCAATAGCCTTATTTCTTATTTCAACTATGTCATAAGGAAAGACATTAGTAATGACAAAAGGTCCATCCCATTTAGAGCGAAGGTTACCCGCTATGAGCTGAGGGCAAGAGTTGAACAAAAGCACTTTTTAGCTCACTTTGAACTCCTTTCTCAAGATCATGTTATGATTGAAATGTTTTACCATTTCTTTGTAAATCTTGGAGATCTCATAGGCCTCCAAGCGCAGCTCCTCAAGTTCTTACAATTGAAGCTTTCTTTCCTTGCTCGCTTTGTCAAAGGCCAAGTTACATTTCTGCACTTCCTAATATGCACAATGCTCTATTTCTTTCGAAAGTTGGCACACCTTACCAAAACCTATCTAATAAGGAGACATTCTTAATGGTGTTTGCTAGGTCGTTTTATGAACCCAAAGAGCATCCTTTAGCTATTGGCTACAATCTTTTCTATTTGGGTGCGCCACTTTCTACAGAATCTGCTTGAACTCCTTGATAAACATCTCGGTCTGACCATTGGTTTGGGGATGATAAGCGATAACCACTCTATGTACTAATACTTTTGAAGCAAGGTTGACATGGTATTATTGTAAAAATGACTCCTCAGGTCACAAATAAGAGCTTTAGGCACACTAAACTTGTAAAAATATTGGATCTAACAAAATCCACAACAACTTTAGCATAATTAGTTTGTGTGGCTTTAGCTCCACCAATTTTGGAAACACAATCAATAACAAGTAAAATATAAGCATAACCATACAAACAAGAAATGGACCCACAAAATGATACGATTCAAGGTCCCTAAAGCTTGGTTTAGATGAAACTTGCACCAGAAACCCTCATGAGGATCGTGTCTTCTTGGACCTAGCTACTGTGCATAGGATGCTCTAGATTTGAAAATCGAAATCATAATGAGTTTTGGTCTTTCTATAAGAATATAGTATTATGGACAAAATGGTCCTATGTGATGCTTATTTATACAAGGAAATGGCCTGTAAAAGTAAAATCTATCCTATGTGGGCCTTAGGCAATGATTCATATGAGAAGCTTCGAGAGACTTCTAGAAAAGTTCAACTTTAGTCTGTCCATACAAAGGTGGGGTACTTTCAGTAGTTACATCTAAAGGCGGAGTAGCTATTATGGCTAGGTCTAAAGGCCCTTAGGCTCAGTCTAGGGTCCAAAGTGTCTTGTGGTGCCTGTGTCCAATGACACTTTGAAGGGACTGAACATGACTCTAGATTATAGAGTGAAATAATATAAAAATCACCAAGCGGTATTTCTATCCTTACCTTTTTTACTGCTTTATTACTTGTGCAAACATGTTTTATCATTTATGGATGCCTTTATTAAAAATTAGTTTTTGGATGCGTTGAGAAACATTTTTGGACGATCTTTATGAACTCATGTTAAACACTCACCATTTGCAAAAAAGATTATTGTGTGCTTTTAAAAATCACACACATAATTCAACTACTCTTATTGTGTGTTTACCTGCGGTACTTCACGATAAGCCTAGATAAAAAGATAACAAAAATAACAGAGTGAGAATATATCTCACTACAAGCTCGTGGTATGAGCATAAAGGGTAGGTGGAACACTCAAGGCATACCACATAGAAAACACAAACAACATGTAACAATCACACATTTTAACATCCATAAATGCATATGCTATGACAATGATGCATCCGTAATCACTAATTTATATGCAATGTGGTACCAATATATAACAATGACACATTTTAACATCCATACTCATCCTTAATTACTCATTTTTCAATTTATTTCTTAATGAAGTGCAATCATATTATATCTTAACAATCGTTCATAGTATTAACTTTACAACAATAAATCATTATATAGTGAGGTTGAACATATAACCACTCAAAAACGCAAAGTTACTGACACACATGCAACCAATAACACAAAATTTCATATCCTAATACAAGGAGTTTAATCTCTCCTTTTAGAGTTGTCCAACTAGCCAAACATTACAATTAGGGTTGTAGGGGAAACATCTCAATCTATAACCATGAGGTTAAAAGTCATGTACTCTACCAATTGGGAGAAACAAACATGACAAATTGGGGTCCATGGCCAACCCTTTAACCCACATTTACAAAATTAAAATCTTGTACTCTATCAATTGAAAGAGACAATCAAATAAAACAAATAATAGTGAGAGACAGGTGAAGGATGGCGGCTCTATCAGTGAGATGGAGACAAATAATGGTGGCGATGGATGGTGAAAGGTACAAACAGACTAAGAATAATGATGGAGTGGTAGCAAGGAAAGCGACGATGGTAGCGCAAGGAAGAAAGAAAAACATAATGTTTACGGTGACGAATAGTGAATATGTAGAAGTGAAATGTCCAAGGCACGCTCTTAAGTTATATGATCAACTGTTTACATCAATTAGATTTTAAACAATGTAAATTTATTTTTACATCAATTAGAAATTCAACCTATGTAAGAAGACACTTTCTACACCGGTTGACTTTTTAGCCGATGCAAAATGTTCATTTAATTACAAAAATACTACTGCATTTTGTTTTAAATCAATCCTTTGTGGACCAATATAAATTTTAACACTTGTTATTTTCACTTTTGTAATTTATAAATTGATTGAAAATAATTATAGGAGATAATTAAATTTTATTTTAAAAAATTAATTTATAAACATGTGTGAATTTTTTATGTATGTTTCAGTAGAAAATCTACTAAAATCCAAATTGAGTTGTACCCTGATACTGAAAGTGAGCAAACAATCAAGAAAATTTAATTATTTATTTATAATTAGTTTCTATTAATTATAGTTATATTTTTATTTAATTTATATTTAATTCTATTATAGTTGATTAAAATAATAATATTTTTATTTAGTTCTAAAGAATGTGAATTTGATAGACTTTTGAGAGTTGGAAAAATACTCTTAGACACTCTAAAGTATTTTTAGATGTATTAAACTATTGCTAGCGAGTAATTAACCCATTGATAAAATGAATAGAAGTTAATTTAGTTATTAGCACATTTTATTATACTTAAATTGAATTTCACTTTCCAATCCCACCTAGCCATATATCACAATATTAAACTTTAATTGAATTTCTCTTTCCAATGCTACCTAGCCATCTTTCACAATATCTCCATTTTGTGTGAAGAAGTATCGACCAATTTCCTCTTACTCTTAAATTTCAGGTGGCCAGCGATGGATTTACTTCAGCCATGAGGTAACATAATATTTATTATAAATATATTAAACTTAGTTAGCTGTTAGAGTGGTTAGAAGGGTTACCAAATCTTTTAGACTCCTTTCTCTCCCCCTTTCAAAGGTATCACTGTCCCCACTCCCCCTTTACCACTTTTCTTTTCTCCTCTTCTCCAATTCTCTTTAGAATCCCAAAAAGAAGAAATAAACTTGAGTGGTTTTCAAGTGAGATTTCATCTTGAATCTTTGTATATGACCCTTTGTCATCGTTGGTGCGTATCTTCATTTCTTTTTCTCTTGATGTAATAGATTGCTTCCTATCCTATTTCTAACTTTTTGCATTTTAGTTTTGTTCATGAAAATACCTGTGGGTTGTAGGTCATGATAATTGTGGGTTGTAGGTCATGATAATTCAAGAAGAAAAATCCAAATCTTGATGTTTCTCTGTTACTTCTCCTTCTAAAGTATCTAACTCTGTATTCTCTTTTGGGTAAGAAAACTTACTTGATAGTCTTCTATTTTGTATTGTAATACTGATTTATGATGTGTTTTTGGTCATTAATGGTTGAAATATGATATTGGTTGTATGATTGTAAAGTTGTGTTGCATGCATGTAAAGTTGTATTATTTTAAGCTTGTCAATTTGATTTTTTGCTTGAACATACCTTATTATTTTCCTATAATTCCTCTTTTTGGTTGATGGATTTGCAATCCATTTATGATTCTGGAAATTATACATCTTGGGCTTCGAAATAAGTACAAGAATCACTTAAAAACGTTAATAACTAACTTCTAAAATTGGATTTGAAGTTGGATTTGATGTATTGAAAATGTTACCAACCTTCAAGACTTATTTTGATTGTTTATGGATCTGTAAACATCATTTAAGCAAAAAAAAAAAAAGGTTAAAACCTAGACTTAATAAGATTTAAAATGATGGGTCATACACCTTTTAATTTGTCCAATTGAAATGGTAAAATATTTGGTTTGAATCTGAAACATGTGTAGAGTTGTTGATCTGATTGATGTGTTGAACATAATTTGGTAAAACAATCATATTTCTCTGAACCAATCTTATTTGAATACATGTCATACATTTTATGGAAAATAGACTTATTAAGTTATAAAAATAAATCAAACTTCATAATTTTTAATTTCGATTTTAAGGAGAAAAATGTTATTAAAGTCGAGTGTATTCCATAGGTCTCAATATAACCTCTACCTAATTTAAAATTAATCATGTTTTTTTTGGAGTTTTTTTTTTGTTTTGGATGTGCGTTGTTGATTTAAAAAATATAGATTTAATTCTTTAAAATGATATATGGTTTGTTTTTTAAAGAATCTAAATCTATGTCTAAATCCAAATTTAAAATAGAGAAATATTTTAGTTTTAAATTCTTTACCTTTTTAAATAATTGCAAGCCAAACTTAGTGATTTTAGCTTAAAATGATTTCTAATAATTCTAGAAAGTTATATTTAAAACGGATTTTATAAGCTTATATATACATTTTTAGAATTTATTATTTTACATTTGATTATAAGCTTTAGAATTTAAAAGCTTTTTAAGAAATTAAATAAGGACATTTTGGTAAATGGCACCTTTTTACAATTAATGACTAAATTTTGTTTTTAAAGAGTTATTAGACAAGGGAAGTTTTTTAAGTTAATATTAATACGTTTTAATGGATATTATTATGAGATTTTAGATTTTGGATACTTTTAAAATTTTTTATGAATCTTTAATAGTCTTGAACCAAGTATAAAACCATGAGAGAAATTTAGGAATTTTAACTTAACAATTAATTCAAAAGCTTCTAAGAAAATTTTCAAGTGTTTAAACTAATATTATTGGATTAAAATAAGATTTTGACATTTGTTAATTCAATTTGAATTAACTATAGCAAGTTGCTACAATGTACTGAATGATTGTTATTAGGTTGCATTGATAATTGAATTAACTATAGCAAGTTGTGATATTAATTGATATGGGTAAATTGTTACTTGTTTGTAGAAAATTTTACTTGTATATTTCTATTTTATATTGGAAAATATAAAATTCTGTTTTATATTTAAGTTTATTTTCGTAAGCTTATCCTTACATGTGTGTTTGTTTGTAAGTGACTGTGATGAGTGTGACATATGCTTTTATCAAAGCATATGGCTTGGAGGTGCATATGTTTCTAGATAAAAATCCTTTGCATGAGAGTCCTCCCTTAACGAAGAGAAACTTTGGTCAAAGACTGTGAAGACTATATTTGACTTTAATGTTGTTATGGATGGTATTTTGGTTACAACCAAAATTAGGGATTTATGAGTTTTGAAAAAGTTATTATGTTACTACTTCAATGTATATCTTTATTTATATAATGAAGTAACATTTAAGCTAATATTGTATATTTATTATATACAGAATTATATGATGAGATTTTGTATATAGATAAATTATTATTTAATATTGAATTAAGTTATATACCGGGAGATGTTTATTTTCTTGGACAAAAATATATACATGTATTTTCATAAACAAATTAATTAAGAATTTTATTAAAATTAAATAAATTTAAAATGTTGTTATATGGTTCATCTAGTTACAACAAGTTGGGAAATAAATGAGCTTGATGTTAAAGCCACTTTTACAATAGTGAGGAAAGTAAGAAAATTTCAAATTAAGGTACTTGCCCTTAATTATATATGTACAATTAATTAAACAGATATACACAATTAAGATAATTGTCCTTAATTATAAATCAGTTGATTTATAAATATTTAATTATATCTAATAATGAATGTAGACATATCATTTATTTGAAATTGATTTAGGTAACTGTACATTTGAATTAATTAATTAAGGGAACTGTCGATTTGATTCAATTTAAGATGGTAACGGTTGATTTGATTTCATTAAGGTAACTCTTGATTTGATTTAACTTAATATCAAAATTCATGACACCTATAAGAAAGAAAAGCAACCAATAGTAAAAAGCATGTTAAGTATATTATAAATTAATAAGAAATTAAATGCTTATGAAATATTTTTACATCTATAAATCATATTTTTATATCCAATTGAATCTTAAATTTAAAGCGTTACCGATGATAAGACAAGAAGAAAATAAAAAGTAACGAAAAGTCAAAAGCATAATAAATATATTATAAGTTAATAAAAAACATTAAATTCATGTCAATCGTATATATAGATTTTAGTATTCCTTTGTATCAACTCATTGGGTGAGATTGAATTTATGCAAAGAGTACACTGCACTAAATCAAATTAAGATGAAGGCCATATCTTCAATACTATTTGTTCTACTCGTTCTTTCGATTGGGAATGGTATGTTTTATTTTTCATTTATTCAATCTAGTTAATAATTTTAGCTTACTGATATTTTAAAATATTTTATTTTTAAATAACATTTGAGTTTGAGATTCATGATCTAGTATTAAATATTGTTTATATGGTGTGACACAGAAAATGAAGGACCATTAAAAATGACAGAAGCCAGACTTTGTGTCATAAAATTGTATGATCACTGTAATGGTAATAATTGTATGATTGATTGTCCCAAGATATATGGACCATATGCAACTTATATGTGTAATCCAGGAGGTCAATGCTTATGTACTTACCCTTGTCATTGACCTTCTTTTCCAACATTATCTTTGTGAATAATGATGGACATAGAGAAAATAAAATTACTCTTTTATTATTATATCTATTTATTTATTTCTTTTAACCCTTTTTTGAAATATGATTATTCTTCGTTCCATGGATAATTTGGATTCAATATATGCGAAAAGTGAGGTATATCTATTTATTTATTTTCTTAAACCCTTTTTAAAATATGATTATTCTTCGTTCCATGGATAATTTCGATTCAATATATGCGAAAAGTGAAGTGTAATACTTAATGATCAATTCAATAAATAGTAAACGATACTTCATAAAAACGAATAATATTTTTGTTTTTATATAATTTTTCAAATAAAACATGTGTGCTATATTTATTGGGTTTATTTGGGAATGCTATAGGTATGATAATTTTGCAAATATTTTTCTCTTTATATAAATTTTCAAATGAAATTTTAAGTGAAATTGTAATCATGAAAATAGTTAGGAATTATAACGAAAAAAGAGGCAAAACATAATTTGCATAGGAAAGAATTCAAGAACCCAAACTTATTTACAATCATGGAACCTTGAATTGATAAGAGAGCCTAGGTTTCCATGACAATCGTCATAGAAAATGCAATACAAGTACAAAGAAAACCCAAAAAGAGAAGAGAGAATAGAGAAGAAACTTATGATCCAAGAAACCTCCAAAAACCAAAAATATTAAAAGTCTCTAAAGTGTCTGTAGCTCTAGATATGGCCTGCACAAGACAACAACATTCAAATGAGAATTAAATATGAAAATAAGCAAAAATTATCAACGAAGCTCAATGTTGGAAAATCAAAAAAATATCTAATATTATCACTTTTATATTTTAGAATATTTTCGATATCCTAGATGATCTCTTAGAATTTATTTTTCTTTTATATTTTAAGATTAGTTTCCTTATTTAATTAGACATCATGTAAATAGGGATATTATCTCCTATATTTATTTGTATTTATTGCATGAAGCCTATATAAAACAAACTCTGTTGTATAGTTCAAACACACAGATTTCAGTACCTCTTTCATCTATTTTTTTCAACATGGTATCGGAGCGATATTATCCTCTGTGACCTATTTTATCATTATTCTACTGTTTAGTTTTCACAAAGAAAAATAAAATCAAAACTTCCAAATACCCTACCAACCATTATGTTGCATCGGTGTTGTGAGGGCACAATCATGGACGCTATTATTCTTAATCTTTGTCCTAGTATCGGGACCTTTCTCCTTCAGGATGCCTATATGTGAAGCATTTGCTCAAATAGAGTAGTAGTCTAACATAAACAACATGGTGCATGTTAAGTATTTTTATAAGGAACCCTTCAAATTGGATATTATCATTAGCTTTCCAGATCATGGCTTCCATCTTCGTTTTAATATGTTGTCTTAAAGATTGCGTCTTGTTGAAATATTTGATGTAAAACGACTTCAGATGTACTATTCTACTTCCTTGATTGGAGGACAATCAACTTTATCTACTTTTGTTGCTGCATATGCACTATTTGGGCCTACATACTGATAAGTAGGTTTTTAGTCGTCTTACACGCCTCAAATAAATACTAAAGCTAACTATAGTATAACTAACACTAGGTCGATTCTCTCAAGGACACAATGTGTTAAATTGTGACTAAGTGTAGAAATTAGAGTTTTGTGCAGAAACGTCAAGTGTAGAATGTCGACTTGCTCTTGGAAAAGATTGATCCAATTTGGTCTCGACAGAGATGAATCCGACATGGTCTCGGCTAAGCGCAGACTCGAGCGCAATAAAGTTGGATTGACTCGGTTTCGGATGGATGCGACGAAGTAAATAGTGGGTGTTTGTGTTTAAATGTAGGAAAATAAACTAAGTACTGAAAGTAAACTAAACTACGCTAAACTAATATATACTAACTACTGTACCAATTCGGAAATCAATGACAATCGCCGAACGTTTGTCCATTGTCATACTGAGGAGTTACACAATCGCTACCTCATTAGTTGGCATGGAGTATGTACTTGGTTGATTTTAATTTCTCTACCTAATTAGATTATTAAACCAGTTCTAATCAGCCTTAGTCTAACGTGATCTACCTGTAACAATGTGCAATTGCGGCAAAGTTAAAAGCAGATTAAAGCGTAGGAATTATAATCAATAGACAGAATTGCAAACCAGTCATAATATTGAAAATAGAATTGAATACAAAGGTGGGAATTCAGTGTTCTCTAGAGAGTCCACCTTCCACGACGATCGCCTTGGAAAGACGATAGTGGTGCACCAATGATGGCCGACGTTGGAGGTTTTCGTCCACTGGAGTGTGTCGGCTATACCGAGAGATCACCTTCGACAGCTTCCAGCTTCACAAATCCTGGTCCTGTACCTCACCTCTTCGACCGAGAGAGACACCTTACTGAAGCTTTGTGTACCACCGTGCCAGCTTGGAATGTTTGCAGTTGTTGACAACGCTAGGTCTAGAATTCTACTATTTTTCCACACCGAAGACGTGGCCTAGCATGCTTTATTTATACACAAGCTGGATAGCTGCGATTTAGCCTAATCCTAACAAATTACAAATTTGAATTACTTATTACAAATTTCTCAATCCTAGGAGATTATGGATTCCTCAATCCTAGGAGATTACAAATTCCTCAATCCTAGGAGATTACAAATTCCTCAATCCTAGGAGATTACAAATTCCTTGATTCTAGCATAATTATATTTGCATTATAGATTCCTTAATTCTAGGAGAATCAAATATGCATTACAGATTCCTTAATTTTAGGAGAATCGTATCTGCATTACAGATTCCTTAATTCTAGGAGAATCAAATCTGCATTACAGATTCCTTAATTTTAGCATAATCATATCTGCATTGTTGTCAGAGTGATTTTTGCCACTGACATCGGCTTGGGCCGGGATGTTCTCAGCTTCTACTGGGCCGAGATGCTCCTTTTGACCCGAGATGCTCTCGGCTTTCAGGCCTGCAAAACAAGTCCAATCTTTTATTAGTTAAAATTCTTATTTTAGCACAAATTTATGTTTTCCTATTTCTAGGCCTGTAGTTTGAATCTTAGCTAAGACAGAACTCTTAATCACTAAAAAGTCTTAATAATACACTTCTTAAGCCCTTGTGAGGTGTATGAAATATGACTTATCACATACCGAGGAATTTTTTATAAGGATAGATGCATTTACACCCTATTCTATCCAAGTCTTTCCTTTGCGTTTACTATTCCAAGATAGAGAATTTTTGAGGCGCCTAATAGTGACTTATGTTGGATATATTTGACATTATTTTGTGGCTAATAATCATACATTGGTTGAGTATTGGGCCATTGAGCTTAATTAAGGATAATTGCTAATCTTTGCTATTTTTTAGACTTAATTTTCATTATGATATTTCTATCTTGTGCAAATCATATATGGAGATGCAGACTTCCAAATGAGATAATCTTGGTAGACCTATAAATCTAAGACAAAGATCTAAAACTTTTATCTTTATAGTTCAACCTAATTCGACCATTTACAATGTCAAAAATGGACTAGAAGCCACTGACTCTACAATACTCTGAATTGGACATTTCCTTGTTGATTGGTAGGCTTGTTGGGCTGCTCAAGCTTCTATCCAAGCCTATTGTCCTTGGCAATTTTGATCATGTGATCATTTAGGAAGTAGTTATGTAGTTTAGTTAAGGAGTTAGTTAGGTATTTTAGTTAGTTAGGTATTTTAGTTAGTTAGTTTGTTAATTGGTTAGTTGTTAGTTTGTTAATTGGTTAGTTATTAGTTTGTTACTTGGTTAGTAGTTAGTTGTTAATTGGTTGGTAGTTAATTTATTAATTGATTAGTAGTTAGTTTTTTAATTGGTAAGTAGTTTGTTGCTAATTGGTTAGTAGTTAGTAAAATTTGTATATAAGGAGAGAAGTTAGAAAAGTTAGGGTTTAGTTGTGTAATTTGAGACGTTTTTGACATTTTGGACTTGTGGAGAGTTTCTCTCGGATTCGAAAGAATTTTTTTCTCTCTTCTAAATTATATTCTACTATGTCTTCTATGATGGCCATGGAAGGCTAAAGCTTGTTTGTCAATTCAAGGTTTTAGGATTGTAAATTGGTTTGAGTTCTTTATCTTTTTGCATGCAATTTCTATTATGTTCTTTTTCCAATTCTTGACCTATTTTCATGATCATGAATTCGTTTGAGATTTTGGATTATGTTAGGTTAGAGGATTTATTAATCCCAATCTAATCAAGGTTAGGTAATCGATTGATCGCCTAAAACCAACAAATTTTGTGGTTGAATCCATGTTAATTAGAGGCCATGATTATGATCTCAATATACATGGGCGAATGTTAGATGATTATCTAAAGAAACTTAGATTGATATGAAATTGAACCCTTACTAAAACCATGATAACAAATTGCATGATAGAATCCTTGAATTGATGTTACACCATTCTATTGAGATTAATTTCATTTTCTATCAATTCTGTTTTTATGATTACTTGTTTTCCATAATTTTGTTTCTTTCAAACCCCCTTTTTTTACATTCTATTTTGGTTTTGATAAAGAAGATTAGGCATAGTAAGAGTGTGTCCTTGTGAGAATCGACTTAGGTTGGCCCCAAAACTATAAAAATAAAGGGAAATCTAGTGATTTGATAGTGTGTCGACAACATTATCACTCCGCTATCTACTTTAAACGGGGTAGCCTTCTCTCTAGACTAAGTGCGTCCACTTTTGCAATGACACTAGCAGTGTTTGCTCGAACAACCTCTAATCCACATCTTAGATGAGCCAACTGTTCTTCAAGTCTGGCCATCTGTTCCATCATTTTCTTGGATTTTGGAGAGTTATTGCTAACTTCATAACTACTGTTGCTAGCCATTATTAAACCTATCTTTTTACTAAAAGTTTTCTCAAAGAAAATTTGTTAGTAATATAAGGGAAAACTTACATTTCCTTACTTGTTTACACTCGTCACTCGTGTATTCACTCTAAGGTGGGTTTTTCTCAAATGAACTCTCTACCTTTTACCTCTCAATTCTCAACTATGTCTTGAAAGAGAACCTAAATTCTATGAATCAAGTTGTATGATGCAAGTGTAAGTTGTCAAATCAAGATGACTCTTAAGAATAGAAACAAACTGAAAACTCAAAGACAAAACTAAAGGAAGCAAAGAAGACAAGCAATAAAAGCAATAAAAGCAATAGAAAGAAACGCTACTCAAGTAAGAATTAAAAAAAAGACAAGATGAAGACTCAAAAGTAATAACACTCGAAAGAATGTAGAAAACACAAAACAAAAATGTTTTGTCCAAACCGAGCATCCAAAAAAAGTTGTGCTACAAGTCAATGGACGACTACAAAAGTGAGCGAATGCTGACTAAAGTTAATAGACACTGACCAAAGTCAATGGATGCAAACTGAAAACAATTAGAGAAAATAATCGAAAATATTTTTTTGGGAATGTGTTAATTTTTTGAGGATTCATAACTAACTTTCTGTTATGATAGTTACTAGTTTTTTTTATTCTTTCTTTCACGCATGCTCTATTTTTGCAGCAATGCTCTTTGCCCTGATTGATCAATACTTTTTCTCAATTTTTTTCAATTCTTGATCCTATTCTTTTTCTAGATAGTCACCACAAGATTTCCTCAACACTTTGCAATCAATTCCTCAATTAAAGAATCCATTAAAGACAAATGAAAAACTCAGATCGTGATGCTTTATTTTTTTGAAATTTGTGAAATTGAATTCAAAGAAAACAATTTGCACTGATTAAACCAACAATTGAACTATTTAAAAGGAGATTAAATCGATTAAAAGGGAATTGAACCGATTAAATCACTAATAAATAGCTAGGTGAACAAAACCTAAGCACAAATTTCAACAAGCATGACCTAACTAAAGCAAGATTATGCATCTACAAAGATTACCTTTTTTTTTATGCAAGTTTGATAGATACATAATCGAGGATAAATTTTTAATTTTCAATGTGAAGTGGAATGAATAACACTTCGATTAAGGTTGAAATTCCAAAGCTTCTTCAGTTTGATACCACTAGATATGATCCAAGATCCTCAAAGCTTGGTTTAGACGAAAACCTTCACTGTAAACCTTTACGAGGGCAATGTCTTCTTGGACCAAGCTATTATGTATAACATGCTCTAGATTCATAAAACAAAATCATAATGAGTTTTGGTGTTTATATTAGAGTATAGTAATGTGAAAATGAAACACAGAGTAAAAAGGAATTGAAGTAGAAAAATGAAACAAGTTATGAAATGGCTCACCATAAATTTCCTAAGAAAATCAAATAAGAGGATTGAGATTCTCTAGAAGCCTCTCTGAAGAGCTTAATGAGAATGAAGTGTTCTAACCCAAGAACTAGTTGGGAGAATCCTCTCTAAAATGCTTATCCAAGCAACTCAATTTCACAAATGAATTAAAGTTGAAAAATAATCATACGTGATGGTTATTTATATAGGGAAATGACACGTAAAAGTAAAATCTATCCTACATGGGCCTTGGCCTAAGATTCATAATAGAAGCTTCAAGAGACTTCCAAAAAATCTAGCTTCACTCCGTGCGTCCAAAGGCGAGGTGCCTTCATTAGCTGCGTCTAGAGGTAGAGTAGCTAGTGTGCCTGCATCTAAAGGCCCTTATGCTCAGTCTAGGGTTCAAAGTGTCTTGTAAAGCTTGCATCTAGAGGCACTTATAATTAAGGAACAAGGAAACTGAAGGTAGCCTTTTGCGTCCAAACACGTGCTGGCTTCCAAGGGTGCATCTAGTGGACCTATGTGTGTCCATTAGACTCAATGCTTCTAAACGAGGCTTGAATGTGCTTTTAGCTTTATGAGGCCATTCTACCTATTGCAAAGGAATGAAAGAAAAGCTATACAAGGTCCTATGTACACGATGACAATACAAACATCTAAGTTCCCTCAATTTTGCCCAGGTGGATAGCTACTAGGTTCTTTACACCATTCTTTTTTTTTCTCTCTATATCAATTTCTTAAAGGAGAAACATACAATGAATCCATCTTGGTTTCACGTCAAGATTCTTCAACAAGAATTTCAAAGTTTTATGATCAGAGAAAACAATAATCTTGGAGCTAAGCAAATAAGAACAAAATTTATCTAATACAAAAACAATAGCTAAAAGCTCCTTTTCAATTTTGGTGTAATTATCCTAGGCTAAATCCAACGTGGGAGAGGCATAAGCTATAACATAGGAAAGCTTGCCAACTCGTTGGCTTAAAAGTGCCCCAAGTGCAAAATTAGAGGCTTCACACATGAGCTCAAAGGGGAGCTCCCAATCAGGTGCCTGAGGGATGAGAGTGGTGGTAAGTCTTTTTTTAGCTCTTGGAAGGCCACAATGAATGGCTGATCAAAGACAAACTTCACATCCTGTTGTAGAAACTTGGACAATGAAAAATTTTGTTTGTTGAAATCTTGGATGAATCTCCTATAAAAACCTGCATGTCCAAGAAAAGAATGAACCTCCTACATAGATGCAGGGTAAGAAAGAGAAACAATAATATCAATTTGGCCCTATTGACTTCAATACCACTACTAGAAATTAGGTGCCCTATGACTATACCTTCAGTCACCCTAAATGGAATTTCTCAAAATTCGCAATGGGCTAGTCTTAATGCACCTACCTAAAACTCTAGAGAAACTTTATAAGCATGCATTAATTGAAGGAACATACAACATAAAATCATCCATAAAGATCTCCATGTAACTCTCGAGTAACTTAGAAAAAATATTCACCATGCACCTTTGGAAGGTGTTTGGAAAATTGCATACACCGAAAGGCATCCTAGTGTAAGCAAAGGTGTCGAACAGACAAGTGAAGGTGGTCTTATGTTGATCTTATAGTGCAATATAAATTTGCATATAACTTGAAAAATAATAGTGGGATTTACCTACCAACCTCTCCAAAACTTAATCAATGAATGGGAAAAGGAAGTGGTGCTTGTGAGTTTCTTGATTTAGCTTCTTGTAGTCTATGCACACTCACCAACTATTCTGAACTCTAGTTAGAACCAATTCATTATTCTAGTTCTTCACTACAGTCAGCCCAAACTTCTTAGGAACCACATGAACAAGACTAACCCACTGACTATCTAATATAATATATATGATCCCTTACAGTTAGCTTCACAACTTCCTTTTTTACCACATCAAGAATGGTGGGGTTCAGCCACCTTTGTGGCTACCTTATTGGTTGGGCTTCCTCCTCCAATAGTATCCTATGCATGCATATAGAAGGATTAATCCTTAAGAGGTCAGCTAGTGTCCAATCAATGACTTTCCTATGCTTTCTTAAAACCTCTAACAACTACTCCTCTTGCTTAGACTAGTGGTTGTTGGCTATGATGACTAGAAGCTTTTAGTTGTCCTCTAGGTAAACATACTTTAGGTGCTCAAGCAATTGTTTTAGTTCTAAGGGTGGTGGCTGTATAATAGATGGTAATGAAGGATTTTGCAATTTCTGCAAGCTCTCGACCTACATCAATAACAACATGTAGTTTTGAACGAATGGAACACTTATCATCGCCATAACAAGTGCACTCAAAGTTAGTAAAATCAACAAAATTAGAAAGTGCAGAAAATTCAGAAAGTTCAAAAAGTGTAAAAAATCCAAAATGCATATGCATATAATCAATCAATGCATCAATCATGTCTAAACAGAAAATATAATGGTTCTTTATAGGATGTTTCATGGCCTCAAATATGTTAAACTACACCATGTTATCACTAAACTCCATGGAAAGAGTTCTAGCATGGACATCAATCTTGATCCTTGTTGTCATTAAGAATGGTCCACCTAGGATTAAGATGGATCCTTTATTAGGTGACTCATCCTCCATATCAAACACATAAAAATCTACTAGAAAAGTCAATTCATTTGCTTGGGCTAGGAAATCTTCTCAGAAGCCAAATGAATGCATAATGCGTTTGTTTGCCAATTAGATGATTACACTAGTTGGCTCTAAATCACCAAGCTTCAGTGATCTATATACTGATGAAGTCAATCTCTTATATATTTACTCCTTTTTTGATTGGAACTTAGATCTAGAAAGCACGTTAATTAGGAGACAATAAAGCTTCTTTCTCTTGCAAGTTTTAAAAAAATAATTAAAAAAAATAACAAGCCTAGCCCTTAACAATAAGAGAAGCAACTTTTGAGAAGCTAAAAATTACCTTTAGGCCTATCACAAGCCCTCACTAAAGCCCAAAAATGGTGAGATATGGACACAAAAAAGGTCATATAAGAACACCCCTGGTTTTTCCTTTAGTGTCCCCTATGTTGACTTGTTTTAGGACTTATTTTGAAATACATAACTTAGAAAACTTGTTTCTCTTGCATTTGACATAGACTAGGGTTTACCTTCAGAATCTTGTGTTTAATTTACTACTAGTTGCCCTCTTTGAGCCTATATTGGAAATTTGTTTTTGAACCCTTATAAAAGTGATACACCTTAAAAAATGTTTTAGAGAATAATAAGGTATGGTAATAGCCCTACATCTCTTCCTCACCCAAGGATAATCCTCATCTTCCTCAATTGGTGTAAAATAAAATAAATAAATAAATAAAATAAAGCCTCATCAACAAAGATCAAAGTTCCAAAGGACACTAAAAAAAGGACAATAAGCAATGAAAGAAAATGAGGAGAGGTAAAAAAACAAATGCCAATCATCAAGGAAGAAACTCTTGAGGCTGACTCAAAGGTAAAAGGTAACTTATTTGGCAAAACAATACTATTTCTTCTCTTTACCCCACTTGACACAAGAAATTATGGCCCTATTAAAACCCATAAAAACCCTACATTCTTACATGTTTGAAAAACTAGTTTGCAAAGCTTTGATTGATTTATAAGTTTGTAAATAATGAGTGTCCATAGGAGAAAAGAATGTTGAAACTTCAAACGCTTAAACACTCAAGAGAAGTCAGTAGAGTACCTTTGATTTAATGAGAGGAAAATTTCAAGACCTTAACCTCTAATTGGGTACTCAACTGATGATCATCTTAAATAAAAGAGATTCAGGCTCATTTTCTCCTTGTTTATTTTGTTCTTAAAAAAAAAAACTCTACAAGATTGGAAGGGTTTACATATTGTATTCTTTTTATTGGTAAGGATAAATTTTTCCTGAGAACAAACAATGCTTAATTATGGAGGGGTTGATAAACCGATATTTTGTGTATTAATGTTGCGTCTTTATGGGTAAAATTCTTAATATTTCTTATAGGTATCATGTATAATTCACCTTTTTCATGAGATAAATGAAATACAAGTTCACAAATAGAAAAAGGGAAAAATATAATATAAATCAATATTTTTGATGCAAAAAGAGGAAGCCATAAAAGACTAGCATGGCAGTGCAACTCCAAGCATGCTCGTGCTCTCTCTAGAATCATGCAACATGTGCAACGCAAGCACACTTGTGCTCACTCAAGTATCACTTAGCATGCTTATGCTTGCTTTAGAAGATGTCTAGCATGCTTGTGTCAAGCCTAGCATGCCTATGCACCTACACGAAAGACATGTTGCATGGTTATGCTCAACTCTGTACACTTGTGCACCATCATGAGAGGTAGACAACAAGGTTGTGCTCAATTATGCACGCCTGTGCAAGCCACCAAGAAGGCCCACTCCGCACAATATAAAAGGGGGACCTAGGAGCTAAAAAAGTACATCTTGACATACGCAATCACATCCCATCATTTCCCAGCACTCCACAATTCATTCTTTCCATCCTTTCAATGTTTCTCTCGAATTTGAAGCTCTTTGAAAGACACTTGAAGGTGTTTGGTAAGGCTAAAAGTATAGTATAGTATGAAGGAGCAAAGCTCCTGGCCTTTACAAGTTTTTCTTCTTTGTTTGTTTATGTTAATTTAGTTTGCCTGTCTATTATCATGTGTATGGGTAGCTAAATTGTTTTTAATGGTTATGGTGTAGTTTGTGCTTAAAATCCTCAACTATTCTTTTGAATGCAATTTTCTATTCCCTTTCCTTCACTACTTAAATTATCTTATTACTTTAATATCCTTGTGAAAAATTTATTACCCATGCATGTTTAATCAACTAATTAATGACAATCATACCTTAGTTAGTTGGTAGAAGTATAGGATAATTGGGTTTTGGAGAATTGCATGACCAACTAATTCGTCTAAATTTCTGATTTGATTAGTAACAATTAACTTCTATGAACTTAAAGCTTTCTTATGTGTATCTAAATGAGTAAAGAGGAACCATCCTAAAGCAAAGAATATTAAGGGTACTAGACCAAGGTTCCCTAACATAATTAAAAGTAAAATCAGTAATGCAAGAAAGTAGAACAAGAACGTTGCTTGAAACTAGGGTTTAGGGGAAAAAACATAAACAAAACCAAGACCTTTAATTCAAAAAGATTAAAATCACTTATTTTCATCTACTTTATTACTTTTTAATTTACTTTGCTTTTTCTTTTTCCTACAATAACATTTTCCAAAATTGATTGTCTAAGCTACACAAAGAACTCTTGGAAATTGACATACTAGTCCCTTGGATACGATATATGGACTCATGTCCTTATTACTACCGTGATAGGATATGCTTGTGATATGTCCTAAGATAGCATACTATACGACGTAGAGGAAGAGCTAGAGGCAGGAAGCGTTCAAGCATTAAAAGGACCTATGATGAGAGGGAGGTTGAGAAAACTTCAAAAGGAAGTGTTTTAGAATATGACATTACTTAGACACTTGGAGGACTCTAGTCCGAGCCAAAGCCCAAAGCCCACCATCTAAAATTGTATGGGCTTACTCTCTCGTATCATAGAAGCATGAAGATTATGTTTGCTCTACATTTGGATTTCATTTGTAATCATAGCTCCTTAAGTAAATTTGGTTCTTATCTTGTTTATTTGGCTAAGCAGATAGCCTATCCATGTACTAGTCTTAAGATTAGCTTATACTAAATAAGGCCTCTATCCATTAATACTAAAAACACTTAGAATTCTAATGAAAGGTATGATGCTAGGCAACTTGGAGAAATAATTCTCTATTTTTGTTTTGTATAAGAAGAATTCAATTCTTATCAAGCTTTCACGAGACTTGTGGCAAATCGTATTTGCTTTTATCCTCCTCATCAAGAGAGAGTGACGAATATAGACCAATTTCTTCCTTATTCTATGTTTTACACCTTTTCTTTCCCTTTTTTTCTATCAATTCTACGAACTACATTTCCAAGGAGTTAGGATGCATGCTCCCATATTTGATCCGTAAGGCATTCCACATCAATTTGGTATCTAGTTTCCAATCTTGGATCAATAAGGCAGTCCAATTTTAATAAGGAAAATGTACAGCCTTGCTGTAACTTTCACATCCAAGCATCACAAAGAGGAGTGCCCCATTATTTTCCTTGCTGCAACACGTTAAATAGCCAGCATAATGCCTCCTCCTCCCTATAAAATTCACGTCTAGAGGTGAAGGAACAACTGATTTCTATACTAGTTCATTTTCTACAATTTGTATCCCAAAACCTGCATATCAAACCTAGTATGAGTAGCACTTGTTTATTGGTTTCTTAGTCCATTTTCTTAATATTTATTGCATCTTTTGTGGGTTTTCTTCTTCCCCTATTGTGAAGTCCATAGCCATCCATTAATATTGAGTTTTGAGTCATTTTCTTGATGGTTAAGGGTTTTGTTGCAACAAAGTGCAGACCTTCCATGGTGTTATTGCGGAAATTTTTTATTCCTTTCATTCTTGTTTCCTTGTTGTCTTTTCATTTTTCTTCCTTGAGTATTAGCATATAAGTGCTTGAATATTGTTTTGTTATGTGAGTTAAGGTACTGTAGTAATTGATCTTGGTTCTTGCATGCCTTAATTCTAAAAAAATACATGAAAGTTTTGGTAGATTGTTGAAAATATTTTGTTGAAAATTCTATTGTAAAAAAGATTAATGTTGTTGATGTTCTTGTGTTTCTTGAGTCCCATGAAAGAAGAACTATTTTTCTGGAAAAATAGTGATATGTTGGCATGAGAAAAAGTGTATAGCCTTTGAAAAATACTAAAGTTTATGTAAAAGTACTAGAAAACTAAAAAGAATTGTTGTTGTTGTTGTTGTTGCTTAGTGGTCTTGAAAAAAATTATTTGATATGAACCATGGAGGCTAGGATGGATAGGGGAAGGGCATTGAGCATTAGGCATTTGAAGCCCTTCAAGGTCCTTTAACCAAAGGAATATTGAAGAGGTTGGAAGCTATCGTCCAAAAAAATGTTGACCTCCTTAAAAGGCAAGGAGCATCGAAGGCGAGCTCAACATTGTTTACGTATTGGGAGAATGTCCTCAGGTAGCATAGGAGCTTTGTATGTTTATGTTATGTTGCTTGTAATAAGTAGGAAAGCATACGTTAGACCTTTGGACGCATTTTGCGCCTTTGGATGCACTTTGCATCTTTGGCGCTGTCTTTGGATGATGAGTTTGGTAAGATGGCCTTAGGTTTTGTTGGGATGAATAAGTCCTTTGAATTGATCCTTGAGCCTTTTGGACACTAGACACCTTTGATGGTGGGTCCATTGAATGATCTATATGGACAATGGTATCCTATAGACGACTGAAGGTGTTCTTTGGATGATATACCACTTGAGACTTTTTCCCTTTGAACAATGACTCCTTAGAGCAACCTTGGACCTTTGGATGATGGTTGGGTTCACTACACGCGTTGAATGAGATATTCTATCTTTGGACGCACAACCGTTGGGCGTATCTTAGCTAGAATAGCTCGCGAGAGTCTTACTAAGAGCTATGGCCCAAGGCCCATTTAGGATCGTTTGAGTGTTTCATGCCTTATACATGTATAAATAGATTATCATAGCTTCTTTGTATCAACTTTGGTTCATTTGATGAAATTGCTTAGTTAAGCATTTGAGAGAGTTCTCTCGACTAGTTCTTAAATTAGAATACTTAATTTTCATCATGTTCTTAATGAGGCTTATGTAGAATCTTGTTCCTCTTATATGATTTCCTTGAAATCAGTAGTGAGTCATTTCTAATCCTTATCCATTTTCTACAATTTTATTCTCTTTATCTTAAGTTCCATTCCGCATTTCTACTATGAAAATCAACTAAATCTTGTTCTTAATTTGTGCATAGCAATGGGAATTGTGTTAAGTGGGAGTTCCAAGTTTAATTTAAAATAATCAAATCATTCAATCTTAATCATGTGATACCAAGAGCCAATACTCTACAATCGGGATCTAACAAAATATTCAATGCATTAACTGTGAATATCTAACAAATGTCAAATTGATAGCCTTGTCTTATAAAGGTTACACCCTGATATGCTGGAATGAGATTACCTCTTTGATCTGAGGTATGAAAAGAGCTTCCATTGAGTCCTAGGAAGAGTTAAAACAAAAAATAAGGTAAGATTTATACCTTTGTTCTATAAACATGACTTATTTGTAAAATTATAAAAGATGTTTCAAGGTGCTTGGAGTATAGAGGAGTATTTTAAGGAGATGGAAGTAACAACCATTAGAGCTCAAATTTTTGAGTCTGAACAAGCCACTATGGCCAAATTCTTATATGGTTTCAACAGAGATGTTTAAGATATGTGGAATTACATGATTAGAGATCCTTATAAACTATTGTACATCAGTCTTCTAAAGTTAAATCTCAATTGAAGAGGCATGGAAGAAAATCCTACCCAATCTCAAGTTCGTATTGGAAGGGCAAGGACAAAAAGAAGAGAAACTCTTTAAAAAGGGACAAAAGTCACAAGAAGAGGAGTGTACCCTATAAAGGCCACCGCGACGAGGTAAGTAAGATAAATATTCCTAACTCTAATGTTAAAAAATCTAGCAATTTAAATATTTCAAGTATTTAGAGAAGGGTCATATTGCCTCTCAATGTCCAAACAAGTAGACTATGATCCTTAGAGATGATGGTGACATTGACAGTGAAAGCTCTCATATCAACTTTAGGTAGTGAAGAGTACTATAAGTGACGTATTGTTTGAAGATGTTTTGATGGTAAGAAGTTTGATGAGTACATTCATTGAAGACGATCAATCACAACAGGAAAATATTTTTAAATCAAGGTGTTTAGTAAAAGGTTAATTTTGTTCTCTTATTATGGTGGAAGTAGTGTTAATGTAGGCAACTGTTGGTTGGTGGAGAAACTTAAGTTGCCCACTATTCCCCATCCTAAGCCTTATAAACTTCAGTGGTTAAGTATGAAAGGTGAAATGAGTATTGACAAACAAGTGAATATTGAACTAACCTTGGGTAAGTACAAGGATGAGATTCTTCTTGATGTACCTATGGAAGCCATTCACATTCTTTTGAGAAGACCATGACAATTTGATAGACAAGTTACACATTATGGTGTATCTAACATGTTTTCTTTCATCCACAAGGATAAAAAGGTAACTCTAAAACCCTTAGCACCGCATGTGGTTATTTGAGGATCAATTGAGAATGAAAAAAATATATAAAAAGAGAAAATTAGAAAAATTAGAACTTGAAAAAAGAGAAGAAAATAAAGTGTGAAAAAATTAAAGAGAAAAAAATTATAAATGGTAGCATCTTAGTTAGTAGGAAAGCTATTAAAAAGTTCTTTTAAATAAAAAAAGTTGTTATTAGTTTAGCCTTCTAACGTGTTTGTCGTTAAATTCTTCTTTAGAAAGTTTACTTGCAGATTTTGAAAAAATGCTTAGAGAGTTCAAGGACATTTTTTCGAAAGGCATACCCAAATGATTGCCACTAATATGAGGGATTGAGCATTAGAACGATTTTGTGCTTGGTTCTTTATTGCCAAATCAGTGGCGTACATGTGTAATATGGAGGAATATAAAGAAATACATAAACAAGTGACACAATTACTTAAGAAGGGTTTGGTAAAATAGAGTAATAGTCTATGTGTCATGCCTATAACTTTAGTACCTAAGAAAGGTGGTACTTGGTATATGTGTATGGGTTGTCAGCCTATAAATTCTATCATGATTTGTTATATTCTGTGCTTAGATGATTATTAGATGAATTGCATGGTGCATGCGTATTTTCTAAAATATATTTACAAAGTGGATATTATCAAATTCGGATGAAAGAGGGGGATAAATGAAAAACTGCTTTTAAAACTAAACCTGGTTTGTATGAATGGATGGTTATGCCATTTGGACTCACGAATGCCTCTAGTACCTTCATGAGATTGATGAACAATGTTCTTAGATATCTGATTGGTAAATGTGTAGTAGTTTATTTCAATGAAAAATGTGTTTATTCTAACTATTTGGATTTTCATATCTTGCACGTTAAGAGTATGCTTTTATTGTTGAGACAAGAGTGTTTGTATGCAAGTCTTGAAAAATTCACGTTCTATACATTGAAAGTTGTGTTCTTAGGATATGTTGTTAGCTTAGAAGGAGTTTAGGTAGATATAGAAAAAGTGAAGGCCATCCAGACGTGGCTAACACCAGAAATCATAGGTGAAGCTCTTAAACATCTTAGGACTCAAAATAAGTTAAATAAAAGACATGTCAAGTGGGTTGAGTTCTTAGAACATTTTTCCTATGTCATTAAACATAAACAAGGAAAAGCTAATGTTGTTGGTGATACCTTGTCCTAGTGCCAAGCTTTGTTGTCTATTCTAGAAGTTAAAACCTTAGGATTTGACCAATTAAAAGAATTGTACCTTAAGGATTAGTTTTATTTTACGAAAATCCATGAGTTTTGGGCCTTAAGTGCAAATGGAGGTTTTTATATCCATGAAGACTTTCTCTTTAAGTATAAAAGGTTATGTGTGCCCAAAAGTTCTATTAGAGAGTTGTTGGTTAAAGAAGCTCACGAAGGGGGTCTAATGGGGCTCTTTGAGGAGCATAAATCTTATAGGACTTTGTGTGAACATTTCTTTTGGTCACATATGAAACATGATGTTCATTATATCTATGATAGATGCCTTGTATATAAGTATGCTAAGTTAAAGTCAAACCCCATAGTTTTTACACACCTCTTCTTGTTCGTGCTTTGCCTTGGATAGATATTTCTATGGATTTTGTTTTAGGTTTGCCTAGATCTAAAACTAGAGAAGATTCTATTTTTGTTGTAGTATATCATTTTTCTAAGATGGTACATTTTATACCATGTCATAAAAGTGATGATGCATGCCATGTTGCTAACTTGTTTTTAGGAAAATGGTTAGATTACATAGTTTGCCAAAGACCATAGTTTCAAACAAGGACTCCAAATTTCTCATTTATTTTTGGAGAACTCTATAGAATACGCTTAGAAATAAGCTTTTGTTTTCAATTGCCTGTCATCCTCAAACAAATGGACAGATCGAGGTTACTAACAAAACCTTATCCCAATTACTCAGGTGTTTTGTAAGTAAAAGTCTTAAGACATGAGAAGAATGGTTACCCCATATTTTGCCTACAATAGAGTAGTGAACTTCGCTACATCTCACACTCCATTCGAGCTGGTTTATGGTTTTAATCCTTTAATGCCTCTTGATTTATTACATTTTCCTTATGTTAATTCTATGCTTAATTGTGATGGTGTTTCCTAAGCACGATTTGTTAAAGAATTGCATGCTAAGGTTCATTCTCACATTGAGAATAAGATTGACCAATATGCTAAGAAGGTTAATATAGGAAATTTTCAAAAAAAAAAAAAATTAAAGAAGATGACCTAGTTTGGGTACACTTAAGAAATGAGAATTTTCCTACCTTAAGAAAATCTAAACTACTCCCAAGGGGAGATGACCCTTTCAAAGCTTTGAGAAAGATAAATAATAATACTTATTTACTTAAGATGCCTCATACCTACGAAGGAAGTCATACCTTCCACGTCTTTAACTTGTCTTCATTTTCAAGGAAGAGCCAGAGGTAGGAAGCATTCAACCATTAAAAGGACCTATGATGAAAGGGAGATAAGAAAGCCTCAAGAGGAAATGCTTCAGAAGATGATATTACTCAAACACATGGAGGAATTTGGCTTGAGCCAAAGCCCAAAGCTCGTCATCTACACTGTTTGAGCTTACTTTCTCACACCGTAGAAGTATGAAGATTACATTTGCTCTGCATTTACATTTCATTTGTAATCATAGCTCGTTAAGTACACTTTGTTCTTATCTTTCTTGTTTGACTAAGCAGGTAGCCTATCCATGTACTAGTCTTACGATTAGCTTATACTCTGTTTGGATAGCTAGATAGTGTAACTAACTATCCAAATAAGGAGTCATAAGAAAGCCTATGTAAGGCCACCATCCATTTGTACTCAAAATGCTTAGAATTCTAATGAATGATATGTTGCTAGGTGATAATTCATATTTTAGACACCCAGTAAGGTCATAAGATGGACATAGTAAATTCTATTTTGTAGTTAAGAATCACGTATTAGCTAAGATTCAGATTTTCAAGGTAAAAACAGGGAAAATACAAATCTATGCTAATTTGAGGAATTTAGCTAATAAAAAGAGTAAACTCATTTTGCAGGTCAAAATTGGAGTTCCATATGAAGTCATCCTAATTGAGACCAAAGTCGTCCTGGCCAGATGAACTCGTCCCGACCATACTAGTTCTTCTACAAGCCAACTCTGTCTCTACATGTCGAATTTGTCTCCAGTAGTCGAGTCTAATCCGTGTATTGACTCCGACTCCAGATGCCGAAGTCGTCCCATCTATCAAGATTCATCCCAGCAACAAGACTGACTCCACGCCAGCAATTTTGAGCACGTGGTCATTTAAGAAGTAGTTAGTTAGTTCGTTCAGTTTGTTATTTTTGTTATTTCAATTAGTTGTTAATTAGTTAGTCAGTTATTTCTATTAATTCAGTTAGTGTACAGTTAGAGAGTTACTTGGCAAAATGTGTATAAAAAGGGAGGCATAGTTCGTTCATTGGTTACACAGATCGACGCATAAACGTGTATAAAAATGGAGCTGGAGCTGGAACCATTTACTTGCTAACTTTTGAATTGATATGATAAATATATGTTTTGTACATTGTTAGTTGTCTTTAATTCTATAGCTCGTAGTTTACTTTATGCCTTTACTTTGTAATCCTACAACCGCCCTGATTTTACTTTTGTATCCAAGTCTGCATTTTCCACTCCCAATTCTGTATGCTTCTCAGCCTTTTACACTAGGCATCACAAGAATAACGTGTCCTTGAGAGATTTGACCTAGGTTTCCCCTATGCTATATAAATCATAGGTAATCTAGTTATCTTTTATAGTTGAATTGATGACTAAAAACAAGCTTATCACTAGGAAACATGGACAAATGATTCTCTATTCTTGTTTTGTACTAGAAGATTTCAATTATTATCAAGCTTTCAGGAGGCTTGTGATGAATCACATTTTCTCTTATCTTTCTCTTCATGAGAGAGTGATAAGTATACACTAATTTCTTCCTTATTCCATGTTTTTCACCTTTTCTTCCCCTATTCATTCTGTGGACTCTATTTCCAAGGTGTTAGAGTGTACACTCATATATTTGATTCGTAAGGCATTATGCATCAACTTGCCCTTAAGCGTTTTCCAAATCACATAATTCCTTTTCAAGGGTTTTTAGGATCTCATTAATTCTTCACATATTAGGCATACTTTATGTCCCTTAACATTGCACCCAAACAAGTTTCCATATGCTAGAAAGTCATTTATGGTGCAAAATAACATGACACACATCTTGAAGTTTTGATTGTTAAACCCGTCAAACAGATCAACACCTTTGTCCCACAACATTCTCAAGTCTTCAACCAATGAACTTAAATACACATCTGTATCGTTTCCTAGCTGTCTTGAACTATAAATCATCATAGGTAACATCATATACTTGCACTTCAAGAACAACAAAGGAGGTAGGTTGTAAATCACTAATAGAACATGCCATGAACTATTCTTACTAAAGTTATCTTACAGATTCATGCCATCTTAGCAAGACCAATCCTAAGGTTTCTTGCCTCAATACCAAAATCTGGAAACAACCTATCAATTTTCTCCCATTGCATTGAATCAACCGCATGTCAAAGTTGTCCATCACATTTCCTCTCATCTACATGCTATCTCTTTGCATTATTTGAATTAGCAAAAAATTTCTTGAACCTTGGAATAATTGGAAGATATCACAATACCTTCATTAAAGGACCCTTTATGCTCACGTCACTACTAGAATCACAATCTTTCTTTTTATGCTGTGATTTTCCATACTTTGAACACTGATGCATCACTACAAACTGTTTCATGTACAATATGAAATCATTAGGGCATTCATGTATTTTCTTATAGTCTATACTATTGGACAAATATCTTCTTCGCCTCATAGTTACGATTTGGAAATGTATTCCCTTCTCAAAGCATGTCTTTCAACAACTCGAGCAATTTGGTAAAACTTTTATCAATCAACTCATTTCTTGCCTTTAGATTGAACAATCTTAATACCAACGACAACCTCATGAGATTACTGCATCTTGTGTATAACGGATTTTCCATATCACTACACAAATTTTTATACATAGTTTCTTGTTAAAAAGACTTTGGTTCAATATCAAGGATCAATCCTTCTAGTCGATCATCCATATCTACATTAATTTCCTTTCTATGGGACATACTTGGGATGTCTAACAAGTTTCCATGCCATATTCATGTTGTATAACTCTTGCAAAACCATCCCAAATAAGATGTTCCCATATTTCCTCAACTTCTAATCTTCTTTCATTCAAACAATCAATACACAAACAATAGAACCTTCAAGTACTATCAGAAGGATGTGTTTTAGCAAAGTCAAGAAATAGAGAAAAGAGAGGAAACTTGTGATCCAGGAAACGTCCAACATCCAAGTGTGTAAAATCTAAAAACGTCTTTCCTAACCCTAGTAACCAACTACTATTTATTTCATTATCTAAATATCAAGGAAGGTGGTTTGGGATAGAGGAATTCACAGCCCAATGGCCCACCAACCAAGGTCCCAAAATTGGGCTAGAATATATAAAGAAAGGCCCAACAAAGTGGGTGCAGAGGCCACAACTTCACACAGACTTTTGACACTGAAGATGGTCAAACTAGGTTGCACCAAAAAGAGAGAAGTTGTAGATCTTTATCTTATCTTTCTATAGCTACCAAGATTTTTCAATTTGGAGGTTTGTAGTTCTAGATATGGCTTGCACAAGATAGAAACATCATAATAAAAATTAAATAAAAAAAGAAGCAAAGATTAGTAACTAAACTCAATTACGTCCAATAACCCAAGACTCAATCAAAGTATCAATATTCATAAAATTATGTAAAAAATGTCCAACATAAGTCACTATTAAGTTCCTCAAAAGTGCTCTATCAATGGGCAATCTCTCTCACACCCTAGAAGCATGAAGATTATATTTGTAATCATAGCTCCTTAAGTACATTTGGTTCTTATCTTGTTTGTTTGACTAAGGAGATAACCTATCCATGTACTAGTCATAGGATTCGCTTATACTCTATTTGGATAGTCAGATAATGTAACAAATTGTTCAAACAAGGAGTCATAAGGAAGCCTATGTAAGGCTTCCATCTATTTATACTCAAAACACTTAGAATTCTAATGAATGGTATGTTGCTAGGAAACTTGGTGAGATAATTCTCTATTCTTGTTTTGTACAAGAATATTTTAATTCTTATCAAGCTTTCATGAGGCTTGTGGTGAATCACATTTGCTCTTGTCTTTCTCTTTATGAGATTCCTTATTTCATGTTTTACACCTTTTCTTCTCCTTTGTTCTTATCAATTATGCAAACTCCATTTCCAAGGAGTTAGAGTACACACCCCTATATTCGATTTGTAAGGCATTTTGCATCAACTTTCCCTTTAGTGCTTTCCAAATCACAGAAATCCTCTTCAAGGATTTTTAGGATCTCATTACTTCTTCACATATTGGGCATACTTTATGTCCCTTAATATTGTACCTAAACAAGTTTATGTATGCTAGAAAGTCATTTTATGGTGCAAAATAACATGGTACACATCTTGAAATTTTGATTGTCAAACCCGTCCAACACATCAACACCTTTGTCCCACAATATTTTCAATTCTACAACTAATGAACTTAATAAATACACGTCTATATCATTTCCTAGTTGTCTTGGACCTAAAATCGTCATAGATAACATCTTATACTTGCACTTCAAACACAACAAAGGAGGTAGGTTATAAATCACCAATAAAACATGTCATGAACTATGCTTACTACTTAAGTTATCATATAGGTTCATCCCATCTGTAGCAAGGCCATTCCTAAGGATTTTTGGCTCCCTATCAAAATCTAAAAACAACTTACAAGTGATATACGTTTTACTTATTTTAAATTTTATAATATATCTAAAAAGTGTATCTTTAATTATAATATAACAATTGGCCATACTCGGCTCTATATGTCCATTCATGTAAAGTCATATTAATTTATTAAAAAATTTCATCAAACATGACCCAACTATGCTTTATATAGTCATTTATACAAGGTTATACCAATTTATTACAAAATATCATTTAATAATACTCAACTATCCTCTATTTAGCCATTCATGCAAGATTTTACAAATTTATTACAATATATCATCAAACAAGACCCAATTATGTTCTCTATGGTCATTCATGCAATGTTATACCAATTTATTACAAAATAGCATTTAACAAAATCCAACCATATATAGAGGTCATTCATGCAAGATACTAATTTATTAAATAATATCATCATACAAATGATCCAATTATTGAACTAAACTATATATCACACAAGGTCGAGCTATGCTCTATATGGTCATCCATGCAAACAACCATTACAACAAACCAATATCAAAATTAACATAACTTAAAATTTTTCGCTAATCTTAATCATAAGAATGCAATTGCTAAAAAAGTTTGGTCAAAAGAGGCATAAACAGACCTATAAACAGACCTATAAACAATAAAATAATAAACAAAATTCAAAATCCAAAAAAGTAATTAAAAAACGGAAAAAACAATGGTGGTGACAGTGGACAAAATATTACCTTCGACAAGAAGGTGGCGAGGTGGTGGCCATATGATTTTCAATGGTGGTGATATGGTTTTTAATGGTAGTTGTGAGGGTCGTTTCAAGGTTGAGAATGTTATAGGGTAATGTGGAAAAATTGGAAGAAAAAGAAGATAGGTAAAGATAATATTGTGGAAGTGGTGGTAATCGCGTGACATAAAGAAGAAGAAAGGTTATAGTGAAATATGAATGTAAACTAATGCAGGTTGGTGTAAATAGTCTCTTTTTACTTCAATTAAAATTTAAACCGATGCAACTAATATAAAAAATGACTATATTATATTGATTTTCTTTCAACCAATGTAAAATGTGAGTTTTTACATGAGATGAATGATAATTGATATAAATATTTTAAAATATTTACAAATTTATCATTGCATTTATATAATAGTGATAATGCAAAATGATATTCAACTTGTAAGGCATGAAAAAGTCATCAATGACTTAAGAACTTAATTACATAGAACTTATGAAAAAGTTATTAGGATCATAATTCCAAACTTTAGGCGGTTTACAAATTTTTGCGGTTGGGTAATGATTGCAGTATGTTGGCTTAACCGCAATTGTCTTAATGCATATGGTTCCAAGAATCAAAATAAATAACAAGAAATTCATAGCAGGACGCACTATATCCATCAATAACGAAACTATGTCCTTGAATCTATGGAGCTCAGCGTTGACTTTCGTAATCTCTTGTTCCAGGTCTGGAATCTTTGTAGGCCATTTAATCATTTTCCTCATATCGTAGAAAAATTGTGCGACAACTTCAGCACTTAGGTGGATCTGAATGATTTCCGCACGTAAAAACACATTCACATCCTCATCGGTGTGTATGAGAGAACTCATGAGTTCAATGTAGCATGTGAAGATCAAGCCATTGAATTTAGTTAATGACTCATAGGTCACCAGGTTTCTTATGATCACTTCAGAGATAGCATCCAATCTGATACGAGGCAAGCAAAATTTGAACTTTCCTCGATTGAATTTAATGGATGAGATGCTCCCTTCAGCAGGTTGGAAATGAATCCCAAATTTTCGGAACTCCTTCTCAGATGGGACAATCGTTGCAGTTGGATTGGACCAAGCACACTCGCTCGAATTTGCTTAGACCAATCATCCAACAAGTTTTGCATAGGATTGATGAATGGAAATTTAGATAGAAAAAAGTAAAACATATCAATCCCAATAATCATCATGTGATTATTTTTGGCATCTTTACTTCCTCGGGTTCACCAAATATAGTGCTTAATAACGAGTTTCCCACGGAAGAATCTTGAGAAGTAAAAAGTATCAACATGGAAATGAGTTGAAGAATAAGGTAAATGTAATACATAAAACCCAAGATCAAGGTCCAGCATAAGAGAGACTGAGCTAAAATTTTATTGAACAAAATTTTATTATATTATCATCATCATCCTGTTATCTATTGAACAAAAACGGATTCACATTCATTACAAAAGTCAGCGTGATAGTTAGGCCCGAATGATTAATATTTTAGTTTCAACTTGCTATTTGATTTAGTTAACATTGACTTTTGTAATTATATATTTATGTGTACACAATCATACATACAACGAATAATATTGATTTACAATCCTTAATTATGAATAGTACGTAAACTCCTCTTTGCATCTTCGATATACATGAATCATAGTCAAAGCTACAACTGATAAGATTAAATTAAAATTAAATGCTGTCTACGTTAGCATGATCCAGCTAGCATCCATGTGCAGCATATATAAGCAGAAAATCAGTTGTTGCTTCAGTTTTATATATAGCAGAGATTTAATTTATAGTTTTCGTGATGGACTATATTACGGGCAAACATAATTACTGATTTTTTTGCTGGAGGTACAGAGAGATATAAAAAGCATAGAATAAAAATGAATTTATGCTCTATTTATTTATAATTCTTAAAGCGTGCAATATGATGATGTAATTTCAGCGCATAAGTTAGGATTATTTTTGTTATGCAATCATTTTTACTTAAGAAGTATTTTGCAAAACCAGTTTATAAGCTAACTAATTGTCTTTTCAATATCAATATAGATTTACAACATACTCCATTTTTTCTTAGATCTCCGTTGCTAGGTTCATTTCCTGCATTAATTACCCTATCACACAATTCTTATTCAAAGTAAAAATTTAACAGCTCAAGACATTGTTAAAGACAACGACAGAGACAGATTTTTGTTTTTTCTAGAAAAATTAATTTCCAGTAATTGACTATGTCAAGGTTAATTATATAAAATAATCAGTACTTAATATTAGATGTAGTAATTATTGTTGGAGACATTGTAAATATCTTATAAGCTATGTTAGGTAACTCATTAAGAGGTTACAAACATCTAAATATCTTATTAGATTAAATGGTTACAAATATTTAAATATCTCATTAGGAGATCATGAATATCATATATTATCTATTTAATTTTAATTTGTTATTAGTTATAAGATCTTTAGGTAGTTGACATTTACCTTATAAAAATGGATATTAGAAATTGTATTATTCAATTTAATCAATACAAATTTTCTTTTACTTCCAATTTGGTATCAGAGCTCCAAATCTTGGGAGCTTTGTTTCCACTGCCTCACTTTAGTGAACTGCTACCCTCTGATGAGACTCACATGTTGATGCGAGACTAGTTAAAATCTTCTTTGTTGTTTCCAATTATCAATGATAATGGCAGAAGACAAAGTCATTACCTTGGGACCTAATGAACTTCTCTAAATTTGGTGAGTTCTTCTCACCTTGACGATCGCAATTATCTACAATGGGCATAGTATATTCGTACTACTCTTAAAGAGCGCAAGAAGTTGAGTCATATTGAAGGAAAGAAGGAACTGCCCCAACGACGTGGATCCATGGCTTGCCTAAGAGGCAATTGTACGCTAGCCGAATATCCATCACTTGGAAAGTTATGTCAAATGTTGTTGGCCCTATGTGTATGGAGAGAGTGATTTCGCCCATCACTTCCCGTTTGGATCCATCAAAAGCCCTGACCACCACTGAACTAATCTTGAGGGTAGAATCGGTTGAGTATAGCTTGTCCAACGTGGCCTTGGGCATGACGTTGAGGGAGAAGTCATTGTCTATTAGTACCCTTATTATCATATAATTGCCGCACTTGACAATGATGTGAAGAGGTTAATTGTGGCCCCTACCCTCAGCTGGGATCTCGTCTTCGAAAAAGGAGAGGTGATGGCTTGCTGTAATGTTGTTGATGATGCCTTCAAATTTTTTAGTGTGATGTCTTGAGCCACATGGGCATCATTCAACACTTTCAGGAGGAGATTTCAATGACCCTATGAGTTGATTAGTAGTGAGAGGAGTGAGATGTGTGTTGAAGTCTTGTGCAACTGATCCAGTACCTTCTGTCATGATCCTCTTTGGTGCTTCTGGTGCTTTGTCTTTCTTTGCATGCACCGAGTCTTTATTCTACAAGCTCTCTAGGGCGAAGATTCTGCCACTTTGAGTCACTCCTTCGTTCCTAGCTATGTTGGTGACCTCTGGAATTGGGTTATCATTTATTGCCGAAGGTGTCATTGTTTCCCCTACCGGGTACCTCCACGGGACCGCATTATTCTTGTAAACCATCTTGGCCGGGACCTAAATAATAAATGGCACTTTGGGCTAAGAGGCCAAATTGTAATGAATAATTAATAGTTTTAGGTAATGGTTACCGTTTCCCTCAATGTATGCCACTAAGGCAGACTTGACTTTGCTCAACCGGCTCAAATGGGTTCCTTCCTCCATCCGACTGGCCGAGTTCGTGGTGCATCTAGCCGCATTTTCTTATCAAATTTGATAAGAGCGCTTTTAGTCGTATTTCGTTTATCAAATAAACTAAAGCTAACTATAGTATAGTCAACCCTAGGTCGAATTCTCTTAAGGACATAGTGTGCTCAATTGTGAGTTTATGTGAAAACCAAAGTAAAACTGAAACTCTTGAGTGTAGAGTGCTGACTCGCTCTCGGCAAAGACTAGTCCAATATGGACTCGGCAGAGCCTTATCCGACACGGTCTCGACTAAGTGCAACAGACGTTACAAAATCAGACTAACTCTGTCTCAGACTAAAAAACAAGAAACAGGGGGATTTGGATGTGAGTAAGGTAAAATGCAATTAAGCTAAAATGCGAATGCAGCTAAACTAACTACTCTACTGCTACTATTACTACTATATTCGTATTTCGGTCCAAGAATCAAGTTCATTTTGGTTCAGTCACTCAGTCCATAGCCCTTATCAACCTGTAATGTTCTTATGATGATCGCCAAACATTCGTCCATTGTCATATCGAGGATTTACACAATCACTACCTCATCAACTGGCAAGGATTAAGTCCAGAGTTGATTTTAGGTTCTCTATTTGATTACCTACTGAAGTAGTTAAACCAGTTCCAATCAGCTTAGCTTAACATTGTTCACATTACTTTGTGCAATCGCGACGCAGCAAGTGAATTAGATTTCAGCAATGCAACAGAGATCAAAAATCAGAAAACACTTATATTATTGGAAACGAAATACAAACACAGGGCCTAGATTCAGTGATTCCATCTTCCACGACGATCGCCATGGTCAACGACGATGGTTCACCTCCGCTTAGCTAGACGCTGAGGATCAAGTCCACCAAAGTGTGTTGGTAATCCAATCGATCTCCTCTAGCAACCTTCGACTTCTCAGTTCCTAACCTGCACTTCCTCAATCGAGAGAAGCGCCAATGATAACACCGTGCACCATCGTGAGCGTAGAAGATGAGAGCGAGAGAATGGAAATAATGAAAGCGGGAAAATATGAATTCCAAGGCCCTGAAAAAGTGCATATCTCCTCCTATATATACAAGAGCTGAACTTCGCAAAAGCACGCTAACTACGAATTCTAACAGAATTACAAATTGGATTCCTAATCTACCCTTGCGTAACTTGCGCTGCAAGCTTCTCCAAGAATGACGTGGCAGTTGAGCTAGAGCTGAGGTGGCCTCTAATCTGGGGTTGAGGTGGATACGCCTTTGGGCCACTCCTCATTGGGTTGTTGGGCCAAGAAGCCTGGCCTGGCCAAGATGGAGTCAGTCTGACTGGGACGACTTCATCTCGGTTGAGACTTCTTATGATGGGCCGAGATCATGTCAGCTGATCCTGTAAGAAAGGAAGAGTAAGTCTTTTATTAGCTAAGATCCTCGATTTAACACAGATTTATGATTTCTCAGTTTCTAGATCCTTAATATGAATCTCAGCTAAGACTAGACTCTTAGATACTTATTTATCTTAGAAACACCCATCATAGGTCCTTGTAAGGTGTTTAAAATATGACTCATCAGCCCCCTCAACCTCACCCCTGTTTTCATGGCTTATTGCATTTATTACCACGCCTCTGTGGGCTAGGAGAGGATTATTTTGTACATTCAGCCCTTGGTCTTGGAAGCCGAGTAGACTGCCATCCAAAAGGTCTTGGACCTTGTGTTTTAGGCTCCAACACCTTTCGGTGGCATGTCCTATGGCCCCATCATGGTAGTCGCACCTGACATTGGGGTCGTAGCTCCTCGGGTATGGTGGCTCTAGGGGCTTGAGAGGGATTATGTTGACCAGCTTCTATTCCAACAAAAGGAGGAGCAGCTTTGTGTATGGCATGGGAATTGGGGCCAGCATCCTTAGCAGTCTTCTTGTGCCTTCCTGTGCTTGCCTTAAGCTAGTGACTGTTCCATTATCGGTTCGAGATTGATATGGAGGGATGTGTGGCGCTAGTGGTGGGTTGGTGTAGGCCATCGCTGGCCTAGATCCAATGTGGACCTAAGTTGGATATGAAGGAGCATTCGTTTTCCCCTGTGGGAAGACAAGCTCTACCAACATGGCATTGGTTTCACCCTTCTTTTCAAATGTGGGCTTCTTGGCGAAGCCTACATTGCTACTTGTTTGAATAAACTTCCCATGTCTAATCCCCAACTCTATTCTCTCGCCTACCACCACGAGGTCTATGAAGTTGGAGGTGATGTTTCCAACCACCTTGTCGTAGTATAGTGTAGGGAGAGTGTCGATGAATATGGTGACCGTCTCCCTTTTGGTTATTGGTGGCTAGACCTGTGCTGCCAACTCGCGCCATCTTTAGGCATATTCTTTGAAGCCTTCTTGCTCCTTTTTAAGCATGTTCTAGAGTTGGGAGCGATCCAACGCCATGTCTTCATTGTATTTGTATTGTTTCATGAAGGCTTCTGCCAAGTCCCTCCATGTCTTGATGCGCCCTTACTCCAAGTTGACGTACCAGTTGAGGGATGCTCCAGTCAGGCTGTCCTGGAAGTAGTGAACCAGGATCTTATTATCATAAATGTACACCGCCATCTTTCAGCAGTACATAACTAGGTGGACTCTAGGGCAGGAGATCCCTATGTGCTTATCGAATTCTGGAGTCTTGAAGTTCGCTAGGAGTCCTACATCCGGGACCAAGCACAAGTACACGACTTCCAACCCGTATTTATCCTTTCCTTCCATTGCATGGAGTTGTTCCTCTAGGGATTGCAACTTCTCCTATGAGTGAGGCACTTGCTTATTAACCACAAAGGGTTATGTGTTTTGCGATGCCTAGGGTTGAGCCCTGGCGTCTAATAAGTCATATTTTATACACCTTACAAGGACTTAAGATGGGTGTTTTTGAGATTAATTGGTGCTTAGGGATTGAGTCTTAGCTAAGATTCATGTTATGGACATAGAAATAGGAAAAGTATAAATTTGTGCTAAATTGAAGGTCTTAAGATAATAAAAGATTCATTTCAGTTTTGTAGGTTAGGAACCATTAAATCTTGGCCCATCTAGAGAGTCTCGGCCCAAGTGAGTCATCCCAGCCAGACTGACTCATCCTAGGACCGGCCGACTCTATGATCCAACAGCTCAATAAGGAATGGACCATTAGCACTACCCACGTAAGCAACCTAGCTCAAATGCCAACACAACTCCAATCCAGCTCAGCTGCCTTGTCAACCCTGGAAAAGCTTGCAGCACAAGGAAAAATTGCACAAGGGTAGATTAGGAAATTCAATTTGTAATTCTATTAGGAAGTCGTTGGTAGTGTGCATCGTAAGAAATCCCAGTTCGTGTATATATAGGAAGAGCTAGGCACATTGTAATTGTTGTTGAATTCTGACCCAAATTCCACACACCTTGCATTCCATTTTCTCACTTACACCCTTCTTCCTCATGATGGTACACAATACTTCATTGGTGTTTCTCTCGATTGAGGAAGCGCAGGTCAAGGACTAAGAGGCCGAAGATTGTTAGAGGGGACCGCTTGGCTCGCCATCACACACTGGTTGACCTGATCCTCAACATCTTGACTAACAAAGGTGAACCATTACCGTTCGACCATGGCGATCGTCGTGGAAGACAAATTCATCGAATTCACACCCTGTGTTTGTACTTTGTTCTTACTAATATAAGCAGTTTCTTGTTCCAATCTCTTGTTTACGAATCCTACATCATAATCTACTTGTTGTGTCACTATTGCATATAATAAAGTGGACAAATGTTAGACTATGCAGATCGGAACCAGTTTAACAATTTTAGTAGGTTATCAATTAGATAACCTAAAATCAACTCTAGACTTAATCCCTACCAACTGATGAGTTGGCGATTGTCATAAGGAGAACTTAGGTTGATATGGAACGTGTTAGTCAAGACCCCCCTATTTTCTACACTTAGCCAAGACCGTGTCGGACCAGTTTCTGCCGAGACCATATCGGACCAGTCTCTGCCGAGAGCAACTCGGCACCTAGCCGAGAGTGAGTCTACACTCTACACTTGAGAATTCTGCATCACTGTAGTTTTCACATAAAGTCATAATTAAGCGCACTATGTCCTTGAGAGAATTCGACCTAGGGTTGATTATGCTATAGTTAGCTATAGTTTATTTGATGTGTGTAAAGACGACTAAATACGAGCTATATTAGAGTCATTCTATCTATCTATCTAAACTTTGGTCACTATTTTTATTTTTGATTTTAAATAATTTAGTCACTTAATCAGTCGATAATTTTGATAAAGTGAGGAGAGGAGAGAGTGAAAGAAAGGTAGAAGAGGGAGGAAGAGGAAGACAGTTTAAATAAAAGGGAGTGGAAAAAAAGATAGGGGAAAATTTTTTGAAAATTTGAAAATTGGTTTCTAAATCATTCGCTAATTTATATTTTTATTTTTTTAACGTTTTTATTTTTGGTTGCTAAATAGATTGCTAATACATACATTTTATTTATTTATTGATATTTTTATTTTCGGTCGCTAAATTGTTTGTGTTTTCTTTTTCTAAATTTTGGTTGCTAATTCGGTTGCAAAGTGTAACTTTTCCCTTTCCATTTTGTCGCTATTTTTGTTGCAAATATATACTTTTTATTTATATTTTGATGTTCTATTTTCGGTCACTATATCGGTCGCTAGATTGTTTGTTTTTTATTTTTTTATTTTCTAAATTTCAGTCGCTAATTCGATCGTAAATTGTAATTTTTTTCCTTTTCTGTTCAATCTCTATTTCGGGTGCATATATAATTTGGTCGCTATTTTTATTTTTGATTTTAAATAATTTAGCCGCTTAATCAGTCGGTATTATTGATAAAGTGAGGATAGGAGAGAGTGAGAGAAAGGTAGAAGAGGGAGGAAGAGAAGAAGAGTTTAAATAAAAGGGAGTGGAGAAAAAGAGAGGGGAAAATTAGAGGGAAATTTTTTTTGAAAATTTGAAAATTGGTTTCTAAATCGTTCGCTAATTTTTATTTTTATTTTTTTGACGTTTTTATTTTTGGTTGCTAAATAGATTGCTAATACATACATTTTATTTATTTATTGATATTTTTATTTTCGGTTGCTAAATTGTTTGTGTTTTATTTTTTTTTTCTAAATTTGGGTTGCTAATTCGGTCGCAAAGTGTAACTTGTTTCCTTTTCGTTTCGTCGCTATTTTTGTTGCAAATATATAATTTTTATTTATATTTTGATGTTCTATTTTCAATCTCTATATCGGTCGCTAGATTTTTTTTTTATTTTTTTATTTTCTAAATTTCGGTAGCTAATTCGATCGTAAATTGTAAATTTTTTCCTTTTCTGTTCAATCTCTATTTCGGGTGCATACATAATTTGGTCGCTATTTTTATTTTTGATTTTAAATAATTTAGTTGCTTAATCAGTTGGTATTTTTGATAAAGTGAGGAGAGGAGAGAGTGAGAGAAAGGTAGAAGAGGGAGGAAGAGAAGGAGAGTTTAAATAAAAGGGAGTGAAAAAAAAGAGAGGGGAAAATTAGAGGGGAAATTTTTTTGAAAATTTGAAAATTGGTTTCTAAATCGTTCGCTAATTTATTTTTTTGACATTTTTATTTTTGGTTGCTAAATAGATTTCTAATACATACATTTTATTTATTTATTGATATTTTTATTTTCGGTCACTAAATTGTTTGTGTTTTATTTTTTTTCTAAATTTTGGTTGCTAATTCGGTCGTAAAGTGTAACTTTTTTCCTTTCCGTTTCGTCGCTATTTTTGTTGCAAATATATACTTTTTATTTATATTTTGATGTTCTATTTTCGGTCGCTATATCGGTTGCTAGATTGTTTGTTTTTTATTTTTTTATTTTCTAAATTTCGGTCGCTAATTCGATCGTAAATTGTAAATTTTTTCCTTTTCTGTTCAATCTCTATTTCGGGTGCATATATATATATATATATATATTGACGTTTTTGTTATCGGTCGCTAAATTGTTTTTTTATTTTTTATTTTCTGAATTGTTTGTTTTTTATTTTCTGAATTGTTTGTTTTTTATTTTTTTATTTTCTAAATTTCGGTCGCTAATTCGATCGTAAATTGTAAATTTTTTCCTTTTCTGTTCAATCTATAGTTCGGGTGCATATATATATATATATTGACGTTTTTGTTATCAGTTGCTAAATTGTTTTTTTATTTTTTATTTTCTGAATTTCGGTTGCTAAACTGGTCGCAAAATACAATCTTTTTATCCTTTTTCATCTTTATTTCGTTCCCTAATATCTACTTTTTAAAATTTTTATTTTTATGTTCGGTCGCTAAATTTTTTAGAAAAATCCGTTTTGGTCGCTAATTCTGATGCTATTTAGCTGAAATTGGTTGCTAAATTCGGTCACTAAAAAAATTTTTTTTTTTTATTGATTATTACTAAATTGTATCAAAATGTTTTTTCTGCTTTTATAATCCGCTTAGAGTATAAGATAGTGTGAGCAACTTTAAACCTTATGACTATATTAAGTAGCTTCTTACATAAATTAATTTTAAAAGAACTAATTCTATTATTATTAATTATTTTGTTCTAATATGAATTTTCTATATTAATAGAAATGATATGGCACCAGGTATATGATAACTTGTGCTGTTGAGGCTATCCATATACCCATATAGTGTCATCTACATTAAAAAATCTGTACAAGAATCTTTACAAAAGGTACTGTATTTTATTTTATTTATTTATTTGGAGTCAATTAATTTAATTAGAAATTTAATATAATCCACATTAAATAGAGTATAACATAAATGATATGCATCATATTAAAAGTACTTGTAGTGTAAATTTTCATCTACATTGTTGAGCATTGTTTTTATTTTTTAAACAAAACTTTATATTAAATTATATAAAAATATGACATATTAGTTTGATAGAAATAAAGTGATATTAGGTATAAGATATACCTATACTTATAGGATCTTTTAATATATCAAGGTAGTATAAACTGCACTTATATTAAAATATCGGTGCAAGAATTCTTTGTAAAAACATTTATATTATTTGTTAATATTCACATCACATCTATAAAAAAAAAATATTAGCATTTCCCATTCAATTAACGAAGATTTTTACATAAGAAACAAATAAAAATAACAATAAAATGTGTTTTCGTAGAGTATTTGAATAAGGAAATTCATCAAGATTATTCATTTACTCTATGAATATATACCATTTTGAAATGAATTAGTTTATTACATATTTATGGTATGTATATAAGTGAAATTGAACTATAGTCATCCACAACTTGATTTATCCTTTAACCTACAATATTAATACAAACTATACAAGGCTTTATACATCCACAAATACACCACAAACTAAACTAGTTTAATATTAAAATATAGTCATATCACACCCAAGGCATTCTTAGTAAACCTGGGAAGCAGAGCATACAAATCAAATTGTTATTTGAAAAATAATAGACAAAAATATTAATCTTTTTTATGAAAATATTATTTTTTTATTTGATAAATTTATTATTAAATATTTTATCTTGTTTTTTCAGACAAATTAAATTAAAATTATCCATGGAATGGAGAATAATAGTAAGACAAACAAAATTAGGAAATAAAAAACAAATAGATAGATGTAATAATCAAAAAGTAATTTTATTTTCTTTCAATTATTCAAAAGGACAATGTTGAAGAAGGTCAAAAGCATGGGTAATGACAAATGCATTGACCCAATTGATTGCATGAAGCACTTGCTTTTGATCCATATTTCTTGGGACAATCAATGAAACAAGTATCACTTTCACAATAATCATACAACTTTTTGCTGCAAACTCTTGCCTCCACTTTCAATGATCCTTCATTTCCTATGTCACATGCACAATATTCAATACAAAACCATGAATCTTAAGCTTAGAATCTTATTCAATAGAAAAAAATAATGTTAAAATATCTGTAAGATTAAATTAGAAAAATAATGCATACCAATCCCTATAGAAAGAACAAGTAGAATCAAAATAATTGAAGAGATGAACTTCATTTTAATTTTAATGTGGTTATAAAGCAATATACACCTTACTTCAATTCAATCCTAACAAATATTTTTATTAGAAGATATATAAATACATGTGTGAACACATATCTATATATATAAGCCTGAGAACTATTTAAATTTTTATAACGTTTTTTATTAATTAATTTTTTTAACGTTTTATTATTAATTGAAATGATAACGTTTTTTTTATTAATTTATAATATACTCATTATTTTTTTTACTTTTCGATCTTATAGATTTCATCAAATTTTTACATTTTGTTAAAAAAAAAGAAGATTTTTTTCTTAATTTATTATTTTAAAAAAGAATATAACATTCTTGAATTAATTTATAATATGACAAATATTTTTAAAATCGAATAAATTATTAAAACGGTTAAAGTATTAGTTTATAGTTTATTGGTTCAACTATATTCAAATAATGGTCGAATCAATACATGATAAATAATTTTTTATTAAAAATTAAATAATGTATTAAATTATAGAGAACATAGGCTATACATACAGTGAAATAGTTTTATGTGGTCAATCAACTTCAAAGATAAATATTTTGTTTATTTAAAATAATTTTATTTATTTTACATGAATGAATATATTTATATATAAATTAAAATATTACACATGGTGTAAAATTTATGTTGTAAAACTTACTGATTTTAATTTTACTCTTGAAAAAAATGAACAAAATTACTTTATATAGCTCCTTAATTAATATAAAATAGTTTTTCCTTGTTATTAAATAAACCAAATTGATATTGTAAAGAAAATTAAATAAAATATTTTTTCCTTGTTATTAAATAAACCAAATTGATATTATTAAAGAAAATTAAATGAACCAAATACATAATAGGCCACACGGCCTTAGTTCTGAAAAAAATAGGCCAGCGCTATTTATAAAAAGCTTAGCTTAGCTTGTTTCAATTATATTATTATATTATTCACTCTACAATGCCTTGTTGATCTAAATATCTAAAGGAATGGAAAATCAAAAGTTACGTGGTTGTTTCACTAGAAAATAGAAAAAATGATTTTCTATTAATTCAAACACTCTATTAGGAGATAGGAACAGATAAAGAGAAAAAAACTGAAGATTTTTCGTATAGTATTTTTATCAAAAAATTATACTAATTTATTTCGTATTTTTCGTTTAATGTTAAAATGGATCAGATTCTACAAAATAAAAAAAAATCAAACTTGTTTAAAAAATATCTTTATACAAAGAATGAGAATAAAAGGATTAATCGAGAAAGATTTCTTTTTATTATAATATTGTGATTTGAATCACATAAGTTTTGTAAAAACAAAAATAAAAATTCTTTGAAAATAATAAAAAAAATTGTTTAATTGGAACATGAAAACGAATTAGTCCTAGTTATTCACAGAACATGTGTTGCAAAATATTTTGTGGATAAGATATATTTTTTTATTGTCATTTTTCTTTATATATTTTTCTATTGTCATTTCTTTTTAATTAGTGTGAGCAACTTTAAATATTACCTTATGACTATATGTCCTTATTCTAGATTCTTAATTAAATTAATTTGAAAAGAACTAATTCAATTATTATTAATTATTTTCTACAAATATGAATATTTTATATTAATAGAAATGATATGGCAGTAGGTACATGATAACGTGAGCTGGTGCGGTGTGAGACCCCAAATCTGTTCAAGTAAGAAAGAGGGGACAAAATCCTGCACACCTCACACTATAGGACCCCCGGATTTGTCTACGTAAGCAAAAGGGGACAAAAACCTATACACCTCACACTGTGGGACCCCAGATTCAATCAGGTAAGTAGAAGGAGACAAGAATCCTGCACAGATCCTCTACCTTGATTTGTTGTCTGCTTGGAAGCAACCAAAACGTGGAAGAAAGTGACAAAGGAGCTGGGCTCGAGGTTGGAATGTGCCACGATCTAAAGTGGATGTGCCACGACCCAACATACAGTTTGAAGCACATGGCTTGGAGACCTTTAACATCAGCAACAAGAGAACGGGAAGAATCAGAGGGCTGGAGTTAATACACATGACCAAATCTGACACATTGAATACCTCAAGCGTAGCCTATAAAAGGCCTTAGAATGAAGAGAAAGGGGTTGGAAATTTTGGATTCAACGTTTGAAAGGTTGAAGGAAAGATTAGTGAAAAGCTTAGTAGTAAGAGCGAGTTAAAGAGTTTGGATCAAAAGTTCAAGCTAAGAGAGAGGGGAGGCTGATAAGTGGGTTTTTAGTCATCTTACATGCCTCAAATAAATACTAAATCTAACTATAGTATAGCTAACCCTAGGTTGATTCTCTCAAGGACACAATGTGTTAAATTGTGACTAAGTGTAGAAATCAGATTTTTGTGCAGAAATGTCAAGTATAGAATGCCAACTCGCTCTCGGCAAAGACTGATCTGATTTGATCTCGACAAAGACGAATTCGACATGGTCTCGGCTAAGGGCAGACTCGGACGCAATAGAGACGGACTGACTCGATTTCGAATGGATACAACGGAGTTGGATTGACTCAATGTCGAACGTTTGTCGATTACCATACTGAGGATTTATACAATTGCTACCTCATCAGTGTTTCTCCTTGTCGGTCTAAGGAATGCGTATGCGAAGGTGTTGTAGAGGGGGAGGAGCATTACTTTTATTTTTATGAGATATTTTTCTTGAAATTGTGCATCACTCTACCTTTTACGGCCTTCAAACGATCAGTATTATGTGCCCTAAATATTGCCACCACCCAGCTTCATCCCAATAGTTGGGCCTTCGTGAAGGCCTTTGAGCTGCTAAGTGAGGATTTAGGTCAGGAGCCTTCCTTAGGCATATTTTTTTGGTTTTTCTTCCCCTGATGGGTAGAGAAGGTGGGTTGGTCTTTAAGCAGTCGTCCTCGTCAGCAACTAATGAAGCCCTTTCGTGAGAGTTACAAGCGTTTTAAGCAGAACTTCTTCCGAGTTGTGGAAGGGGAGCTGAGCCAAGTGTCCTATTTGACTCATCTGGCGATTCTTACTTTCCTCGATACTGGTCTGACCAACCGACCGTCTTGATCTCGATCAGTCATAATAACTTGAAGGATTGGGAGTGAGTTCGTGGAGGAACTCACCGGGATGGCTCCGCTTTCTTGTTCGAACTCATTAGTAACAAGGGTGATTTGATTCGCGCTTTCCTCCTCCTTTTCCTTTTCTTCTATTTTTTTATTTTGTGTTTTGTTGTGTAGGATATTCGGCTAAGGATATTGCTGCCATGAGGGTGCATTCTTCTACATCTACTACACCTGCTTTTGAGGTTGCTCCTTTGTCGGCCACCAAGCTGACCGTTGATGTAGTCATTGTAGACCCAATGGTTGAGTCCTCGACCCTGGTGGTTGAGTTTGTTGGCAGATCTACCACCAAGCTAGTTGTCGAGGTTGAAGCGCTTTGGAGTCAAGAGCGTCCTTCCAATAGGGTGGCCAAGGACGTGGTCGGGGGGACCGTGGACTTGTTCTTAGGCCAGTTGAAGACGACCAGGAAGGGGAAGTGGAAACTGGATAAGTGTAATGGTGAGTCGACCTCCGAATCCCTCGGTCTTCAACCCAAGCTACCCGATTGTCTAGGTGGTGGATAAGCAGCTGTTTTACCTAAGTGATCAACTCAAGGCTAGGGAGCTATGCGTGCCTCAATCCCTGGAGGTTCTGCAGAGGTATAACAGATATGCCCTTGTTTTTACTAGGGCGATAGAGTGAGAATTTGAGGATTTGGTGGCCCGTGAAAAGGCACTCTCTACAAAGAATGAGAAGGCTCATGAAGCCTTGCTAAAACTTAGCGCCGAGTACAGGGATGCGCAGACTACAATTAATAACTACCGAGACTCCACTACTAGCCTTCAGGCTGACCTTGATCGCACGGTGAGGGAGTCTAAGGACTTGCGACTGGCGTAGCGGGAGTTGGAGGATTCTAGGGACTATTTTTGTGCCCATGCTGATTCACTACAGAAAGAGAAGGATGGCCTGGAGGTTGAAGTATCTCGATTGAAGGCCGAAGTTGAAGCCCAAGGTTGTTTATTGAAGGAGAAGGAAGGCCTCCTAACCGAACGTGAGTTCGCGATCGCGGATCAGTTTGAAGGAAGGTTCGTTTATGCTTTGGAGCAGGTGGCTTTCCTTCATCCAGGTGCAAATACTTCTGGAGTTGGTCCCTTCAAGGAGACTGTGGACGCAAATTTGGTTGATATTGTGGTGGAGCCTCCCCCAGCACCTGCTACTAAATGATTTGCTTCTTATTCCTTCACAAATATCATAGTTTTAGTTTGTATTTCATTTTTGATTGTAAGAATTTTATTTTTCTTTTTTTGTGAACAATACTTGGGCCTATGTCATTCGTTTTCCGCTAATATTTGAATATATGATGCATGCTTTGTTATGAATGCGTTTTACTTCCCTTTTCATTTTTGACGTGTGGTGCCTTTGAGGTAGTCTTTTATAGTTTTGATGCTCACCCTGTTTATGTGTCCTTTTGAACTGTCTTAGTTGCATCGACCAAGCTGTAGTGAGACTTGTTTTTATTCAGCGATTTTTCTCTTGGTCATTTTTTCTTTCCAAAATTTGGGCTTTCGGCCTCATCATATTGTTTTTGTTGCCTCTACAAGTCCTTTGGACTAGATTCTTGCATTTCTTCGAATAAGATATTCGTGACTTTAGTTTTCGGCCTTATTTTGGGACTGTCTTAATTTGACTTAATGTCTTTTGCACGTTGGCTGTCAGCCTCCTTCTTTGGACCGCTCTAATTGTTCTAAGTTTCTTTTGAACGTTGGAGGTAGACCTTCTTCTCTTGACTATCTTAATTGGTCTAAGTTCTTTTTTAAAAGTTGGCTCTCGACCTCCTTTTCATGTCTTTTTCAATGTTGTCTATCGGCCTTTGGTGTCAGGTCTTTTCTCGCCTGGCCGTGGCCTTTTGGCTAGGTTCTTAGGTCTTTTTTTTTCATGCTTGGTGGGATCTTCTGGCCGGCTTCCCAACTCTAGCCAAGTCTTTTTAGCCGGGTTTCCAGGTCTTCTTTTCTCGCCTGGCCGGGTTCCCAAGTCTTTTTCTTTTCTCGCCTGGTCGGGTCCCTTTGTTCGGGTTCCTAGGTCTTTTTCTTTTCTCGCCTAGTCGGGTCCTTTTGGCTGGGCTCCCAGGTCATTTCTTTTCTCGCCTAGTTAAGTCTCTTTGGCTGGGTTCTCAGGTCTTTTTCTTCATGCCTGGAGGGGACCTTGTTTGGCCGCCCTTCTCAGGTCTTATCTTCGTGCCCAAAGGAGACCTTTTTTGGCCGCCCTTCTCAGGTCTTGTCTTCGTACCCGAGGGGAACCTTTTTGACCGCCCTTCTCAGGTCTTGTCTTCGTGCCTGGAGGGGACCTTTTTTGTCGCCCTTCTTAGGTCTTGTCTTCGTTCACTTTGTTATAAATGCCTTCTCATTTTATTGAATTAGTAAAACAAAATTGAAATTTGATACATCAATGGTTTACTTGGGTTTAGCTATTATATACACGAAGGTTCATGGCGTTCCATGTCTAGGGTATTTTCTTATCGTCGAGTTGCTCTAGGCAGTATGCTCCTCTACCGACTTCCTTTGTTATTATGTACAAGCCCTCCCAAATTGGGGTGAGCTTGTTGTTGTCGGCCGTTCTTGTTACTTTCCTCAAAACTAGGTCGTGGGGATGGAAATGTTTGGGGGCCAGTCTTCATCACTATCATATAGAGGCTCGAGCCTTGGCAGCATACTCTTTTACATGTGCCACTTCACGCGCTTCTTGTAACAAGTCTAGGTTCACCCTTATCTTGTCTTCATTCTCAGCCAGTTGGAATAGCGCGGTCCATAGTGACGGCTCTCCTATCTCAACTGGGATGACTGCCTCTGTGCCGAAGGTTAGGTGGAAGGGCGTTTCGTTGGTGGAAGAATGAGGGGTCGTGTGGTAGGACCAAAGAACTTGGGGGAGTTCCTCAGCCCACCTCCCTTTTGCTTCTTTGAGTCATCTATGGAACCCTCTCAAGATGACCTTTTTGTAGCCTCGGCTTGTCTATTTGTTTGGGGTGTTCGACCGACGTGAATCGTTGCTTTATCTTCAACTGGGTACAAAAGTCCCTGATCGACTTGGATGTGAATTGTGTCCTATTGTCCGACACTATTTTGGCCGGTAGGCCGAAACGACATATGATCTTCTTCTAATAGTCTACTACCACAATCAGATACATCACTTGCCCTGGAGCTGGTGGAAAAGGTCCCAAGATGTCCAAATTTGTGGAACGACCATGGGGAGGTGATGGAGTGCAGCTGCTCCGGGGGTGCGTTGCCCACTTCTGCGAATCTTTGGCACTTGTTGCATCTCTTCACGTAATCCATGCAATCAATGTCAGCTAGTAATAGCTGGCCCTGACAATCTTATTGGCTAACACTCGACCTCCTATATGAGAGCCGCATAACCCCTCATGAACCTCTTTGATCACATAACGTGTCTCCTCACCTTTGATGCACCTCAATAGTATCTCTCCTATACAGTTCTCCTCCAATGATAATGTACTTGGCCTTATCTTTGATTAGCCTTTTAGCCTCGACTGGGTCTTTCGGCAATATCTTGTCCCTTAGGTATGCTATTAAGGGACTCATCCATGTTGTCCGCTCCTCCATGCAACAGACATCGGGCTCCTCTATAGTCGGTCAGCCTATACTCTCATGGATGACCGACCTCTACACTCCTCTTTTTTGGGAAGTAGCAAGCTTTACAATAGATCGACCCTCTTGTTTTGCTCCTTCGGCATGTGTAGAAGGGTGAATTTTTCAAAGGTTGCCGCCATCTTAGTTGCTTTGTCTAGATACTTCATCAGTTGGGAATCCCTAGTTTGGTATTCCCATTTACCTTGCCCTGTTATTAACTTCGAGTCACTTTTGGCAGTCAAGGTTTTTACCTCTAGTTCCTTGGCTAATCTCATCTTGGCCAGTAATGCCTCGTACTTGGCCTGGTTGTTACTAGCTTTGAATTCGAAATGGAGCGACTACTCGATCAACACTCCATTCAGTCCTTCCAATATTACTCCAACCCCACTCCCTATCCAGTTGGATGCTCCGTCCCTTGATCTATACGAACCCTCTGCACCTTGTACTCAGCCACCACCACCGAAATCACCATAGGTTCGTCGTGCCTTGGTGGGACATACCGCATGTCCCTTTCGCTAAATAAAATCACTAGGGTTGTGTCATGTCAGCCTCCCATCGCATTACAAGGATGTCATTTGTCTTCCTTTTGCGGCTTCTCTCATCCGTATACCACCCCTCCCCCTGATATTGTTGTAATAACACCCCTGTGTCGAGTGTTTATTCTCTGGGGCGACCTGCTCCTCTCTTTTCGCTTTTCATCCCTCTCTGATTTTCTGTGGTTTTCCCTTTGTGCCTCGCCTCTTTTTGCCCTTCTGGTCACCCTTGGGCTAGTTGGGGCCTTTTCACTCCCTCTACGGACATATTGGCCCAAGTATCCCTCCTGTATCAACCTCTTGATCTCCTCTCATAGGCTCCGACAGTCTTCGGTGGAGTGCCCGTATTCCTTGTGAAACTTAAACCACTCTACTCAATCTCCTCCATGGTGAGGGGTTTTTTCAATGTGAGTGAGTCGCTAAACTGTCTTGCTCTCAACCCCTTTTGGAAAGCCTTCACAAAGAACTTCTGATCAGGGTTGTTCACCCTGACTGTAGCATTGTTAAAGCGCGCTAGGTAGCTTTTAAGGGTTTCACCTTTAATTTGCTTGATACAAAAGAGGTCTGCTACTTCTAGATGCTTCGTCTTGTTTGCTGCAAATTAGGAGGGGAAAGAGGTAGCTATGTCACCAAATGTTTTGATTGATCGTGGCGAGAGGGTGGCCAACCAGTGCATAGCCATTCCCTGCAGTGTTCCAGGAAACAGTTTGCAGTTGAGTTGATCGTCTCCTCCACTAATGTACATTTGAGTCTAAAATGCTTGAAGATGAGTGTGAGGGTCCTGCATCCCATCGAAAGGCTCCATAACTAGCTCCTAGAAGCTCAGGCAAATGGGTGTCTGGTCGATCTCTTTGCTGAAAGGTTGGGCCCAAAAGGCTGGGGAACTAGCGACCGACAACTAACCAGCCGGCTTCTCAATTGTCGCCTTTACCGTTGCTAGCTGACACCAAAGTTCTTCCTCCCGTTGCTTCGCCATCCTCAATGTCTCCTTGTATCTTTCCTCTGCTACCCTATGTGTCTCCTCAACCTCTATCTAATCCAAGTCTAGTCCAATCTCCTCACTCTAGTTCTCAATCCAGATCAGCCTTGGGAATGCTTGTGATAATCGCTACAGATTCGTCCATTGCCATACTGAGGAATTACGAAATTGCTATCTCATCAATTGGCAAGGATAAGTTCAGAGCTGAGTTAGGTTCTTTATTAACAATCGTTAAATGATTACCTACTGAATTAGCTAAACCAGTTCCAAACAACTTAGTTTAACCTCGTTCATGGTTTAATCGCAATCGCAAATCAAATCAAGAATTAAAGAAGAGGAGAGGAATATGGTTCAAAAATGCAGGATAGAATTGATTAATGAGAAACAAATTACAAAAGCAGTGGTCTGGCCTCGGATGATTCCATCTTCCACGACGATCGTCATGGTTGATGGTGGTGGTTCACCTACGTTAGCCTGAGTGTTAAGGATCAAATCCACTAGAGAGTGTTGGAATCCCAAGCAGCCTACTCTGACAGACTTCGGCTTCTCAATCTCAGACTTTCACCTTCCCAATCGAAAGAATGCAATTGCAGCACCATGCACCACCGTAAGAATGGAGGAAAAATGAGGGGGCTAGAGTGAAGTAGTGTATAAGGTGTGAATGCCAAAAAGACCAAGACCGTGAAATGTACACAACTACTCCTATATATGCAAGAGCGCACGAACTATGATGCCTAACAAAATTACAAAAGTGGATTTTCTATTCTACACCTTGTGTGACTTGCGTTGCAAGCTAATCCAAGAGTGACGTGGCAGCTGAGTTGGAGCTGAGGTGGCCTCTGTGTTGGACGGCTAACGTGGAAAGTACTACTAGGCCACTCCTTTATTGGGCTGCGTAGCTTGGCCTGGCCGAGATGGAGTTGGCCTGGCCAGGGTGACTTTATCTCGGCTAAGTTCTTCTTTGATGGGTCGAGAGCCTTGGCTGGACCTGCAATAAAAAAGAGAATTAGCTAAGACCCTTGAATTAGCACAGATTTGTGTTTTCTTTATTTTTAGGTTCCTAATATGAATCTTAGCTAACATTCACTCCTTAACTACAAGATATGCTTGCAAACATCCTTCTTAGGTCCATAAAAGGTGTATAGTTTGTGACTCATCAATGTGTAATTATGATAATTTTTATTTCCATATATGTATAATACACGTATGGATATATATAAATTATGGAGTAAGATTCGCTAAAGTAAGCTTATAACTTTACAGAGTAAAGTGAGATTATATCTATTGTTTAATTACTTAATAGTTCAAATTAACTTATATTTAAATTTTTAAAATACAAAAAATTTAACAAAATATTCTATGTAAGAATAAGTTCATTTTAAAAGGGAGCTGAATCCACCTTTGGGGAAGAGTTGGCTTTAATGAGTCGGTGCCGGTTCGTCCAACCCGAGGGGATTGAGCAGACCAGACCCGACTTCGGATTGAGTCACCACCAATGTTTAAGGACATGTTGGAGCCCTGGGGTGGATAAGGTAAGTCGGCAGAAACAGAGTCTGGGTAAGGAGCTGATTACGCATCAGAATCATCTCATCTGCCTACCATCTGGTAGTTACATTATGAAAAGCATGCAATGTAACCTTTACCTTTACTGCTATTAATTTACTAGAACTGCAAGAGTGCATCTGTACATAACCAGGATGTTAGGGATGCATAACTTGACAAGAGTAGGCCTCTTGCTCCTATGTACCTCAATCAAAGTTTATGTAGTTTTGGATGCACATAGTGAAGTGTAGAGTTAGACTTTCCCTTAGGCGTCCTCCCTCTCGTATAGGGATCTGGTTATGAATTATGGTCAGGCTTTCCTTTAAGCGTCTACTAGCGACTGAGATACGGGGATTAAATTTTCCCTTGGGTTTTCATCCCCAAAGGTTTGAGTTGAGGGCCAGGACTGTCCACTAGGGGTCTCGTCTCGGGGCTGAGTGAAGTTTGTGAGCATGTAATGCTAGGTTGACTCGGATGCGTGTCTATTGACTTGGGGTCAAGTGGAATGCATGATATGTTATGATCATGAGTCCAAGACCAACTTGGACTCAGGCTTAGGCTGGCTGCATACCTACCATTTGAAGTGTAATAGACTCAATTTGGATAAGGCCGGCTACGTACCTGCCATTTGAAGCATCATTAACTCGGTTTGACTAAGGCTAGCTATGTTCCTGCCATCTGAAGTGCAATAAACTCAATTTGGATAAGGTCGGCTATGTGTCTACCATCTGAAGCATCATTAACTCAGTTTGACTAAGGCTGGCTACATGTCTGTCATCTGAAGTGCAATTGACTTGGTTTAACTGAAGTCGGTTACGTGCCTGCCATCTGAAGTGTGATTGGCGAGGACGAGGAAGGGTGTTGTTTATTGCATGCTTGGAGTTGGGCCAAGGGACTTACCTAGTATCCAAAGAGCTAATCATCACTTCACTCGCAATCAAAAATCCTTCCACGATCTTGAATTGTTACTCACGCAGTGATTCTTCAGCACTTCAGCTTTACTTCTTCTACTCTTGGATTCTTCACCCCGAGCTCTTCGCACTAAGGCCTTTTATAGCCTTTGCGGGGGGCGGGGGGAACGAAGGTGCACTTGATCTTGCCATGTGGAACTACTCCAGCCTCTTGATTCAATTAGTTAGCTTTGGAACTTCCCATGCTGATTCTCGTTGGATCCCACGCTTAGTCGTGACACGTTCTCCCTAGAATCGACACATTTCGCAGGTAGTGGTTGATGTGGCGCGTTCCTTCATTGTGATTGGCGAGGATCGCATTCTTGTTAGTATGTAGGGCCTGGGTTTGTTGATGTGATTTCATCCTCGCATCCCTTAGAGAATCCAACGGCTAGGGAACTATGAAGTGGCACTCTCTCTCTTGGGGGATGACCTGGCTTGACTTTGTTGACGTGGTCAGCTCTATCAATGTTGAGCTGGTACTCTTAGATCCGGCCTGGGCTGGTCGCTGCCCGCGTTGCAATGTTTGGGCCGAGCCATGTGGGTGACTGATGGTGGACCTCCTCCACGTGGTTGGTCCGTTGACTCGTACCTACCATCTTGCGCCCTTCTCTTGATAGGGGCAGGCCAAGTCAGCCAAACTCTCTTGATTAACGGGCTAGGCCATCTCTTCTTGCTTTTTAGGCCGTGTTGTGATTCGGACAGCATACTCAAGGACCTTCTTTGTGTTGAGTGGGTGTTGGGCTGGACCAATTTGGGATACTACTATGGGACCCTAAATCTATCAAGCTCAATAGAAATTTAGAGCCCAAAAAAGGTAAGCGCCCAAGAAGGCTAGGAAGAGACCCGATAGGGAAGACTGCCGACTCGACCACGACTAAAGGGAAGAACATAGCATACACAATGGTAGTCAGCAGGACAGGACCGGTAAGGACACACACAAACTGGCCCACGACTCAGACAAGGCCCAAGGAGACCAACGACCATACCAGCACAGGGTAAGCATGGTCCAATTGACCAAGTACCTACACGAGGCCCCACCTCAACAATAATGAAAGTGCCTATCGCAGTAGAATCAAAAAGGATCCACCACCTAAGCATAGAGGTAACAACCTCACCAAAATCAGAGAAATTCGAGCCACACAATCTTTTGAAAGGAAAAGAAGGGCTACCAATAGAGCCACGCCAGTAAACTAAGGGCCCCACTACCATTAACAGAATAAGATCCTCGCCAATTGCAGCAAAGGAAAGAGCCATGTCAGCCACTACTTGTAGAGCTTGCCGCAAATTCAGGAGAACGTGCCACGACCTAATGCAAGATCCAACGAGCATCAGCATTGGAATTGCCAATGCTAACAAACTGGATTAGGAGGCAGGGATGCTTCCACCTGGCAGTATCATGCACTCTCTCAGCGCTCTCCCCAAAGGCTATAAAAGGCCATAATGTGAATAACTCTAGGCCAAGGATTGAAGACTAAAAAAGAAGAACGGAATCGCTGAAGGAGTGTTGTGTGAGCTGTGACTTGTAACCTTGAGGTAATCCATTGCCAGCACATGCCTCAACCAATCCTCTGGATACCAGGTAAACTTCTTCTCTTGGCCAAACTTCACTCCAAGCCATAAGTTGTCCACCTCTATAAGGAACTAAGCTAGCCTTAGCCCATCTCCGATCCTATCCCAGCCTCGCACGAGTCTCCAATCACTTGCCTCTATAGCGAACTGAGTCACTTGACATGTTCCCAGTCCTACCCTGACTTCGCTCCCACTACAAACAACCTACGCCCCACTCCCGACGATGAGTGCACAACTCACCTCTGATCGAAGTCGAGTCAGCTTCGGCTTTAATCCTAGCATGTACCTTGCATTCTCGTGTCGCCTCGATTCCTTCACTCTAGATTACTGTTACATGGCACACTTCAGATGGTGAACACGTAGTCCGCCATTGACGAAAATTGAGTCAATACTACCCAGCACCACGTTCTTGGGTTAACTCGACCCCTCATCTCAGCCCATTGTTGCATATTCGACCCTGTACCAAATCGAGCTAGTACGCTCTAGATGGTAGTTCGTGATAAGTCCCCACTTGAGAACCGAGTCAATCGATGTGTCCCACTTGACCCGAGTCGTTAGGCATTGTCCCTAGTCAGCCCAATAGGAGCACTCCACTCGGCACCGAGACGAGACGCCCATCAAATGGTCTTGGTTTCGACTCTGTACCATAGGAGCTGAACACCAAATGGAAGATCGACCCCTATGCTCCCAAGCTTGATGGAAGCCTAGCAAAAAGTCCATTCGCTCCGACACCCACATCTTGTTATCGATCGTGTACTACAAGGAGGATGCCCAATGGACAGTCCAACTCTACCCTGACTCACCAGAACTACGTCAACTTTGACTTCTCTTGACCAAGAGATACGTAGGAGCAAGAAGCCTACTCTTGTCAAGTTAAGCTTCCTTTTTGCCCTATATCTTTGTGACACCTACCAAAACAGTAAAGGTTATGTTGCATGCTATCCAAAGGACAACTACTAGATGGTAGGCGGATGGGGTGACACGTCATTCCCATGCGTAACCAACTCCTTATCCAACTTCTCTATCTCGAGACCCTACCTTATCCCCCTCCCGATTTCGATGTACCATTGAGAATTGGTGGCGACTCCCATTCGGGTCACTTTGGCTGGAACCAATCTTCCTCGGGTTGGCATAGCTGATTCTGACTCCTCTAGTTGTGCGTCAGCAAATGCCAGCGTCTGGCACCCTTCAAGTCAATTTATTCCAATCAGAAGACGAAGCACCAAAAAAAATATCAACGAGCATCCTTCCACAGATCGCCACCGACGCAATTTAGGTCGCGTCAGATGGTGACTCCGCTAGGGATACACGCCCTAAGTGCGAGTCGAGCCCTAGTCAACTGGATGGCATACCGCATAACCTTTTTTGTGATTGTGGTAATTTTACTCCCTACTATTGTGCAGGCTTATCCTAAGGTAGACGTTATAATTGCTCTCGACTCCCTAGGGGCAAAGGGGCGGGGAATAGAAGTTACTGGCCCTTGTCATTAAATCGAATCTTGAGAGCATCCTATTCCTGGGGCCATGTGATAGGAAAGTGATGGGCATATAGTGATTTCCTTCTTGGAGTTTATTTCTATACAGCTGGTTACGATAACCCAACTAGAGCGTGATCTTACAAGGGACATCCACACTCTAGGATTCACTCTTGCTTATGGAAGGTACCTAGAAAAGATCTTGAGCTTTGGAGGTCTAATGTGAGGTGTGATTAAAGCCATGCAAGGATTCCACAATCACTCAAGAACTTGTAGGATAAGGTGTACCCATCCATAGGAAGGCAGTGCACCCTTATGTTGTCCTATCTATGTTGTATGAGTTTTTTTGTTACAATTGGTATTTACTGCTTATTTGTTAAACTATATGCTTGTACAAAATATACTAGTATTGTTATTGTTGAAATTATATTAAGGATAATGGGATGTGATAAAAAAAATGAGTAATAAGAATAAATGTACTTGAAGGGTGACAAAGTATGTGAGAACAAGAATTGGCCCAAGGGACATTTATCTAGTAAGTGACCTAGTTTGAGAGGTAAGAATGGTACTCACTAATTTGTGATGTGTTGAGATATTAGGTGTCTAACTTGTGAGAGGCAAGAATGGTTTTCATTAGCCCAATGTTGAAAAGTGAAATAACAATTTAATTGAACTACATTTATACATCATTTAATAAAATAGATGTATAAGGAAATAGACACGAACCTAAGTAGTAAGGTCATTAAACCTCCTAGCCTACTTCTTGGATTAGAGTTGGTACCATATTACATATGAAGTAATACTAGGAATGCGTTGTCAGCATTCATATGCAACATTTCAATTACAATATTTGACCAAATTTTGTGAATCCTTTACTAGTCAATGTATGTTTTTAAATTTAAATTGTTATAATTTTATATTATTAGTATTGTTAGTATCGAGGGTAGAGGATGTCACAAATCCCACGTAGTGGGAGGTTGTGACATCCTCTATCCTTTAAACAATGTCCAAATATTCTTAAAACAATAAACTTTCACAAGTAAACGAATGATATATCTAAACTTGGTGGAATTAAATAAAACACAAGTGAAGACACTCTAAAAGATGTATTTAAGAAATCCATAAAATAAAATAAAATTGTCAACAATATCATATCATTTTCAAAACCTTATGTTTGATTATTTTTCTATTGACTGTTTATGTTTAACTGCCTCTATAATTGGTAAAGTGTTTGGTTATTTATTTGTGGTTACTTGTCTTTGTCAATTGCCTAAATAGTAATAAGATAATGTATTTGCAAACTTTTTGTCCTTGCAAACTGTATGTCTTTGGTGTTATCTAAACAGAAGCTAAGTTTTGTGGATTAGGTTGTTTGTCTTATTGTTATTTATGAAATTGATTGTATAATTAATTGTATGTGTGTAAAAGTAGAAAGTCATAGGTTTCCTTTTTTAAGTTCAAAATTCTGGGTACAAATTCAGAAAATTCAATAGTAGGTTGTTGACCATGGTCGTGCTCAAGAAGAACAATCATTGCTAGTTTTGCACACCCATGCAAAATCTATGTTCACCTATGTAGACTATGCACGCATGTGCTAATGGGAGCACCCCCTATGCTACCCTATCTAAATTGTGTGAGTTTTTGTGATATAAGTGGAATTTATTGCTTATCTATTAAATTATGTGATCGAAGGGTAACCAAGTCTGTGGAGACAAGAATTGGCCCGAGGGACATTTATCTAGTAAGTGGCCTAGCCTTTGAGAGATGAAGTGCCTAACTTGTGAGAGACAAGAATGGTCCTCATCGGCTCAATGTTGAAATGTGAAATAACAATTTAATTGAACTGCATTCATGCATCATTTAATGACACAAATGTGTAAGGAAATAGATACAAACCTGTGCAGTAAGATAACTAGACCTACTAGGAGCTAGTCAGTGTGGAGATTCCAATAGTCGTGACTAATCCCACAAGTTGGATTAGATTATGCAAGCCAAGTAATACCTAACAAGCTACCGAAAGGACATCATGCTAACATCGTATTACCAACCGTAGAGGTGGAGATTAGGAGGGTTTCCCCTAGCTTACTTCCTGGATTATAGTTGGTACCACATGACATATGGAGTAGTACTAGGAGTGCATTGTCAACATTCATATGCATCATTACAATTGTAGTATATAACCAAATTTTGTGAATCCTTTATTGGTTGATGTATGTTTTCAAATTTAAATTGTTCTAAGTTTATTTTATTAGTATTTCTAGTATCGAGAATAAAGTGTGTCATAGATCCCATGTGATGGGTGGTTGTGACATCTTCTACCCTTTTAACATATATACTTGTATAATGTCCAAATATTCTTAAAACAATCAAATTTAATAGGTAAAAGGATATATCCAAACTTGGTGGAATTAAATAAAACAAAAGTGAAGACACCCTACTTTGATGTCACAAACTATTATATACAAAAGAAGAAGAAATAAACATAAGGACTCAGTCTTCATGTTTTAGTTCAACTTCACCTGCAAATGAAATTTAGCCCCCACACAAACAATACACAAATACAAAGGAGTGAGAATTCATCTCAGATTTATTTATGGGGATTATGAGTAAAGATTGGTAGCCAACTAGCATACAATAATAATTCACTCGCAAACAACTTCAAGAATACAAAGAATACCATAATATGCGTATGCTATGATAAAGATGTGTCCTATCTTCTACTTCATATACATGTGGTACAATCACAATCAAAATAATAATATAAGGGCAACCCTACTAATTCTAGCCTTTGTAGTTAGTCATACCATTTGACACTCTTTACCATTCTAGCAACTATACTTAGCATTCATTAAACAAGTGCTGCCCAAACTCATTCTCACCATTTTTTTGCCTAGGAAACTCGTCGACACTCATCCTCATTAACTAATTTCTCAATTTATATCTCATAATTCTCAATGCAATGCTTTTATATTAACACATCATACTAATATTTCTTTGCAACTAGACAACAAAACTATCACTCATCCACTCGGCATAAAAGAGGATGGTTTGGTGAAAGTGGGAGAGTTCATATTTCCTACTAACTTTGTCATCCTAGACATGGAGGAAGATGATGAAGTCCTAACCATTTTAGGCCGACCTTTTTTGGCCATGGGAAGGGTAGTGGTAGATGTCCAGTAGGGAAAACTAACCTTAAGACTAAGTAATGGGGAGATAGATTTTCAAGATTTTAACTCTTATTAAATTCCCATGCCCCTTGTTTCGTGTAATTACGTATAGGCTTTTGATATCTGTAATAGGACAATCTCAAACAACTACCTCAACACAAGGAATGCTTGCCTTGAAACCTTGGGAAACCTTAAACCATGCAAGAAGCCTATCAAAAAGTGGCCTAAAAAATATAAACATTAACATGAGTTGAAAGTAGGTAAGAAAGTATTAATTTATGACTCGTATTTACTCCCTGTTCTAGATGAGTTACACTCCATATGGTATGGACCCTACATAGTGACCAAAGTCCCCCCCTATGGAGTGGTGAATGTCACTAAGGGAGATGACATCACCTTTGGAGAAAATAAACATCAAGTGAATATAGAGAGGGACTCCTCTAGGCCCTCTCCATCATTGCCTATGAAGGCTAGCACCCTAGGTCTCCATTAAGCTCAAGATGTTAAATAAGTGTTACCAGGGGTAAACTTGTCTTCTTATTTTCAGTATTTTGTTTGTTTGTTTTTTTGTTAAGTATTCTTATTTTTTTCCCTTTCAGTGCTTTTTGAATTCCCATTTTTTCCAATAAATATTACATTTTCTCTTTAGCACCAGGGACATTGCAATCTCTCAAACATAAAGAGGGGCACTTTATGTATTGAAAGAAAGCATTAATATATGAGTAATGGACTATCAATCTTCCACTTTATTGTATTTACTACTTGTTTTATTGGAACTTAAGCATGATAATTATAAAGTAGTAAAATTCTTTTCTCTTATATGGTAATATATATATTATATAAAATAAAATAAAATAAAGTTAGCAAACCCAACATTCAACAAAGAAAGAACAGCTCTTGGGAGCTAATAGTGAGATTTGGACCACAAAGAGGGGTCACATCATAACATTCCTAGTTCTTCCTTGAGTGTCGCTATGTTAATTCATTCTGGAACTTGTTTTGAAATACATAACATAGAAAACTTGTTTCTCTTGCATGTGATGTCGATAGGAGTTATTAAGACTTTTTTGACCTTTAGAATCTTGTGTTCTAATTACCATTAGTTGTCATCTTTGAGTTATTAAGACTTTTTTGACCTTTTGTATTTGATTTGTTTTCCGCATTATTTAAGAATGTGGGATCTTGTTTCTCTACTACCACAATCTCTAGTTAAATTTAAGCATGATATACTTTTTAGTTATTAGGAGAACGTGAACTATTTACCTTTTGAAATAAATAAACTATAAGTATAAATGTTAGAGGGATAAAGGGAGTTACAAGTTTTATAGTGAGAGGGTGAGAGAAGTAAATCTAGATCTTATAACCATACATATAAAGAAAATTGTTAATTTTTTTTTTTAATTTTATACAAATATAAGTTTACAATATATTTTTATACTAATTAATCTCATGTAAGTTAGCTTTGAAATAATTTAGTTCAGGATAACTCAAATGATTTAAATAATTAACTTAACTTAAAAATTAATATATTTATAAAATAAAACATGTTAAAATTATTATAATTATTCTTTTACTATTTATTATGGAACATTTGTAAAAAAAAATTAATATGTTAATAATTTTCATAATAATTTTGGTAAAAATAAAAATCAATCAAATGATCAATAATATCAAACTAAATAATTTAATTGATGTATTAAAGATAGTTAATATATTGTTGAAAAATATGTTAAAGTCAATATATTGATAGGATGATTTACTTGTTATCGATAAATAATAATAATCACTAAAAATTTTATATATAAAAATAATAGAATTAATTGTGTTAAAATTCAATTATATATAAATTGTATTTTTTTTTTGTCAAATATATGAATGGTAATCACTAAAATCAAACAATGGTAATTCCTAAAAATTAATAGTCTTTACATAAATCAATATATAATTTAAATTACCAATTATATATTTATGTTATGAAATCAACATAAATATTGTATGATTACAAATATGAATTTTCATTTTGAACGAGAGCATTTTTAAAAGATATCGTTCAAGGAGAATATTTTATGTGTTTTTCTTATTGATATACTTCATTTTTTTTAATCTCTTCTATATTTCAATTTATATTTTTCATCTTTATTTCTAAATTAAAATTCAAAATTATATTAAAATTCAATTTATATTTTAGACCAAATATAAATTATTTATCATAAATTCAAAATATAATCTATGTTAAAAAATATTTTTTACTATAAATTTTAATTACTAATTGATACAAGTTGCTTTGAGATGCTTTGGAAGTTTAGATTAACTTCTTGACACAAGTGGTGCGGCATATCGTTGGCCTCTTCAACCAGCTTCACCTTTATTGGCGGAATATTTTAAAATGTAATTAAGAATTTTGTTGTGATCTTTGATACTTTACGAAATTACGAAAAAAATATGATTGATACAATGATTATAATCGTGAGGACTCAAAAAAACTTTATGTTGCGACCATAGTTTTCTAAACCATGTTTAGGCTTTAGAGTTTATTCTCTTAACGAGTGTAACGTAACGATTCTTTGCTTTAATGATGAAACGCAAGTAAAATCCAGTGTAAGCATATATAGAAGAATGACTATTCTGACCCTACTACTTATTGAGAGCATGTTCTGTACTGGAAGCACTGATAGGGCCATATCGTTCAATATTGTCATGGTAAATAACCTTACAGAGAACCATTGCTAAGTTAGTTATGTATTATATTGCTAATAAGAATACTCTGAATTTTTTTTAAGTCAAACCACCCTCCATTTACTTCTTATAATATATTATTTTCTAGTTCATATAATATTTTCTTCATTTTGAATTAATACTTAACAAAGTGTCTATAAATTAATAAATTATTCATTTATTATAAAAAAATAAAAACATAATATATATTAGAAACAAAAATAAAATAATAATGACCATAATATTTTTTTTATTAGAAAAATTCATGATTAAGCATTTTGACTCCATTTTCAAAACTTACTAAACTTATCAATATTCCATGAAATGAAGAATAACCTTACTTTAAAGAAAAGTTAAATAAATAGATATAATCACAAAAGAGTAATTTTATTTCCTTTAAATTTATTTTCATTACATAAACTAATATAGATAAGTTGGAGAAGAATGTCAACTTGCTAATTCTAGTTACATAAACTAATGTTAATAAATTGGAGAAGGAAGTCAACATACACTTAGCATTGTCGATGACATATGCACACATTCATATTCCAATCACATATACCAATTGCTCTCTGTCCATATTTTTTAGGACAATCAATGTAACAATCTTGATCACAATAGTCGTACAACTTCACATCACAGATTTTTGCCTCTATCACTTTTAATGGCCCTTCATTTTCTACAATGCATTGAATATTAAACCATGAATCTCAAATTCAAAAAATTATTTAAAAGGAAAAGAAGAATTTTATAAAATTGATAAGTTTAACATAGTGCATTCTTGAATAAATGGGTAGCAAAAAACATACCAGTTCCAATGAACAGAACAAGAAGAATGATAAGAGCTGAAGAGATGAACTTCATCTTAAATTGATTGTAGGGTAATATCTTGTTTTTGCTTCAATGCTATCCTGCCCTGTGGGTTGGTAAGAATTTATACAGAAACATGTATATATAGAGAGAAAAAGAAAGACAGTGAGAGAGATACTATTTTTTTTGGATAAAATAATGAAATACTATGATAGAATCTTCCATTCATACAAATTAATCATATAGTTTATAATAGGTTATATGTTAATATATTCATGTTAATATATAGAATAGAATAACTTTAATATATTTTGTGACAATAAATTATTTAATATGATAAACTAATTAAATTATTTGATTTGATATAATTAATTATTTAATTAATTTATTTTTTTTATTTTAATTAATATGTTAAAATATAGAATAACTTTAACATATTTATGTGACAATCGATTATTTAACTTTGATTAATTAATTAAATATTTGATTTGATGTAATTAATTCTTTGATTGATTTATCTTCGTGCTTTAATTAATTATAAAAAATATTCATTAGTTAATTCTTTTACAAATTTTCTCGTAATAAAAAGTAAAATTTATATAATTACGGTGATTTTGACTTGTTTTATTGTAATCAAACAAATATTTTCAATTTGAATTAAATAATTAAATTATTTGATTTAATTGATTGATTAATATTTTACACAAATTTTATTAAGATTTTAAATGTAATAATTACTTATTATTTACATTAAAAAAGTTAGTAATAATTATTTACTATCTTTTACTGAAAAAATTGTAAAAAAAAATTAATCTGTTCATAATTTCTGTAATTAATGGATGCAAAATGTTATAGTCAATCTAACAAGAGATTACCTCAAATAAACTAAAAAAGTTAACTGATTAGAATGAAAAAATACTCGTACTTCTCAGAAAAAAAAAACACATAAATAAATACAACGTTAAAGGAGTAATTTTATTTTCTTTGAATTTATTATTGTCCGTTACATATACTAACATTCATATTGTCTGTACCATTCGTCATGTGTGCATAACATATTTTTGAAAAAGGATTTGTCATAAAATTTATAAAGACAATTCAATTTAATTTCTTGGGTTTACCTGTGACCTAAGATATGTTTCTCTTTTATTTTTTTTTATATATATGATCCTGGGAAAAGGATATTAGGCTTTAATGGTTTCATTCTTGAATATTTGAATTATTGCATTCATTTATAGGTTATTATGAATTCATTTATCGTATTTATGAATTCTGATATTTTACATATAAATATCAAATGCAAAAAAAAAAATATTTTCACTATTTTTGTTATTAATTTTAAAATAATTCAAGTCAAAATTAATAAAAATTGAGTTTTAATGCACATTTAATAAAATATTTTAATTTTCATGTTTTATTAATATATAACGGGGAAGGATAATGGATTTTAATTATTTATTATTATTTGAATTCATATTGATTATTATGAATTCATATATTATATTTATGAATTTTCATTTTTTAAAATAAAAATATTAGGTGCAAAAAAAATAATAACTATTTTGTTTTCACTTATTTTATTTTAAATTTTGAAAATAATCCAACTCAAAATGTGTAAAACTAGTGTAAAATTAGTTAATTTTAATTGATAATGTGTAAATTTAAATTTTGATTCTACAAATACTCACAGAAATAAATTGTTTAAGTCCTGGTTACAGGAGTGTGCAAAAATAATTTTTTAAAAAAACGAAATTGAACCAAACCATAGTCAAAATGTAGTTCTCTTAGTACGTTTTTCTTTTAAATAGTTTGGATTTTTTTTAGATTAGTTCGGTTCAGTTATCGGTAAGTTAATCATACCATACCACTTCTTAAAAACGGTTCGGTTATAAATTGAACCGTTTTTCAAAAAGCAGTTTTTTTTTTTTTCAAAACAGGTTTTTGGAAAAGGTTCAGTTTAGTTTTGTGACTGTTCACTTCTATTTAAATTTTTTTGCACACTCCTATATGGTTATATTTAATAACCCTACTTGTAATTTTTAAGGAATAACTTTTTCACCAATAAATATGATTTATTATTTATATTGTTAATAGGATGATGGATGAATCCTTATCCACAAGACAATGAGAGAATTTTTCATTAATATACTCCACATTAAATATATGATATAAAAATAAATTAACAATTAATACTTCTAAAAATAAATGTGTATTTATTATAAATAGGATTTTTTATTATTTTCTTTTATAAACTATGATAATAATTTTTATTTTTTATATTTTTTGTCATTCAATCTCAACCTTGATTGCAACAAACATGATTAACTCTCATGTTAGCTTGTCGTGATGAATAAGTTTTTTTATTTGATGAAATAATAATTATATATTTTACCTCAATTTTTCAAAGATATTAAATTAAAATTGTCCATAAAATAAAAAATACTACATTTCAAAAAAAAAAAAAAAAAATAAATGCATACTAAAAGAGTAAATTTATTTTCTTTGAATTTACTTGTACGGTTCATAAACTAACATTTATAGGGACCATGTTAGAGAAGAAGACCAAACACTTAACATGGAAAATGGCATATGCAATCTTGTATAGCATTACACATACCACTTGCTAAGTTTCCATGTTTGTGGTGACAATCATTATTACACGTGTTCTCTTCACAAGACTCATTGAGTTTTTCATCACACCTTCTTGCCTCAATCACTTTCGGAGGTCCTTCATTTTACATGCAAAACAAGTATATACAATATTCAATACTAAAGCATGAATGTCAGTTCATAAACTTATTTAAAACAAAAATTATAAGCTTACATTAGTCATTAATTAGTGAGTAGCTTGAATAAGTGAAAAACAAAACATATCAATCCCAATAGAATGAACAAGTAAAAAGAAAAACATATACCAATCTCAATAGAAATAATAAGTGGGGAAAAAAAGCATACCCACAGCAATAGAAAGGACAAGCAGAACGACCAGTACTGAACTGATGAACTTCATCTTAATTTGATTTGGAACTATTTACTTCTTTCCCTTTACTACAATCTTGCCCAATGCATTAATATATATACACACTGAAGTGATAATATAGTATTAAATGTGGTTTTACACACATAATATTAAATATGGTAAAAAACCATTTAATGCTCTTTAAGAGTTATATAATATTAAATATGGTAAAAAATCATTTAATGTTCTTTGATTTATAAAATATTAAATATGGCCAAAAATCATTTAATGTCCTTTAAGAGTTTTATTAATTTATAATAGGCTTAAATATTAATGTGGTCATCAAAATAAATATTAATTAAAGTAATAGAGGATATTTTAAACTTGGATTATTTATAGACGTGTAATTTAATTAATTAATGTATTTATTTATTAAGTAGAATTAATATATTTATTATTTTTATAAATAAGATAATTATATATAATTTAAATTTATAATTTATTTTTAACATTTTATGAACAATTATTTTATTACTTTTAATATTATTCTTAATTTTCAATTCACTAATTTATTTTTAACATTGTATTCTTTTAAAAAATATATAATTTATTTAAAAATTTATTATTTAATTTTAATATATTATTTTTATGTTATTTCTACATTTCAATTTATTAATTTTACTTGTTCCACTATAATAAATTTTAAATATAATATATTTCAATTTATTTTTTTCTATAGATATAAAATTATTGTTTGAGATATATTTTTAAAAATAAATTATATTAAAATATTTGACACCTTTCTACCCCGAATACTTAAATTAAAATAATCAAGTAAATAAAAAAGAAGACAAGGTAATAGATAAAAGGTCATTATCATGTTCAAACATCAAGTACACATAAAAAATTATTACATAAATTATTAATGTTGATCTAAACACGTCATTCATGTGTTTGACACATATTTCAAATATATAAATCACTTTCGTTTTTGTATACATTTAGTAGTGAGTTATTGATATGCCCATCATTTTCAAATACTTAAGATGCAAAGGTATGTATGAAAAGACATGGAACCACTACTCTAAATTTCAAGCTCCGATGTCACACAAAGTAGAGTAAGATCCCGCCTCTTCAAAATTCAACATCACGAGTACCCTCAACATTACCTAAAAGAAAACCACAAGAGAGTACGGTGAGAAATAGCATTCAATCATATATAAATGCAGATAGTACCTCAAATCCCACTCATTACCATACCCAATTACTAATAATTAACAAATACTCATATATCAATCACACGTTCTATCAGATTCAAAATCAATCACATTTCATTCATGTTTACAAAATGCACATGCTCACACAATGCATATGCTCATCATCGCACCTAAGAGTTTCGATTCGGAACTCCACACCATGGGCGAACCTCCTCAATCCCCTTAGTTATCACTAGTGATGGCCACACCGTTAAACACCCCATATGGCCGGTGTGTCGCACAGTTAAACACCACCTATGGCCCTTGCGAAGACATTCTACACAATCGTTAAACACCACATATGGCCGACGTGTAGCATGGTTAAACATCACCTATGGCCCATGCATATGAATGTCCCCCACCATTAGTCCACCCTGTTAAACACCACTTTTGGCCCAGGGTCTCCTGTTAAACACCACATATGGCTAGGGTGTTATAGTCATGTCTGACTTCTCATGCATCTCATGTCCATGCTCAATGCATTCTCATGTCCATGCTCAATGCATTCTCATCCACATTCTCATTCTCATGATTCATACATCATTCACACAATCCAAAATCATGCCAAAATCATATCAATTTAGTCATCATTACCATAAATCATTTATAAGAACACACAGAAATACACATAAAACACCATTGAATTCCACCCAATTTCACCATTACACACAAGAGTCCCAAATTGAACCTCAACCATGAGAATCAAGTAATTAAGACAATTAACCATACAATTTCAAACGAAAATCACATTAAAGAAAAACGTTAATCCAAGGATTTAATCCCCCTTCCAAAAACCACGGTACACATTGACAAATCTTTTCTACCCATTAAAACATTTTTAGAACATAATAACCAAACAAATTTGAGAATTTAGATCCTAGAGGGACTTAGGGATTGCCCTCATTACCCATACACCCCCGCATTCACATATAACCGAACTCATCTCCCCGTACCTTAGATGCGAAGAACGGTGATGATCTGATGCAGCTCTAGGACGATATGAACACCCTAGCTTCTCCTCCCTGTAGATCTACATTCTCTCTCCTCTAGGTTTGGTCGTCTGATGCGCAAAACAAAAATTGGGGTAAATTAATTACAACCTATCTAATATTCTAACTGGGTCGAGTCAACCCTGACCCGCCCGTCAGCCCCAAATTAATTCAATTAATTAAATTAATAAATGAAAATAATTCAAATTAATGCTTCGTCAGTTTATAAAATCATTAACTCCTCTATTAAAATAAAACCCTAAACCCTAAATATAAATATTTAAGTACTAAATTAATTTTCTGTCATCATCATTAATAATAATAATAATAATAATAATAATAATAATAATAATAATAATAATAATAATAATAATAATAATAATAATAATAATAATAATAATAATAATAATAATAATAATAATAATAATAATAATAATAATAATAATAATAACAACATTTCAGTTTCAAAATGTAATTATTTAATAAAATAATTTCCTGCAACAATTAATAATTAAAATAAAATTGATATTAATAATAATGAAATTTATTTCTAAAAATAATTATATAAATTTTAAGATGTTACAAAATAAGTCAAAAGTAATAACCTGATATGTAAAAATAGTACCAAAAGTAATATATTAAAATTAAAGTATATATATTTTTAAAAAATAAAATATTAAAAGTAAATTAGTGAATTGAAAAATAAGAATAATACTAAAAATAATATCAATATTCATAATATATTAAAATTAAATTATAAAAATAAATTATATGTAATTACCTTATTTATATAAAATAATATACATTAATTTATTGAATTAAGAACCTAGAAATAATTTATTTATATTAATTTAAAATATTCTTTATTATCTTAATTATCTCAATTGATATTATTCATTTTATTAATCATATCAACTCTAAATTAACTTGAGTCAATGATAAGGATTAAAAAAACACATTAAAAAATATCAAAAATTTAAAAATAATAAAAAATTTATATTAATATGTTAACTGTAAATTAACCAGTGATAATGATAAAGATTAAAAAAGAATATTAGAAAATATCAGAGATTTAAAAATGATGAAAATGATGTAAGAATTAAAAATGACAAAAGTTTTGTAAGAGTTAATGGGCCTTCTTCTTAAAATCCTATATATTATACAAATATTTTGAAATTTAATTACAAATTTAAAATGTAAATATGAATTAATAAAATAAATATAATAAATTTATGTATATTTTAAAAATATAATAAAATATTTTTATTATTAAAATTTAAAATTTATTTTATTAAATAAAAATAAATTAAAGAGATGGATATTTTAAAAGAATAAACAACACATTCACTAAAAAAAACTTTTACACTTTTATCAAATTACAAATCGTCGCATTATAAATTCATTATTTTTATAATAATTAATTTAAAAATTATAATAAATATAATTTTTTATTGGTCGATGATGTAAAAATAACATGTCAATTAAACTCCTTTTCAGATAAGATAGAAAATTTAAATTAAACTACGTTAAATATGTTTATTAATTAAGTCACATTTCTAAGTTTAAAAATCATATTTAAGAGAAATAAAAAAAATTACAATATAAAATGAGATATTTAATTTTGGAGAAGTGCGTAAATATGAGACACTAGATATACGAGACTCTATTTTAAAAATCCTTTCATTCAACATTTGAATATTCTATCTCATAATATAAAAGTTGATAATTTCTATTCCTATAATATTAATACTAATTATCAACTTAAAGAATATCAATATTGAGAGTGTGAAAACTGTAAAGAATATCAATAAAGAATATGTTTTTTTTTTTATAAAATGAAGTTACCGTTATGTATATATGACTTTTTTTTTTTGTAACATTTAAAAATATTAAAAAATAAAAAAAATTAGTTATTAATTTTGATAATATTTTAACAAATATTCTGACTTATATCATAAAATATCATTATACGTTTGCATGTTGATAAAGATATAAAAGTGTAACTAAAAGAAGTAATATACATTGTTGTGCAAACAATTATCCTCCGCTCTATGTTATTTTATTGTTTTTTTTTTTTTCTAAATGACAGTTTCTTTTCGATAAGAAATAGCTGTCAAAGCTCCTCCACTGCTACTTTAGACTTTTTTTTTCAGCTTCAATTCCATGTTTTTATCGTGAAAAACACTTTTTACATCGGTTAAAATTAATTTTTTACATTACGAGTATGGTGTTAGGCGAAATAGAAAGTTTGACTTTTTTTTATTGGTACTTAACTGACATAAAAAATGACCTTTTACATCAATTATGTGTATGATCAAATTAAACAGGCTAAATTATGTTAACTGGTCTAAGAGGATGTAGTTTTAATTGATGGACTTAGGCCTAACACTAGTAATGGATTAAAGACACTAGTAATGAATGAAAGACCCCATCCATTATGGGGACTAGTGCAAATGCTAACAATTCTCTCTTTGAGGTTTGGGAGTGATCTAATAGGCTATCATTAAATTTGATGAGATTGACTTTTGTAGAAAATGTCAAGTCATCTATGCCAAAAACAAATAATGGTAGGGAATTTATGAAATTGGTTACAAAGTACTTACAACATTACTAACAAGTCAACTGTGGGGAACTTGACAAGTGAGTTGACAAACAAAAAGTTTGATTAGTCTCAACGAATTCATGATCATGTAACTGAAATGTCAAATATGGCAACAAAGTTGAAGTCCATGGGAATGGAAGTGGGTCTTTCCTTATACAATTCATTTTAAACTCACTTCCCGTTGAATTTGACTAGTTCCAAGTGAATTATAACACCTGACGCGACCTAAATCGTCGGGGGGAAATTTAGAAAGAAATTTTTGTTTTCTTGAAATGGAATTTGATTTTTGGTTGAGTTTGAAAGGGAGCCAAATCCACCTCTAAGGAAGAGTCGGCTTTAACTAGTCGATACCGGTTTGACCAATTCGAGGAGATTGATCAAGCCAGATCTGATTTAGACTGGAGTCGCCACCAACGTTTAAAGGCACGTTAGAGCCTGGGGTGGATAAGGCAAGTTGACGGAAACAGAGTCTGGGTAAGGAGCTGGTTATGCATGGAGTTCACCTCATCCGCCTACCATCTAGTAGTTACCCTATGAAATGCATGCAATGTAACCTTTACCTTTACTGTTACTAACTTACTTGAAGTGCAAGAGTGTGTTTGTATAGGACTGGAATGTTAGGGATGCATAACTTGACAAGAGTAGGCCTCTTACTCCTACGTACCTCTCTTAGCATAGAGGAATCAATGTTTACGTAGTTTTGGATGCATGTAGTGAAGTACGGAGTCGAACTTTCTATTAGGCATCCTTCCTCTTGGGTAGGGACCTGGTTATGAGTTCTAGCCAGGCTTTCCTCTAGATGTCCACCAGAGTCTGAGATACGGGGACTAAACTTTCTCTTGGGTGTTTGTCCCCGAAGGTTTGAGTTCAGAGCTAGGACTATCCATTAGGCATCCCGTCTCGGGGTTGAGTGAAGTTTGTGAGTGTGTATGCTAGGTTGACTCGGACATGTGCTTACTGACTCGAAGTCAGGTAGAATGCATGGTATGCTATGATCATGTGTCCGAGACCGACTCGGGCTCAGGCTTAGGCAGGCTACATGCCTACCATCTAAAGTGTGATTGATTCGGTTTAGCCAAGGCTGGCTACGTACCTATCATCTGAAGTGTAATTGACTTGATTTAGCTGAGGTCGGCTACGTGTCTACCATCTGAAGTGTAACTGACTCGATTTAGCTGAGGCCGGCTACATGTCTGCCATCTGAAGTGTAGTTGACTTGGTTTAGTTGAGGTCGGCTACGTGCCTGCCATATGAAGTGTAGTTGGCGAGGATAAGGAGGGGTGTTATTTATTACATGCTTGGAGATAGGCCAAGGGACTTACCTAGTATCCAGAGAGCTAATCGCCATTTCGCTCGTAGTTAGAAATCCTTCAACGACCTTGACCTGCTAGTCGCATAGCAATTCTTCAACACTTTTGCTCTGCTTATAGTACTATTGGATTCTTGGCCCTGAGCTCTTCGCACTAAGGCCTTTAATAGCCTTCGAGAGGGGAATGAAGGTGTGCCAGATCTCACCACATGGAACTACCCCAGCCTCCTAATTCAGTCAATTAGCTTTGGCACTCCCCATGCTGATTCTCGTTGGATCCTGTGCTCAATCGTGGCACGTTCTCTCTGAAATCGTGGCACATGTGGCACGCTTCTCATCTATGATTTCTCAATTTCATTGGTGCGTGGGGCCTGGATTTGCTGATGTGGCCTTATCCTCGCGTACCCTAGAAAATCCAACGGCTCATGAACTATGAGGTGGAACTCCTTCTCTGGGGAATGACTTGGCTTGACTCTATTGACACGGTCAGCACTGTCAGTGTTGAGCTGGCGCTCCCAGATCTGGTTTTGGTTGGTCGCGACGTGCCCTGTGAGAGTTGGGCTGAGTCTACATAGGTTATGGGTGTTAGGCCTTCTTCGCATGAATGGCTAGTTGATCCGTGTCCACCATCTTGGGCCCTTCTCTCGGTAGGGGCTGGTCGACATGGTCAGACTCCTTTGATTAGTGGGCCAATCTGACTCTTCGCACTTTCTGGACCGTGTCATGATCCGGTCGGCCTATCCATGGACCTTCTTTGTGTTAAGTAGGTGTTGGGCCGGACCAATTTGGGATCCCACAACACCCTTAAGGAAAAATTGAACTTTCAAAAAAATAAGGTTTTGCTAATTTAAAAGGAACAGAGGTTAAAGAAAGTGAAGGATAATTTCATTCATCTCATGACTAATGATGGAGCTAATACGAGTAAGAGAAAGTGAGTAAGAAAGACAAGGCAAGGCCCAATTGAAGGTTAGCGAGGAGGAGGTTCGTAAAGAGAATCAGTGCTACTTCTACAAACAGAATGGCCACTTCAAGAAGGAGTGACCAAAAAGGAAGAAATAGTTTGAAAAGAAAGGTATATATTATATATCTATAAATTTTGAATCAAATCTTATTGAAGTACCTAATAATAATTGGTGGCTTAATTCTAGAACAATTACTCATGTGTCACATATTATATAGGGATTCCTTTTAATCCAAGCAATAAAAAAACTAAAATGTTTCTGTACATGGATAACAAAATGAAGGCAAAGATAGAGGGCATTACGACATACAAATTAATCTTAGACATTGATAGTCATGTAGATTTGGAAGGATGTCTTTATATACCTAGATGTGCGAGAAATTTAGTTTTTGTTTCAAAATTGGATGATTTAGGTTTTAATTTCAAGATTGAAGACAATGTATTTTCTTTGTTTAAGGATATGTACTATTATGGATCTAGTACTTTAATAAATGATTTATATTGTTTCAAACTTGATGAAAAGTTTATAGAATCCTTGTTTAATTTTGTATGCGTTGTTAATAGTAAGTGTAATATGCATGATGATATTTCTGCTTACTTTTGACATCAAATACTAGGTCACATATCTAAAAAAAAAGATAATGAGGCCAATAAAAATTGAAATTTTGCCTCAATTAGATTTTGGTGATTGGGATATTTGTTTAGATTGCATTAAATGAAAGCAAACCAACCAAATGTCAAAGAGTTCTACTATAAGAAGTAAAGAACTTTTAGGATTAATACACATTAATATTTGTGCATTTTGGTGTTCCATATTGGGCAATGAAAAATATTTTATCACTTTTATTGATGACTTTTCATGTTATATTGTATCTTCTGCATGAAAAGTTTCAATCACTGGATGTCCTAAAGGTGTTCATTAATGAGGTAGATAGACAATTAGATAGAAAAGTGAAAGTTATAAGGTTTAATAAGGATGATGAATTTATGGAAAATTTAATGAGAATGGACAATGTCTAGGTCCATTTGCAAAGTTCCTTGAAAGATGCGCATATGTGCATAATATATACTATGTCTACCATACTACAACATAATGGTATGGCTAAAAGGTGGAATCGTACTCTAATGGATATGGTTAGGTCTATGCATAATAGATATGGCTAAAAGGTGGAATTTTACTCTAAAAGTCAAGGCATATCTTTGTGGATGCATTCATTAAAGGTTGTTGCATATCTACTTAAATAAGATTCCTAGTAAGGAAGTTCCTAAGACTCTTTATGAGTTATGGATATAAAGGAAACCTAGTTTAAGGCATCTCCATGTTTAAGGTTGTCACATAAAAGTAAAGGTGTACAACCCACATGAAAAGAAGCTTGATGCAAGAACCATTACTGGTTTCTTCATTGTCTATCCTAAAATGTCTAAAGGTCAAAAAATCTGTTGTCCTAACTATAGTACAAGAATAGTCAAGTATGGTAATGCTTGGTTCATTAAGAATGTATAGTTTAGCGGGAGTGAGAAATTAGAACATGTGGATATTATAGAGACTTATGATCAATCTTCTTCACCTAAAGTCTCTCCTCAAGATGTTGTTCCTCTAGTTGTATTACAGTCAAACAACACTCAAAGATAACAAATTAGTAATATTCAAAACCCATAGGATGAACATACAGTTAATAAACCGACAAATAATGTACAAGTCACAAATGAACAAGTGATAGAAGAAAATAGCAAGAAATAGCACCAAGAAGGACTGAAAGGAAAAAAAAAACCAACTATTTCAAGTTCTTATGTTTTGTATTCACTTGAACATGAATCTGAGTTGAGCATTAATGAAGATCTAGTGTTTTTTAGACAAGCCATGAAAAGTGACAATTCTGAAAAGTAGCTTAATAATGCTATGAAAGAAGAGTTGAAATAAATGGATGATAATAAAGTATGGGATATAGTTGAGTTGCTTGAAGATTCAAAACAAGTTGGTTGTAAATGGGTCTTTAAGACCAAACATGACTCGAAAGACAATATTGAAAGGTATTAAATGGATGGCATTGACTACAAAGTGACCTTATCTCCAGTTTCTAAGAAGGACTCTTTGAGGGTTGTGTTGGCTTTGGTGACTTATTATGATTTAGAGCTTCACCAAATGGATGTAAAGACTGCATTTCTAAATTGTGACTTAGAGGAAGAAGTTTATATGGACCAACTTGAAAAGTTTATTTCTACAACAAAGAAAGTCTAGTGTGTAAATTAAAGAAATCAATATATAGACTAAAATAATGCTCCATACAATGGTAACTTAAGTTCATTGATATCATTACATTCATATGATTTTTTAGAGAACACCATTTACCAATGTATCTACATGAAGGTTAGTGGGAGTAGATTTGTAATTTTAGTCCTATATATTGGTGATATTTTGTTTGCTACTAATGATGTTGCTATGTTACATGATGTAAAGAAGTTTTTCTCTAATAAATTTGAAATGAAAGATATGGGTGAGGCATCTTATGTGATAGAAATAGAAATATTCAGTGATAAATCACAAGGATTGTTGGGATTGTCTTAGAAAGGATAAATCAATAAGGTATTAGAGAGATTCATAAAGGACAAGTTCTCTGTAGGGATTGTTCCAATTCAGAAAGGAGACAAGTTTAGCCAAATGCAATGTCCTAGAAATGACTTGGAATAAAAGGAAATGAAGTTTATCTCATATGCATTAGTGGTTGGAAGCTTGATGTATGCTCACACATGCCCTCGACCAAATATTAGCTTTGCCATTGGAATGTTTGGCAAATATCAAAGCAATCCTACAATAGACCATTGGAAAGTTGCAAAGAAGGTTCTTAGGTATTTACATGGAAAAAAAGATTTCACGCTCATATATAGAAGATCAGATCACCTTGAAGTGATTGGATACTCAAATTCAAACTATTCCAGATGCGAGCACTCAAGGAAGTCCACATTTGGGTACATCTTTCTTTTAGCTATAAAAGCAATATCATGGAAGAATGCAAAATGATTTTTGATAGTCACTTCTACCATGGAGGTTAAGTTTGTGGTGTGCTTTGAGGCTATAATTCAAGCATTCTGGTTGCGAAATTTTACTTCAAGGCTTGGTATTGTCGACAGTATACCCAAACTCCTAATGATTTATTATGGTAATTCTATAGTTGTTTTCTTATCTAAAAATAACAAATACTCAAAAGGAGCAATGCACATGGATTCGAAGTATTTGTGGTGAATCTCCTTTTTTCTTATATAATCATGAGTGATTAGTGTTGAGATCCATTCCATTCTCCTTCGATTTTTCCCTTAATTCTTCTTCTAATTTTTGGATTCCAATTACTAATGTTCTTGAACCTTTTGTTGGAGGTTTGTTGATTCGTGGATCTGTGGGTTCATCATGCAAACTGAGTAGATCCGAACGTGCTACCAAAGGATATCAAGCTAGTATAAGACAGGTCAACCAAACAGTTGAGTCGTGTTATTGCCATCTCATTCCCGATGATAGATTAGTATCACATGCATGTGGAGTAGAAACTAGGTTGCATCATTGTCATTTATATGTATTCGAATAAATGTCTTCGTGTTATTGTTATAATTTGTTATGATCATTTAATGTAACGTTGTTCATTACTATAGCAACTAATATATTTAAAAAGAAAATACTTACAGCTTTAAACTAATAAAATGGTCCAAAATAATACATCAATAGTATATATATATATATATATATATATACTTACTTTTGTGATTTAAAACAGACTTACATAAAGGTTTAGATTCATTGTCATAATCTACAGAGATTTGTACTCATTTTCAATTGTGTTCATCTTGGTGGAATTGTAGAACAAGAGTTGTTGTCAAGGCATGGGTCGGGGAAATTTCGTCCACTTTTCAGGTAAGGAATACTTTTTTGTTATAAATCATTATGTCAACTGGTATTTTGAAATATTTTGGTAGAATTTGAGTTTTGTGTGTTCATTTTTCTGCTTGAGAAGATATTTTGTTAGTATGCTTCTTCTATGATTTTCTGTTAAAATAATTCAACATGTTAGAGACTCTGAATTATAGTTTGATATGTTTTGATATTAGGTGGTCATCCTCATATGTACCTCTTCTTAAGTGGTTTGGTCTTTCAAACTAGCAGTAAGTCTTTTGAACAACCGGATTATGGTTTCATTTTCATGGAAAGATTATGCTTTGCTCTTTGACTCAATAACTATGTCCATTTTTTCATTATTATCTGATGAGTGGTTTAAACTAGAATCCTAAAACAACATATTTTTTAACATATTCTCTTTTATAGATTAAAATTTATTAAAAATCCTAACTAATTTATAAGTGTGGCTTATTAAAGAAGGAGTAAGACTCACGAGATTTTGTGATTTCTAACTAATTTCAACTAAGAATGTATTATAAAAAATCTTAAAATATATGTTGCTAACTTTTCTTGTTAAGCAAAACATGTTATTCTTTTAAGACGTGAGACTGCGGGTCTCAAACATCGACATATATGTCATAGGGATGAACTAACTTGCTGAGAGTCTAAACTGTCAAACTCTATGGTCCGTCCTATTGGACAAAGCCCCGTGTCTATGACTCATGCATTACCTCATTATCTATTGTTTCTTGGTGTTTCACATCAAAGTTTTAAATTATGATTGCAGTCGTAGTTTTATTGTAATCTTTGATACTGTAAAAAATTATACACAAATATGGTCTATCTGGCCACAATTGCAGCCACGCAATTCGGTGACCCCCAAAACTTTGACGTTGTAGCCAAAATCATGGTCGTACACTATTTTTTAAAACCTTGTTTCACATTATTGTGTTGAATGGTGAATAAAAATGCTGAATCCTATTATGACGATTGAGGGTGAGTCACATGTTTAGTGATTGTGTCAAAATTAATTATTCTAGGGGTCTAAGGGGACTTATGCTTGCTATCTCGGATTGTGCTAACAGTGATATATTTTACCTTTTATGCCTTAAAATTTTTAGTTTGGAGAATTGGTTAGTTGGTAATTGTAAATCCTCTTAACAAATATAGCAGAAAATGTGGTATGGCAAAGGCATATTCAATTTTGATCTCCTTACCTTCCCAAAACTTTGGAAATAGCCTAGAATCAACGTAGGATTGAAAGTGAGATTAACCTTATTTTGAATTTTTCTTGCTTTAGTTTTTTATCTCAAGTATAAAGTTACTTCAACCCTTATTTTGATTATTTTCCCATATGGATTAATTCCATTTTCCTGACCTTCAATGATGAACTAATTAAATTTTCAGACAAGAAAAGGATACATCAAAGATACTTAGAAACATTGAAGTTTTGCCTTATTACTGTATTTCTGCAAATTATGCAAAGTCCTTAAAATTGTTACTTGCGTTGCTTGCAAGATATTATGAGTACAATACTACCGAAAATACTCATTCACTGATTTGGTGAAGTTTTATGGGCAGGCATTTGTTTGGGTAGGCTTAAATGGGACAACAATTCAAATTTTCAAATTTTACTTTTTAGGATGTGATTTAGATAAAAAATATATATATATTACTCTTATTATTTAGTAAAAAGGTTTCTTTGTGAAGAGAGAATGTATCACCCAAGTGAAAGGAAGTCACCATCCAACCGAGAGAGGGAATTATTTAATGGAGAGTGTTTCTCAAGTTTATCCAAAAAATTTATAATAGAGAAAGTTTTCTCAATTCTAATCTTATTTAAGATAATGAATATTTATTGAAATATTCTCATGGTCGTAGAGAAGAGGTGTTGAATCACATTGTTCTTCTACTATTTCTATATTTGTGGTATTATGTGTCTTGTATCCTTTTATCCTTATTGTTGTGTTTGAAGGAAATTTTGAATATTGAAGCAAGATGAAGTCTCATGGTGATATGAAAATCAAGCGGCATGTTTTGGTGGTAGCAAATAATAGTGCAAGTACAAGAAATGTCATCATCCAATACTTGTATAGGAATATTGAGATCACATGTATGGTGGAAAACACTCTAAAGTTTATGGAATAAAAATATATTGTGGAGGAAAAAAAAAACATGAGGATGATTGTGACAAACATTCATGATGACCAAATTTGAATATAAAATTTGAAAATTTTAATTTAGGTAAGAATTGTTGAGAAAACAATTCAAATTTTTAATTTCAAATCTTTAAGATGTTTAGATAATAAAGAAAAAAATTATTATTTTTATTACTTTGAATTGAGATTCTACCCATTTGGTTTTAAGATTAGAATGCAAGGTGTATAAAAGGGAGTCTTTGTGAGAAAAAAAGTTAGGTTGAAAAATTTTTAAAAATTAAAGTTTCTCAAGTTAAACCAAAATTTTTGTAATGATGGTTTTCTCTATTTTTAATTTATTTATTTTTGCGAGCATGGATAAGAGATGTCAAATCACGTAAAATTTGTATCATTATGTTATTTCTATATTTGTAGTATTGAATGTGTCCCAAATAACAACAATGTGCCATCGGCTACTCTAACACAAATATTGTTGTAGATGAAGAGAATAGAACTCCAAAGGTTTCCTGTTCATTATCCCTGTTATACCTTGGACAGGAAATGAATATGGTCACGACTCAAATTCCTTCATTAGTTTTAATGAAAATCAGTACACCTAGGGCTCCTTCTGTTCTTTTGAGATGATTTGGTTGAAGAGAATCTTTTCTTCATTGATCATTGTCTCTCAGTAATAGAGTATATTAATTATTAGGAATTAGAAGAGGGAAAAAAAAGAGAACCATATAAGAGTAAAAGACAAAGGGAATCATATTAAAAATTGATGGAGACATGTATTGAGCACTAACCGTTAGCAACCTAACTAACTAACTAATCTCCGTACCAAACTAATTGACTTAGTAAGTAGCAGACATGTACTAACATCTCTGTTAGAGTATGCATGAGCAGAAACTAGGAAATGTAACATATGGATGAAGTGAGAGTCAAAGTCATGGATTAAGATTTACAACCTTAAAACAACAAAGATTTACAATCTTAATTTAGAGAGAGAAAGAGGAATTTCAAGAGCATTGGGAGTGAGGACAATTGATGAGATTTTTGTGGTCTCATATGAAGAATCAGACTTCTTTCATTTCCTTGACTCCAAAAGCCAAAAAAGGTGAAGAAATTTGGGACTCAAGGTACATCAGGAGTATTCTTTAGTAATGGCTATAGACCAAGCTTGGCAAAGAAAGTGATGTAATTGGGGTCCCTGTGAATAAGAGGTGAGCTAAATGTTTCACTAATGTCCGGCATAATTTGGTGCAACAAATGATTTATGTAATATAAGCTAAATACTTTTATTTTCTAGTAGAAAATATTCAAGTAAAGGGTTGACCTAACTCTTGAGTTAGATTCAAACTTATTTTTTAGTAATATTAAAATTTATTATAAATAAATTAGACTCTATCCTAAATTTTTATTAAAGAATCACACACTAATTAATTAATTCTTATTTATATATTGCAATGTAGGATGATAAAATGGAAGACTGAATTCAGATCAGATCGACAACAATGAGGAAAGAGATTGTCACAAAGTTCATAAATCTAGCTTTTCTTTTTTCAGGCATTTGATGCTTTTCTTTTTTAATATATTAAAGTAGCTAGTTAGAAAAAGGATTTTTTTTCTTTTTTACTTAATTAGAAAATAGACATTTGGATTTAACTGCGTTAAACATGAGATGATCGACAAAACATGAAACCAAATGCTATATATATTTTCCATTTTATCCTTAATTTACTTTTTTTAATTTTTCCATCACATGCATTTCATTTTATTTTGTTTTTCCAATAAAGATAGTAAGGATATACTTCTGGTTTATTAATTTGAAAATTTTACTAAATTATGCATGGTGGAGACAATATGGTAGCAATTATTATTTAATATAGCTTCCCAAAGGTTAAATATTATCAAGGACATCAACTTGTTCATCACTGTTTGTCAAGACTAATCTGAGTTGAAAATGTCACCTAATTAGATCAAATTGAGCAATATTAATCGGGGCAGTATATTCCTGGTAGCACTATCTTCCTATTCTCTAGATCTAGCCTTTACTCACAGAGATGAAAATATTTTTAGTTCCTTTTTTTAATATGGTTAATATTTCAGTATTTTTTATTGATAAATTTAGTCCTCAATTTAAAAAAAAAATGTAAACTTAATCTTTTTTATCTTTAAAAAAAACAAGATGAATTTTTAAAGAGAATGACCCAAATTCACAATTATTTTTTAAATTTGAGAATAAATTTACCGATATAAAAATACAAAATCTTTAATCATATTTGAGAAAAAAAAATATAGGACTAAAAACATTTTTATTTTTATTTTTATTTTTAGTTAACTAAGCATTTTAATTTGCCTCAGACTAGAGCACCAGGTCCAGATCTACGCACTACAATTGGGTTAGCCCAAAGAATAGAAGGTATAAGTGTAATTGGGCCAGGCTCGCAATTGTATATGTTCCATGTACTCATGTACTTGTCGAATATACCCATGTCGGATCAACAGCTTTGTCGGATATTATATTGTCGTATTTGAATAAATGTTCCTATCCTTGAATTGAATATACTCCAATGGACACAACATTACTCCTACACCAGAGATGCTGTATAGCATATATTTATGCATCTCGTGGAAAGTGTTGTAGAATATTCTTCTATTGGCTTTCTTTGTATCTTACAGGTTATTGTGGGAAATATGCTTACCCCACCAGGTAATGGTATGTTTACAAAACAATAGCTAGAAATTCCTAAAGGGTGCTAAGGCGTACAAATGTCTATTCTTAGGGTCTTGAACCTTATCTAAGTACTCCCTTCTCAAACAAGTTAGCACGTTTTCCTAGCCCAAGGAATTTCCAAAACTCATGGCAGTTGAACAAAACACCACGGACTCAAACCGTAGGGAGCATCTACAAGTTTTCATCAACCAAATGATGTTAACATGTGCCCTGGATCAAGTCACGTGTCCAGCCTTTTGCCCCTATTTTAAAGGAAAATGTCCTTCACGACAATGAAAAAATACCAAACACCGAGCATATATTGAAATTTTTAGGTATAAGATAATTATTTTTTTTTAATTTTAATGATAATAAACAAAATATACTATGATTTTGGTATAAGAGATTTTCACATTAGCATCATATAGTTATTGTTGGTTATGACACCAATATTAAATAATGTCAATCAATTAAGAATGAAGTGACACCAATATATATATTCGTTTATTTTAGATAGTTATGATTGTGATTGACACTATTAATATTTAAAAAAATATTAGTGTTAATTTATTTAATATTAATTAATAATTTTTAAAAAATAATTTTATTTTACTGTTTTAGTCGATGATATTATCATTTATTAGTGTTAGTGTTGACTAGATTGACAGTAATTTTTATATATGAACGTAAAAAAAATTGTTCCATTTTTTTTACTTTAATTTGAAGATTAAATTTTAAAAATAATAAATTTTATTGTTAAAGCCAGTCAAATTGATACTTATTAGTGTTGATGACATCTACTAAACCAACACTAATTTTTTATAAAAGCATGAAAATAAAATATTTCTACTAGTTCCCTCCTCTCCTTTAATTTGAAAACCATTTTCTTGTACTCCTAAATCTCTTTCTTTTCCCTCGTTATCTTCCCCTCATCTCTTTCCTAGCAGTACTCTCTAAAGAATCCAAGGCAGGTGGTAGAGCACAACAGTGACAGGGCGCAACAGAGGTGGTGTGCAATAGCAGCATACCACAAAGCGACGGAGCATGACAAGAGCAGAGCGCGAGGCGGCAAAGATGGGTGAAGTTACTGTGCAAGTGGTGATTTTCTTTTATTATTTTTCTTATCATTCTCACCTTGCCCGACTCTAATTAATGTCGGTTAAGAGTTACTTTGGTCAATTTTAATCAATAGAGTTAGCTTTTGGTTAACTCTAATTTATTTTTTTTTGTGTATGATAAAGATTAATAACAGATACAAGTATATCTCAATAATTGAGAAGTTTTGGCTATCTAACTTTTCTTAATTTTAAAAGTTATAATATATATGATATTTTTTAGTAATAGAAAATTTATTTTTATATTTGAGAAAATAAGTATGTATTAATAATGTAAAATATCTTTACAGTATCATCCAATCAATCATAAATCATATTATAAAGTAAGGTTGTTGACTTTTATCATAACTATCTTAAAAGTCATACAAATGATGATATGTAACCATTTAATCATGTAAGATATTTTACACTATGAATGCATAATAATTAAATTCTTCTTATTTTTTTTACATAATATTTTATTTCCTTTTTATAGTTTTCAAAAGTAACTATATTATTTCTTCTTTTAAATAAAATATTTGTGTATAATTGATTCCTCATTTTGATACTCTTTTCCTTTGATAATTTGTTATTATTATTTTAAATATTATAAATTATTGTATTTGTAATCAAACAACTTTATTAGTCTACCATTAAACACATAGATCTACTAGGATAAGGTTGTTCCAATTAACCAATTATTTTGAGTAAAATACTTTGAAGAGTTTTTTTTGTCCATTATACTCTTACTATGATTTATAAAAAAGATTTTATGATTTATAAAAAAGATTTTTATTAGTCTTTTTTTTATATTGATTTTATTATAATTAATTTAAAAATTAAAGTATTTATTAATATTTACCAATGGGACATGCTTGTGAATACTAGTTTATATAGGTAAACTTTTTCATAAACACTTATAAAAGGAAAAAATAAGAAAAAAAATGAAATAAATTTTTATAAACTAAAATTAGCTTATACATAAATTAAAAAATAATTTTTGGAGAAATCAATATAAAAAAACTTTTAAAAATTAATTTATTTATTTTTTTTTCATTTTTTCTCTTTATAAATATTTATAGAAAAATTTACTTAAATAAAATATTTTTAGCACATTGTTCATTACCACAACTCAACATTCTTCATTTCTTATTTTCTAACAATTTGACAACAAAGTGAGTTTGCGTCTCTTCTTTATCGTGTTTGATTGATTCAGGAAAACTCCACCACTCCTTTTTCTACAATTTTAATTTACGTATATATTTTTAAATAAATTATATCTTAGTTATATTTTAATTCAAATATTATATAAAAATTATCATAGAAACAAGGAACTTAAAAATAAAATTTTAAAAATTAAATTAGACATTCATATAAATATACAGTTTTAAATTTATTATTTAATTATTATAATTTTTTGACTATTAAAATAATTACTTTATATTTTTAATAATTATAAATCTCTATGTACACTTCTACATGCGAAAGTGTGTTCTTATCGTATCTAAATGTTAGTTTACTAAAATCTTTAATGATATATTTATTAATCACTAAAGATTTTTTAATTACTTAATTAATCTGTATATTCAAGCATATTAATGTTAAATTTAAAATAATTAAATGAATGAATAAATAAATTTTTTGTTTTTGAACATTATTTCATTTAAATACAATTTAGTTATAAAATCAATTGATGAAACTAATCCAACCATAATGTAAGAGTTTAATTAATTAAATATTTAATACCATCATTTTCAAAAGATACATATAGAATGACACAAACTATCCATGTAATGCATCATAATCGACCATTGTTTACAACTCATTTGATGCTAATATTATTGATAATACACAAATAATTAAATAAGTAGAAAATAACAAATAGGGTGAGGTATTAGTCAAAGAGACATAAAAGTGGGTCAGTTGGGTGTCGTGACCAACCAGTCCTGAGACGTAACATAAATCACCAAACAGTAAGTACAAAGTTCAAAAAAACAAACTTCACTTATAAAAGAAGAACTGCAAATGTCACTATTTTAACCGTACATAATAATTGAGGGCCCAAGGGCAGCATATTCTTCCCTTGTCTTGGTTCGAAATTATTTTTTATATAATTTTAAAAAATTATATTTTATGTATTTTATTTTGTAAACTAATCTAGATGATATTTTGAGCTACTTTAACATGATTCAATGTTTTGTACTTTTTTAAAAATTAGGATTATTTTTAATAATCTTATATATTGATAATAAAAAATAATTCTTAATTTAATGGACACTGTTTTGTATAATATGATATTGTATTTATATTTATTTTTAAATATATATTATATAATATATCTTAATTTTAGTTTTATATATTTTAAGTTTTATGATTTAGTTTCAAAATACTAAAATTAATATATAATTATGTTTAGAAATCTGGTTTACTCAATTCTATCCAAATATTATTGAATCATAGTTAAATCAAATTTAACTATAAATATATATCCTCCTTATTAAAATTTCAAGCTAATAAAAAACTAGGAGGGAGAAGTTTACCGGGCTTTCGTAAGAGAAAAATTTTTAATTTTTTTTAGTAATTAAAAATTGAGAATATTAGTTTTTGATATTTGGTGTACTATTTTAAAAAATATTTGTAGGAAACATATCTTTTAGAAATAATTTTTCCATGCAATTTCCATGGGAGGTAAAAAATTAATTTTCTCGAGTTAGGAAAAAATTTTAATAATATAAAATATCATAATACTTGTATAGTTCATTTAATACAATTATAAATTTAGAAACATTCTTTTATTAAATGTGATAAATAATTATACTTAAAATAATAAATACTGACAAATATTTTTAATATAATTCATACAGTTTTTAAAATAAATTTATTTTATAAAATATATTATTCAAATCTTTTTAACATGTCAAACATTATACTAAATATTTTTTATTTTTTAATTCTTTAAAAATTATTAAGGTAATAGTTAATAAATTGTTTAAGATTATTATTATTGTAATATTCAAGAAACGTTTTAGTAAAAATTGTGAAAAAAATTAAGTAGAAAAATGAAAATAATTAAGTTAAAGTTAAATAAAAATTAAAAAATTACACCAATATATATTTATAGTTTTAGAATTTATAAAAATATTTTTACAATAAAATTTATACAAACCTATAATTTTAAAATGTATAAAATATATTTTTACAATAACATTTTACATAAGTCTATTTAATAAAATTATTTATCTAAAATAATATTTTTTTAAAAATTACTTATATACATAAAAAAATCTATTAAAATATAAAAATTTTTAATTTTCAGGAAGCATGTCTAAATATTTTTAATAATATTTTTAATTAATCAAATAAATTTTAATCATTTATAAAAATGATGATTATCAAGATTCATAATTTCCAATAATTATTATTTCTGAATATTAAAAATTTCTCTTCAATCAAATCCCTTTCGTGATTCAACAAGCAAAAAAGTCATGCAATACAAACAATGTCCAAACAAAATAAACAAATTAAGGAATGATTGATATTTTTATTTTTACTCTAAACTTTCTATTAACACTAGCTGTTATTTTTTATTACGTCATATTTTTTTCTTGAATTGTTCTTACAAACTAGACATACATCACTAAGCACAATTTTAAAGTTCATTTGTGTCAAAATAAAAAGAAGTGTTCAAATATTATGTTAGTTCAAATAACAGTGGATTTGATTTTCTTAAATAAAAATTTAAGTTCGAATATTATAAATAAAATTATATGATCAGGGCCAAAAAACCACCCACATCGATCTCTTGGAAAGTAGAGACAAAACAGTGTAAATAACAATAGAACATGGATTGGAACGTAGAACTGTATATGCACTTAGGTCAACCAATCATTTTTAAAGAAACAAATTTGAAAACCATGAAAAATACAAGAAAAAAAAATGCCCTAGTCAAATTTAGACACCCATTTAAACAACAATTACTTTATTGTCAATCTACATTTTTGTGCATTTCAATTGCAAAGTCACACCATACAATCTTTTCCTTTCCCACTCTTCCCTTTTCTTAGCAGAAAAGAAAAGGAAAAGGCTCCATCTTCTTTTCGTGGACAAAATTTCATTCAAGAGATTTTTTTTTTCATATCTTTTGATTGAGTGAATCTTATTTTAATGGAGTATAATTATTATTAAATGATAAAATTTTTTCTCTAAATGTTTGATACGACTACTTACTTAAAATTCGAATTTTAAAACTAGTAGTTAAATTAAAATAATCTACTACAGTTAATTCATTAACTCATGGAAAAGAGAAAATTTTATAAAGTGGACAAATATTGATATTGATGTGTATTATTGTATGACATATCATTACTTAATATCTTAATTTACTATCAACATCATAATTGATAAATAATATATTATATTATATAATAAATATCATTACTTATGTTTCTTTAATATTTGATTCAATTACATGTTTAATCTATTCAGTTTTGAATGTGTGTAATTTTAATTTTTCAATTTTTTAATGCCAATTAAGATTTATTATTTTTAAAATTAAGTTAAATTTAGTTTTCCTGTTATCTTTTTCTACTTAGAATCTTTATGTTCTCCCTCTCTCTCTTTTTTATGCTCGGTTTTCATATATCAAATAGCATAATTGTTCCAAACCTTTTATTCATCATTTATTATCTAAAACATCAAATTTTACTAAAAAAAAATTCTACTTCAGCCCCTAATATCACATCTTATAATTGTTTTTTAAAATTTTATTATATTTCTATTAAATCTCTACATTCTAAATTTTTAAAGTCATTTCACATCTCAAATTCATCATAAATTTCCTAATATTTAGATAAAATTAATAATTTAAAATTATAAGCATAAGAGAATTTTTTTTGCTTAGTTTCAAAATTAATGGACTTAATTAATTTAAAAGAAAACTTAGGAAATCAAAATAACACACTCCAAATTAAAGAGATAAAAATTACAGTTGAATCATAATATTTATATAAAAAAACATTAATTATATTTACTAAAATACATTTGATTTGATTCAGATAAGTCATAATTTAATGTTATTTCTAAATACAAATGATAGTGGGCAAAAAAAAAAAAAAGATAATACAACTTTGATAAAAAGCAATCCTTTCATTTCAAAAATAGAATAAAACGGTAGTTTTTTTTTCTTAAATATGGTTTAAATCAAACAGATAGACAATTCTATTAGTGTTTTTTTTATCACTAACTTGAATTAGTTAAATATTGACTAAAAAAAATAATATTAATTAAGATAATTAAAATAATAAAGAATATTTTAAATTAAAATAAATTAGTTTTAGGTATACAATTTTATTAATTAATATATTTATTATTTTATATAAATAAGATAATTACATATGTTTAAATATTGACAATTTTCTTAGTATTCTTTTTTTATACGTAATTACCTTATTTTATATAAAATAATATATAACTACCTTATTTTATATAAAATAATAAACATATTAATTAATTAAAATTTTTACTTAAAAATAATTTAATTATCACAATTTAAAAATATTTTTTCATTATCTTAATTAGTATGATTTATTTTATTAACTATGTCAACATTAAACTAATTAAAATTAGTAATAAAAATAAAAATATCAAAATGTAAAAATGACAAAAAAATTATAACAAGACCATGATAATATTTATAAGAACTTAAAATATTTTTTTTTACAAATTACATCTACTTTGACACTATGATGAAACTATATAAATAGTTTTCAATTGAATGAGTATGTAGTTTCATATGGTAAAGCATTTAAAAATTATATTTTATATGATTTGATTGAAAAATAATATTTATTTGATGGTTTTTAGGTCACAGAACAATTAATTTTCGTATTAGTTGAAAAATATTTTTAATATAAATAAAAAATTATTCAAGTTAATATATATATGATAATTTATAATAATTAAATAATAATATAAAAATATTTTATATTATATGTACATATGATTTATTAGGATCATCTAGGTAACATCCTAGATTTGAATCTTATTAGTATTATTATTATATATTTTTTATTTTATTCAAGAATTTATTATCTATACATATTATATTTTTTAAAATTTTTAGAAAAAATAACTTATGCATTAACAAGTCATCTAATTACCCTTCTATATATATATATGATAAGTTTGTTTAACTTTATTTTAAACACTTTAAGAATTTAATTATAATACATCGGATCATCTATATTAGATAAATGTGTAAAACTAGTTTCACATCGAAATTTTATTTTATTTCTTAAACATGATTCCACCGCATATAAATGATACTTAGGGATGATGATTAAATACAAATTTTTATAGTTTAATTTAATTAATTAAGTTTTATGATTAAAAGTGATATTTGAAATACATTTAAGTGCGTGAAACTTTTACGCACGTAGAAATGAATTTCTAAAAAACCAACAGCAGAACATAACGACGTTACACATTTAATTACATACAGAGCCCTTTGGCCAACCATGGCTGACTTGTTCCCCCTTTCTTTCTTCCTTGCAATTGCCGTCCTTTCTCTCTCTACAATGCCTTTGACCTTTTGCAATATCCCACCATCTCTCTCACCAACACGCTTCTTCTTCTTCTTCAGCCACAACCATGACCATTGCAACATCATCACGCTACCCTTTTCTCACGTCACCTTTCTCCGTCCCAGCTGAAAACACCACCTCTCCGCTCTCAATTTTCACCACCACACACCTCTTGTGATTTCTTTCACCTTCTTGCCTCGTTTTTTTCGTTTTTCAACTTTGTTTTTGTCGTGGTAGAAAATTGTGTCTGTCTTTTCTTCTTTTGACATAGATATTATCAACCTTGGAAAACAATTCTGTTTGAGTTACAAATATTAAATGTAAACACCTCTCTCGGCGGTGATTAGAACATTGGTTCATCACGTCGTGGGAGATTAGATTAGATTAGATTAGATTAGATTAGATTAGATAAGATAAGATTAGATTAGCCCATTCTGCTAGACGCAACTCTCTGATATACAACGTTGGAACCTGTGTTGTGGGGTCTCATGTTTTCTTTTTCTATGTTGTTTTTGGATCATGATGGATTATTCTGAGGTTTGCCACCTTCTGATCGCATCTTCAAGACCGACCCTTTACGCTAGAGATTGGAAAAAATTGGAAATTTTTAAGATCTAGCTGAGTCAAAGTCAAATATTCCAAGGACCACACTATGATGGACCCAAATGGTCCATTTGAGAATTCATCGAATTTTGATTCTTTCATGTTCAATTCATCATCACGTAGAAGTGGCAGGTCCGTTCAGTCTAGGAGTTCTATCCGTGAAGTGAGTTTTGGGCACTCAGGATCCAGGCCTGTGAGGCATGGGTCAAAGGATGCTGATTCTGAAGCTCTCAGCGTGTCTCAGAAGGAAATCAGTGATGAGGATTCACGCTTGGTTTATGTCGATGATCCTGAGAGGACAAATGAAAGGCTTGAATTCGCGGGGAATTCGATTAGGACCTCCAAGTACTCTGTCTTCACCTTTCTCCCTAGGAATTTGTTTGAGCAGTTTCATAGAGTTGCTTATGTTTACTTCCTTGTGATTGCCATTCTTAATCAGCTTCCTCAGTTGGCTGTTTTTGGGAGGGGTGTTTCCATTTTGCCCTTGGCCTTTGTGCTTCTTGTCACTGCTGTGAAGGATGCATTTGAGGACTGGAGGAGGCACAGGTCAGACAAATTTGAGAACAACAGGTTGGCATTTGTTTTGGTTAATGGTAAGTTTCAAGAGAAGAGTTGGAAGGATGTTAGAGTTGGGGAAGTCATTAAAATCAGTGCAAATGAAAGCATACCTTGTGATATTGTGTTGCTCTCAACTAGTGACCCAACTGGGGTGGCTTATGTGCAGACTCTTAACCTGGATGGAGAGTCTAATTTGAAGACTAGGTATGCAAAGCAAGAGACTCAATCAGAGTTGCCTGAAAAGGAGAGGTTGAATGGGTTGATTAGGTGTGACAAACCCAATAGGAATATATATGGGTTTCAGGGTAATATGGAAGTTGATGGAAAGAGGTTGTCTCTTGGATCCTCCAACATTCTCCTTAGAGGCTGTGAGCTCAAGAATACTAGTTGGGCAGTTGGGGTTGCAGTCTATTGTGGCTGTGAGACCAAAGCCATGCTCAACAGCTCTGGAGCTCCATCCAAAAGGAGCCTTCTCGAGACTCGCATGAACTCTGAGATCATCATGCTTTCTTTCTTTCTTGTAGCTTTGTGTACAGTCACTGCAGTTTGTGCTGCTGTTTGGTTAAAGCGCCACAAGGATGAGTTGAATCTCTTGCCATATTATAGGAAACTGGATTTTTCAACGGGGGAAGGGAAAAGGTATAAGTATTATGGATGGGGATTGGAAACCCTTTTCACTTTCCTAATGTCAATTATAGTGTACCAGGTCATGATCCCTATATCCTTGTACATTTCCATGGAGCTTGTCCGGGTTGGTCAGGCATACTTCATGATTGGAGACTCCAGAATGCATGATAAGGCAACGGATTCAAGTTTTCAGTGCAGAGCTTTGAATATTAATGAAGATTTAGGCCAAATTAAGTATGTCTTTTCCGACAAAACTGGCACACTGACTGAGAACAAGATGGAATTTCAATGTGCGAGCATCTTGGGGTTTGATTACAGTAATAAAGCCAGTGTTGAGAATGAGCAAATTGAATACTCTGTTCAAGGTACAATTCCTTCTTCAAATATTCTTGTCTGTTCTAGTACAATTTTACATTAAGTATACTGCATTTGATTTTTTTAAATAATTGACATGGCATGTTTATTTTGTGTCATTATTTGCTTTCAGTGGATGGAAAGGTCTATAAGCCAAAGATGATGGTGAAAGTTAATCAAGAGCTTTTGCAATTATCAAAAAGTGCATTTGCAAATGAGAGAAAACAGATTTATGATTTCTTTCTAGCATTGGCAGCCTGCAATACCATTGTGCCTCTTGTTGTTGACACATCTGATCCTATGGTCAAGCTGATAGATTACCAAGGGGAATCACCAGATGAACAAGCATTGACTTATGCTGCTGCTGCCTATGGTTTTATGCTTATTGAACGAACCTCAGGTCATATAGTCATTGATATTCATGGAGAAAGACAAAGGTAAATTTAATTGCTTATTTTTTAATAATTACTATCTGTTTCTTTTTCTTCTGCAGACAAACATTTTTTCATTAACAATCTGAAATAATTTGGTGTTAGTGATTTAGTATTAATGTTTTTTAAGCATACAGAAAGAGATTCTTAAATATATATATACATATTGTTTTAGTACTAATGGTTGTATGTATGTTATGATTTCATCTAACAGTTAAGTCTTGCATATGTCTTCTTTGTGTTCCTTCTTTTTTGGATTTGTAGTGATTTAGTGTACAATGCTTTCCTGTGTAATGATGTCCCATAGGTATCCTCTTTTAATGAATATTTTTATTTCTATTATTGGCCATGCAGGTTCAATGTCCTAGGTTTGCATGAATTTGATAGTGATAGGAAGAGGATGTCGGTTATATTGGGGTACAATGACAACTCTGTGAAACTCTTTGTTAAAGGGGCAGATACATCCATGCTTAGTGTGATAGACAAATCATTGAACACAGACATACTACAAGCAACTGAAACCCATCTTCACTCTTATTCCTCTGTGGGTTTGAGGACACTTGTTATTGGGATGAAGGACTTGGATGCTTCAAAATTTGAGCAATGGCACTCTGCCTTTGAGGCAGCAAGTACTGCTTTGATTGGTAGGGCCGGTTTGCTTCGCAAGGTTGCTAGCAACATAGAGAACAATATCTGCATATTGGGTGCAACTGCTATTGAAGATAAACTGCAGCAAGGCGTGCCGGAAGCTATCGAGTCTCTAAGGACAGCAGGTCTTAAAGTATGGGTGTTGACTGGAGACAAACAGGAAACAGCCATATCAATTGGATACTCCTCAAAGCTCTTAACGAGCAACATGACTCAAATTATAATTAATACCAACAATAGAGATTCATGTAAAAGGCGTTTGCAAGATGCCCTTGTCGTGTCTAGAAAACACATGACTATGCCTGGGGTTACTCACAATTTTGAAGGAAATTCTGATGCTGTTTCAACTCCATTAGCCTTGATTATTGATGGTACTAGCCTTGTTTATATTCTTGACAGTGAGCTTGAAGAGGAGGTCAGTGCCATTAAATCTCATATAGTGTTTATGATGTATTTCACACTGATCCTTAAGGTGCTGACTTATCTCCATGTTGATTCCAGCTCTTTGAACTTGCGTGTAGATGTTCTGTTGTTCTCTGTTGTCGAGTGGCTCCACTACAGAAGGCTGGGATTGTTGCCCTTGTGAAGAATAGGACAGATGACATGACCCTAGCCATTGGAGATGGTATGACACTTGTTTCAGATTTCAAAAGAATGAAAATAAAATAGGATAGCAAAGCAAATGGCCAGTAGAAGATAAAGATTAATTTTTCTTGGCTTGATTTATGCGTTTAAGTAAAATAATCTTTATTATGCATTTGTTATAGGTGCTAATGACGTATCGATGATCCAAATGGCTGATGTTGGAGTTGGAATCAGTGGACAGGAAGGTCGACAAGCTGTAATGTCTTCAGATTTTGCAATGGGGCAGTTTAGGTTTTTAGTTCCTCTATTGTTGATACATGGACATTGGAATTACCAACGATTGGGTTACATGATAATATACAACTTCTACAGAAATGCTATCTTTGTTCTTGTCCTATTTTGGTAAGTTATAATTCAGAAAATGTATATATTTAGATTCTTTCTTCATTTAACTTTGAATTTGAATATGCCACAATTAAATTTTTTATGTTCTATTAGGGGTGTCTTTTAATCTATTCAATAGCTCTTTGTGGCTGTTAAGATTTATGCCTCAAAAATTTGACATCATTGTATTTTGTTTTTTCCAGGTATGTGCTCTTTACTGCCTTCACTGTGACAACTGCTATAAATGAATGGAGCAGCATGTTGTATTCAATAATCTACACTGCAGTGCCAACTATAGTTGTTGGTATTCTTGACAAGGATCTTAGTAAAAGGACTCTCCTAAAGTCTCCTCAGCTTTATGGAGCCGGTTTGAGACATGAAGCCTACAACAAAAAGTTGTTTTGGTTGGCAATGGCAGATACTTTGTGGCAAAGCATTGCTGTTTTCTTTGCTCCCCTCATTGCATATTGGGGAAGCACCATAGATGTGGCAAGCATGGGAGATCTTTGGACTCTTTCAGTGGTTATTTTGGTTAATTTGCACTTGGCCATGGATGTCATCAGGTGGTACTGGGTTACTCATGCAGCCATTTGGGGTTCCATCGTTGCAACTTTCATTTCCGTCATGATTATTGACGCTATACCAGCATTTCCGGGTTACTGGTACGTGCTTTCTTTTTCTCTTTTCTCCCTTTGAATTTTTATACAGATAAATTTAATGCAGTAACATACATGGAAAAGATAGGCATATTTGCAAATGTCAGATGTTCAGCAAAATATGCTTATTCTGTTGTATGCATTATTAGTTATTTCCATTTAGTGGTGTCACTTGTTTTTCTTTGTTGTTTGTTTATTGTTTATTGTTTATCCAATTTCAATGAATTATTGTCCAGTCTTAGAACAAGAATATTGTATGACTGCAGAGTAGAATAAAAAATGGAAACAGTAACATGTTTGACAGGAAAAGTAGCTGTTTTAACTTCTAACTTTTAAGTCACAAGAAAACTTAATCCATAGACTATACCTCAGCTTAATTTCACTTTATCTTAATAAGAACACATTTAAATAGATGCTTGAGAATTAGGATGGGTTATATTTTTGGCTTTGAGAAAAACCTAAACTCAAGTCCTAAGTTAATTAGAGATAATGTATGATAAGAGTTTATAAAACTTAGACACTCCTCACCTTTGATGCCAGTTCTGATAAACTATTCATGATTGCTGAATTCTAGTTATACCCTATAGTTAGACAGTTAACTAACATCATGCAATTGTAAATCCATCATCCAAGCATGCAAAAACTAATTCCTTCTTTTATATTCTTTTCAAACACAATCATCACTAAAAATAAGTGATTATATGTTTGAAAACCTTAGACAAGATAAAGTATTAATGTGAATGAATTCTTTGTTACCATTAAATCTTGAGAAGTCTTAGCAATTATAATAATATGAAGAAAAACTTGTGCAGGGCTATATTTCATGCTGGAGGGACGGGATTGTTCTGGCTATGTTTGTTGGGAACAGTGATAACGGCGCTACTTCCACGATTAGTTGTAAAATATATTTATGAGTATTATTTTCCGGGAGACATTCAGATATCGAGAGAATCAGAGAAGTTTGGGAATCCAAGAGACAATGGAGGTGGACAGATAGAAATGATTCCAGTTTCAGATGCTGTTCCACAAAGATAGCACAAGTTAGATTGTTCCCTTTATCCTTTTCCATTTCTTTTGTAAAGTTGCACATTCTTTAGGCTACGTCAGAGTATTTCTGTTGGTTGCCAGATTTCATTGTTTTCTATCCCAAGGATAGAGTTTTTGTTTTCACTTCCCAGGCTGCTTGTATTCTTGTTCCTTTGGGTTCATAAATTAGCCTGTTGTAAATTAACAATTGTTATAGCAGATAAACAAAAAGGTTCATTACATGTTATATAAATTACATTTTGCTTAGATTAACCTTCCTGTTTGTTTAAGTTTTTAATTTGTTTCTTACCATTCAAAATATTATAAAAATTCCTTATAATTTTAAATTCCTATAATTAAATCTTCTTCTCCGTGAAACTATTTCAATTGTTAGTTTATGCTAATTAGGCATTATCACATCACAATTAATTTTTTTTATTATACTCATATAGTATCCATCTTATCATACTAATTATTATTTTATTTTCATCTTTTTCCTGTTTTAAGAGTTTTTAAATCCTAATTTTAATTACCAGTAAAGATAGTAAAATTAACTTTTTCTGCATATGTATTTTTTCTATCTTCGTAGAAAGTTTAAGTTGCATTGTAAACTGTGCATAATTGGTATTTGAAAAATTCATATTTCTTGTTATTTATAAAATATCAACCAGAGTTGTAAGAAAATTTATATTTTTTTTCATTATAAAATACTATAACAAAAACACAAAGTTCCAAGAAAATATATAGTTAAGAATTAATCTTATTGATTTTTTTATTTTCTTTTCCTTCTTTTAATTATCAAAAAACTAAATAATAGAATCAAACTTGAGGCGATTTTTTTTTCTTTACCTCTATTTTTTTCTTACTCTTCTTTATGTCAAAAAATGTCAAATATGAGGATAAAACTTCTTCTATCTATATACGAAGTAAAGTATCTCCACCTGGCTATGCTGGAAGATAAAATTAGAAATTTAGAAACTTTAAAAAAAAAATAAAATAAAAGAATAATTAGCATATTAAGATATCACGTCAACATAATAAAAAAAAGTAAATTGTCATATTAAAATATTCAATCAACATAAATTAAGAGAGTTATATTAGTGTTAGTTTGTGAGAATTTAATTACAAATTTTTTAAATTAATAGAATTTTTAAAAAGTATTTTCAACTATAGGAACCTAATTAAAAAATCAACAAAACTATAGGATTTACATATTAATTTAACCTTACATTTTACAAGAGTTGAATTTATTGCCTGCTTGATGATGCTAATTTCTCCCCTTAAGCTAGCTTAGCTAAATTTTTGTTTGAAGTCAAACCTTGTGTTATCTTAAATAATTATAAAAATATAACTTTGTTATTTTGTGTTTCAAATTAAGCTTGAGGCTTATTATAAAGTGAGTCACCTCGACCCAAAGTTCTAGATTGACCCTAGTGGAAAGTGTCGATTAAGGTCAACACCCTACTCAAGTAGAAGATTTTTAAAATACTTCTTTTATAAGTGAATTATAAATTGGCTTAGAGGAAAGTTCCTTTATAACTTACAAGAATAGGGTAATATTACCTCTAATAGGTCTTGGGTTTGTGCAAAGAAATTCAACTTATCTTAGACCTCCTATAAATACAATCAATGTTATCATAATAGATAAAAATTTATGATATAATATCGCTTTAGTAAAATAGTTACTAACTTATATGTTGATATACCTTTTATATGTATCCACTTTTTTTCCAAGTCATCTCAATGTTAGAAAGCAACACTACTGTTAGGAGACTACAGACTTTAGACTATGTGAAGCCCACTTTGGACAATACAATCCATGTTTTGGTCAAAGTCAACCATCTAATCTCAAATGCATCATAAGATAAAATATATAACTCTGATTATGTTATATTTTTTTATGCAAATAATTTTTTAATGTCTATGATAATAATGTTTTAGAATTGTAGATCTTCTCAAACATTTGCATTAGTTGTAGACCACCAAAATGTTTCTTGCACACAAAAAAGTTGTATTCTTAAGATACAATTTATCCTATATTAATAAAATTTTAAAAAGTACAATAGTTTGGTCATTTTTAAAACCAAATTAATTACGTGATACTAGTTGATAAAAAAAACTAATGATGGTTTTGGATAAGATGTTAAAGAATCAATATTATATTGGTTCGGATGAAATTAGACTTGAATTTCTTAAATAAAAATTTTGGATTTTAATTTTGTTGATAGAAAAAATTGTGGTTAACAGAAAGGAAATCACACTAAAGTGACTAATTAGATTTTCCTTAATAAATTAGTTATTAATAAAAAAATTGATAGATAGTTGACACGTATAACCTAACCAAAATTCTTTATTTATGCTCATTAGAAATTCTTCTTGAAATTCTATTTTCATATTTCCTTAGTATTTATATTTTTATATTTGGATTCATTATTCACACTTTAGTTTGATATATGATTTTATTTGATGAATCTTTTTTTTGAGAAAGAAATTATTATTTTAATACTAAATTTAACTATACAAAATCAACAAAACAAAGAAATTTAAATAAAAATATATCTAATTAAATTAATTAAAAAATACTTCAAATACTAGTCATAAATCATAATAAGACTTAATTCAGTTCAAGTCTAATACATTAAAGTAAATAATTACAACACATATTGTAATATTTTAATATATAAAATAATAAACTACACGAAACAACTAAAATTGGACCGAAATATAAAAGTATAAGTCTTATAAATGTATTTCATTCAATTATATTATGTGAGCATGGGATATGCAGAATACAAAAAAAAGTGTATGTATCGATATCTACACTCTTATAAATTATTTTCAACAAAATACTCAATTTTGAATTCATACTTATTTATTATAAATAATTTTTTCAAATATTTATTGACTTTAAATTTAATTATAATGCCTAGTGTCAGCCTTCTATTTTATATTACACTATTTTCTTTTTGTTGAATCCCTATACATTCTTCTATTTTGTGAGCAAGTTTCATTTCCTCTTCTGTTGAGGCTATGATTCATTATTTTCCTAATAATTATATTGCTAGTCATGGAAACTCTTTGGTGGGTGAGAAATGCAGTATGATGATGATCACAATCATGACCGGAAAGAAGACGGTGGAAAATAGAATTTGACATTCGAGTTCCTTTTAAGAAAAAGAATATAGAGTTAGAAGAAAAAGAATATAGAGTTAGAAGTCGTTATCAATGTTTTAAGAAAAATGTCAAAAAACTTAAGATTGGATAAGGTTGGTCTACGAAAACAAATTTCAGGCTCGAAAGTCCATTACGCGTAAGGAAGGTGTTAGCACTTTACGACATCCGTCCTAAGACGGTTACCTTAATTAGACGCATGAAATTATTATGACTTCTAAATTATTATTTTTTTTTACCTTTTAAACGCAAACGAAAAGGAAATTTACTACTGGGAGAGGAAAGATATTTTTTTTTTATTTTTTTAACTTGACAAGAGTTGCCTCTTGCTCCTACATATCTCCTTGTACAATGGAGAATTCAAAATTTACATAGTTCTACCTTAGTAATACTTAAAGGGGGTTTAGTTTACTTATTCTGAGAGTAGATGAGGCCGACTAGGTGTTGGTGGATACAAGAAAGTAGGTAAGGCCAACTAGGAGTCGGCCAGCGGGGTGGAAGTGTATGTCGATTTAAAGTCAACTTAGACTCTGACAGAACCTATTATTGATTGAGTGTCGGTGTACACCTAAAGAAAGACTTGTTGGGATGATTAAGATTATTCGAAAACTAAACTATGCGACTCAGGTTAGGATAAGAGTTTACCTGTTTGGTTATTCTATTGTTGCTATGAAGGTTCCTCTCCTTTGGACAATATTTCTTCTCCCTTTTGAGCTATTTGAGAACTCTACGCTAAGTTCATTTCTTTCTCCATTTTGATGAAGGTTCCCTAAGGAATCTCTCAATATTTCTCCCTCTATTTTTCAAAATCTTCTTCTCCTCTTTTTTCGACCCTCTACATTGAACCCTTATTCCCTTTTATAGAGGAAATTTTCTAGTTCCGAATCTTGGAGGAAATCTTCCTCATTAATGGACATGACCATTCTTTTGACCCCTGACCCTGTGTCAAGGGTGAAGCCACGCTGTAGTAGGGGGTTGGTGGCTGCTTTTCAGAAAAAACATCGACTCTTAGAGGCTGGTGGTAGCTGAGCCTAGAGAGGAGTGAAGCTTCCTCCCTACGCCAATCTTGTATATCCTCTTTTTTTTTTTTAGGGGAGGGACAAAATGAGGTGTCTACAGTTGCCCCCTCTTTACTTATGTTCTATTTGATAATGTGAATTTTTATATTATCAAGATAGAAAATAGGTAAAGAGTCTAATTTTTGTGTTGGATCTAACCTTAGCATGGAGCCGAGTTGACGATGGAAGTGGCACATAGCCAATTGGAAATGGGAACAATATGGAGTCGAATTAAAAATGGCATGAAGCCAAATTAAAATGTAAGCAGTGCGGGGCTGAATTGAGTGGGAACGACTCAGAGCTGAATTAGAAATGTCATGGAGCCAAATTGAAAATGTCATGGAGCGAGATTGAGAGTTGCACGGAGCCGAATTGAAATGGGAACGACACAAAGCTGAATTGAGAATGGAAACAACTTGGAGTCGAATTGAATGGAAATGACACGGAGTCGAATTTGAGAATGGCACATGGCCGAATTGAGATTGGCAAGAGGCATAATTGAAATTGAAACGACACAAGGCTGAATTAAAAATGACACGGGGCTGAATTGAGAATGGAAATGGCACGGGGCTGAATTGAGAATGGAAATGGCTTAGAGCCGAATTAAATGGAAACGTCATGGAGCCAAATTGAAAATGGCATGGTGCCTAATTGAAAAGAAAACGACACGGGGCCAAATTGAAAATGGCATGGGGTCAAATTGAGAATGGCAAGGGGCCTAATTGAAATGGAAACGATATGGAGCCGAATTGAAAATGACATGGGGTTGAATTGAGAATGGCATAGGGCCTAATTGAAATGGAAACGGTATAGAGCCGAAGTGAAATGGAAATGGCACAAGGTCGAATTGAAAATGACACGGGGCCGAATTGAGAATGGCACAGGGCCTAATTGAAATGGAAACAGCACGAGAACGAATTAAAAATGGAAACGACATAGAGCCAAACTAAAATTGAAGATGGCATGGAGCTGAATTAAGGTTAATGACATGGAGCCGAATTGGAGTAGAGGGTGGCACGAAGTCGATTTGGAGTAGCACGAAGCTGAATTGGAATTGAAAGCGACATAGAGCCAAATTAGAACTAAAAGTGGCATTGAGCCAAATTGGAATTGAAAACAACATGGAGCCGAATCGGTTGAAAGCTTAATGATAGCTACATGGAAGTAGTAGAGGGGAAGTTGAGAGGTTGCATTGATGAAACATGTCTAATTGTCTTAAAAGTACGTCTTTTCAGAGTTGTAATGATAATGAGCCTTTTTTGGGAACTCGCCCCTTTTTATCATTACGCCATTCTAGGGTAATGAGCGCATTAAATGCGTTGTCTGGAGCCTTTTGATTCCTAAGCATGTTTAACACGCCTCTTTGAAGTGACTCGTGGGTTGTGCCTTCATTTCCCCTGAAGGCCCATTTCTTCTTTAAATAGCTGGGAAATGACCCTACCTTTCGTTCCTGAATTCTTACTCTTTTGCTTCTTCCTCTTTTGCTTCTACTTCCCTTTTGCTTTCGTCTTTCTTTTCCCCTTGGTCGTAGCTTTCCTCTAGAAACCTTGTTTGTCTTCCATACCCTCACCAAGAAGGCAATATGGGTAGGAGAGGGTATGGAAAAGGACTTCGCTATGGAACCCTACTCTACCAATGAGCGTGTTTTCCATTTGGTGAAGGAGGGGGAGGGAGATTTCATTTATTTGTATGAGACTTTGATTAAGGATTTGGGCATGTCTGTTCCTTTTGATGATTTTGAAGAGAATGTCTAGCGAACCCTTGGGGTCGCTCCATCCCAACTTCACCCTAACGGTTGGGCCGCAATGTAAACCTTTAGGCTTGTATGCTATTGTTTGCGTATGGCCTAACACTTCTATATTTTTGACCCACTACCACCCGAATCGGCACTCATGCTGGTTGGGTGTCCTTATTAAGTCTTCCTAAGGTCAACCTCTTCACTGCCTACTCGACATCTTATAAGAGGTTCAAGGATCATTTTGTGAAAATCTGTGTGCTTGGAGGTGCTACATTCACCATGGATGGGGAGCCAATGCCTTTGTATTGGCAAAACCCCCAAAAAGTTTAGTAGGTTTTCATGGGGTGACCTTTCCCCTAAGGGAAGATTGGAGTTGTCCTTCTTGGACCAATTACCCCATGGGATGAGCTTTAGGGAATTGGTCGCCATGAACTTTGCTCGTGGACCAGCCAAGAACTTTCACGGTGAGTGGATTTTCTTTTAATAGTCTAGTGAGTTGGCCATGTGCCGATTATATTGACTAGTTTTTCTTTTTTGTTTTGCAGAATACTTGTGACGAGGAACTTCGATTTTACTCTCCTTGTCATAAACTTCAGGAGAAAGGCTTTGAAGGAGATATGCGTCTAGTGCTGAAGGTGACCCAACCAGCTAATAAGGAAACAAGTCACCCCATGTCGGCACCGACTCAACCTACCCCTACAGGGGCTAGAGGCTCTCGCGACGAGAAAAGGAAGGCCTATTCGTCTACTATTAAGGAGATTTCTCAACAATGGAAAGGAAAAGGGGTTGCCTCCATTCCTGAGGAGGAAACCTCGTAGGATTAGTCAAGGGACATTATTGTTCCTAATGCTAAAGGGGATCTTGAATTGAGAGTCAGGCCTTCTCCTTTCGCACTTGCAGCCTACTTCTCACAAGGGCAAGCTTCAGGGTTGCGACTAATCAGCTTGGCAGGTTTGAATGTCCTTCTGGGGAACATGTCCCCATGGGGTCTCGACTTCTAACCCTGTAACATGATAGGTCCCAACTTCCTTTCTTCTTTTGATCGAGAGCTGCTATTGAGAGGAGGGAGTCTTTTGGAAGTCTGAAGAAGTGATTAAACGAGAAGTTGTCCGGGAAGGCTGAGATAGAAAAGACTGAGGCATTGAAGTCCAAAGTTGAAATTCTGAAGTCGGAGGTAGCACTTAGCCGCAAGGAAATCTAGACTTTGAAGTTTGAAAATTTTGCAGTGTGGAAGAATTCAGATGAACTTCTGAAATACCAAAGCATCTCCTGCACCTAGATTACGGAAAGCGAAGCCACTCTTGTCCAGGAGAAGAAAAAGAATGTAGCTTTGGAGGAGGACCTTCGGCTAGCCGAAAGGAAAGCTACCCAGGCCGAGTTAGATACGATAATGGTTCAGGTTAAGTAGATGCGCTATTTGTAGATCTAGACAAAGTCGAAGAAACCATTGTAAATGAACATATTCTCGGTTTTGAGAAAGCCCTCCACCAAATCGCAGTTCTTGCCCCCAATCTTGACGGTAGCCACATGAATGCAGATAAGGATGTTAGGGATGGGGCCCTTATATCTTTGGATGACATGGAAGAGGGGGGAGAGTAAAATTGTAAAAAATTTGTTAATTTAATTTAATGAAGTTCCTCTTTATTATGTCCATATCGTCTTCTTTTCCTTTCATTTATTTACAAAATGTTGAATTTGTGGCAAGAACCGAGTTCAACTCGATATTTCTCCTTAATCTTATTCCTAAAATTTGAAGACTCATTTGCAAGACTTCTTTCGACATCTTGGCATTCCTTTATGAACCAAAATGAAGTCAGCCCCAATAGTTGACTTGGCAAAATTGAATAACGAATGAAAAGTAACTAGGGTCGAATGGTATGAGACTTGAGTTGTTTATGGAAATGGTATGAGAGCTGAGTTAGAATTGAAAACTACACGAAGCCAAATCCAAATAGAAAGCAACACGGAGCTGAATTGGTAATAGAGGCAGCACGGGGATTGTATTGGTAATAGAGGCAGCACGGGGATATTAAATTATATATGCAATGCCATGATGCAAAATCTCTATGCTAATTCGGAATTCGATCATAATCTCCTAAGATAGACTATTAAGCTAAAGGTGGGTCATGCCCATTTTCATTACTTAAAACATCTTTACATGCCCCCAAGTTACAAGTTCTTTACAGAAGCCTGATGGATTTCTTTTACCAACTCTCCACACCTTTCCAAGAAGGAGGAAATCTCTGGCGTGGTTTCCAATGGGTTGGTCACCGCCTCAGCTTCCTTAAGACTTCTTGCGATATCATATATCGCTTGGTTCGCAAGCCACCACAACTTCCTGTACTGATCCTCCCAAAAGGTAGCTTCCTCTCCTAGGACTTCCAAGTGTCGTTTGGCATGATCCTATAAGTTTGCGAATTGTTTGTTCCATGCAATGATTTCTGTTTCAAGTTTGAAAATGGTTCCTTTGGAACATTCTTCCATCTCCCGACTCCTTCTTCGTTCTTGGGTTAACTAGATTTGAACCTGATGGAGTATTTGCTCAAAATTTTTTTCTCGACAGTTGCTCTCTCATCACCACATTTCTTGCCAAGTTTAATTATTGCCTTATGCTTTCCAATTGCTCCTATAATGCCTTTTTGTCCATTTGGGAATCTTTTAACCTTTTCTTAAGCTCTTATTTTTCCAATAGTGCTTGGTTTCTTTCATCTCTCCTCAGGCACATTTCTCGATCTGCTGCCATCAAGCACCTTTTCATTTTGGCTCTACTCTCCTCCTCCCATTTAGCTCTTTTCTATCTTAGTTCGGAGATTTTCTTTTCTCTCTCTATTTCTTCATGAGCTTCCGTTAGTCTTCTTTTTAGATCTCTTTTTTCTTCTTCTATTTCGGCTAAGGTCTCCTTGAATTAGGTCACCTCATCACTACCTAGGCCGAGTACGGGATCCTTCTCGACTATAGAAAGGATTTGGTCCAAGGGTAGCCCAACCATTCAAGCTGAGTTTTAAGCCAACTTCTATAACTGATGAAGGCACCATGACACCTAAGTCCTATTTCACGTCCCTTCCGGTTGATTTGTCCCCATGCTTGCCTTATGTTTCTTAACATTCCCACTTTTGTTGGTCCTAATCCATGTACGAGAAGGGGCTTCAACAATTCTTCTTTCGGAGGGTGCGCAATAAGGTACCCCGACTGTCGGAGTGAGATGGTAGGGTTATAATTGATACACCCTTGAGTCCCCATTAAAGGGATATTCGAGAATACTCCACATTGTAGGATTACTTCTTCTCTCTCGTTCCATGTGGGGTACCAACGAATGGTTTTGTCAAAGGAGTTTCTCAGAATCCGGGCCTATTCTTGATTTGTCAAGGTTTTCACAAAGCACCATTTGTGGTCTTTTATTGGGCATGGTGTCTTACGTGTACTAGTGAATATATGGGCAGTGATCCACGAATAAAGGGTATGTAAGCAACAAGTCATTCTCCCCTATTTTCCTTCACGACTATTGTTCAATGTATAATACATATTTGCTAATACGGCCACCACATGATTTTTATTTTTTTCCCAACATGCCCAGAAAGTAATAGTCCTAGTACGTCAGTAAAGGTTTCCCAATCTCCCACTTCGAATAAGTGTTGCATTCTCTTCTTTAGGTAAGCTTGAGGAATGCCTTTTATGTCATTTCTCCTTAGCTGTTTATTGGCCAACTCTGACTTCAACACCTTTAGCATCGTCGCAACATTTTCCCACGATGGATAATTTCCTTGGTATAGGTAGGGTTGTCTTTCTATTAGTGACAGCCCTAGGATGCGTTCATATTCCTCCAGTGTAGGAGCCAATTGGAAGTCTTGAAACATAAAGCTTTTGAGAGGAGGGTCATAGAATTGGGCCAATGTCGACAGAGCCCCAGGCTGCACTTCCATCAAGTCTAAGATTTTTCCAAATCTATTGTTGAAGTTCAAGCGCTAGCATCCTTTCAACAGACTATCGAATCGCTTCAAGGGTTTCAATTTAGACACTCTGACCCTTCCTTTGGCTCAATAGTCATTTCTTTCTTTTGGAGTTTTATCACCGTATTTCGTCCTATGACGATCTGATTAGTCTATGCAATGTCTAAATGTGATGATACATGCAGAAAGAAAATGAGGGTCGACTTTCGACATTGTGATCAGTTTGGAGAATATAGGCATGCTTTCAGGGTCGTGGCCCATTCAAGAAATTGAAGTCATCCTAAGTGTCGTAGAGGTTTCGAATACATCAGCCTAGGCAAATCAGTCTAAGGTTTACTATGTGTTCTTCCCTAAGGAATGTTCTATCATTCTCGATACAAGTCATTGAAGCTTAATATCATCTATACAGTATCTCACAAATAGGACGTTTATCCCAAGTGTGGTTATTCGCAAGACAATCTCGCTTTTCATGATGGCCAAATAAGGAGTTATCCCCAAAGTGGATACCATTACTCATCCCCCACTCCCTAGGCTGTACTCAAGTCCAAGCATAGGACCACACTCCGAGTGTGTGAGTTGTGTAAGCGTGGTGTGCGCAAAAGACTACCCATAAATTCACCCATTGTTGTAAAAATAGAGCAACATACTCACGTGTCTTCTATCCTAAGGTTCAGGCTAGATAAAGCACATAATGTAAATACAAACATGCAAATAAAACTAGAATGCAAATTAAAGAAATGGATAAAGAAAATAAAAGGAAAAAACAACGAAGAAGATGTCATTAATTTCATGCATCTAATTATATAGGTTTAACTCTCTAAGTGTTCCCCAATGGAGTTGCCATCTGCTGCAACCGTGGCCGCGACGAAGTTGGCAAAAAATTTTGACATTTGAGTTCCTTTCGATGAAAAGAATACAGAGTCAAGAGTCACCACCAATGTTTTAAGGAAAACAGAAATCCTAAGACTAGATAGGGCGGGTCTACGAAAACAAATTTCAGGCTCGGGAGTCCATTACATGTAGGGAAGGTGTTAGCATCCTACGACGTCCATCTAAAGACGGTTACCTTAATTAGACGCATGAAATTATTATGACTTCTAAATTTTTTTTTACCTTTCAAATGCAAACAAAAATGAAATTTACTATTGGGAGAGGAAAGATATATATTTTTGGTTTTTTAAACTTGACAAGAGTTGCCTCTTGCTCCTATGTATCTCCTTGTGCAATGGAGAATTCAAAGTTTACATAGTTCTGATAGGGTAATACTTAAAGGGGGGTTAGTTTACTTATTCTGAGGGTAGATGAGGCTGACTAGATGTCGACGGATACAAGAAAGGAGGCAAGGCCGACTAGGAGTCAGTCAGCCGGGTGGAAGTGTATGTCAATTTGAAGTCGGCTTAGACTCTGACGGAACCTATTATTGATTGAGTGTCGGTGTACACCTATAGAAAGACTTGTTAGGATGATTAAGATTATCCAAAAACTAAACTATGCAACTCGGGTTAGGATAAGAGTTTACCTATTTAGTTGTTCTATTTTTACTATGAGCGTTCCTCTCCTTTGGACAATATTTCTTCTCCCTTTTGGGCTATCTGGGAACTCAACGTTAAATTCCTTTCTGATGAAGGTTTCCTAAGGAATCTCTCAATACTTTTTCCTTTATTTTTCATAATCTTCTTCTCCTCTTTTTTCGACCCTCTCCATTGAACCATCATTCCCCTTTTATAGAGGAAATTTTCTAGTTTTGGATCTTGGAGGAGATCTTCTTCATTAATGGACATGACCATTCTTCTGACCCTTGACCCTATGTCAGGGGTGAAGTCACGCTGCAATAGGGGGTTGGTGGCTGCTTTTCAGAAAAAACATCGACTCTTAGAGGCTGGTGGTAGCTAAGTTTGCAGAGGAATGAAGCTTCCTCCCTATGCCAATCCTCTATCTCCTTTTTATTTTTTTAGGGGAAGGACAAAATAAGGTGTCTACAATGATGAGTTTCAAATAGGCTTTTTAGCTAGAGTCAAATTTTGGTCATCGTTAACTAAGATAGAATTTTTTAGTAGAAGTCTTCTTATGACAATTAACTCTCTAGCAAGATTAAAATACATGAGAATGATTAAGTAATTACAAAACATATTATGATACTCAAGTTAACATGAAAATGATTAAGTATTTATAAAATATACTACGATATCCAAATCATCAGAAATTTTATTAAGTAATAATATATTAAGTAATAATATATAATAAATATTTACATGCTAAAATGATATCAGTTGTATTTGTAGAAATTCTATATGAATTGAATTTCTTGACATAAAATTCAATGTGTTTCATGAAAAATAATATTTTATATATTTTTGTAACAATAGATAAATTTGCTTCAAACCAAGATGTGACGTCAACACTAACAACTTAGGTTAAATTAATATTTGGATTAGGGTAGATCGCTGTACATATTAAGCTTCAAGCCCATACTCTGAACAATTTATTTTGTTTATAAGTGGTAAAGCTCTTTATCCTTGGATTTGGAAACATATCTCATATTTGCATACCAAACTTGTAGCAATTACAGCCGAGAGACAGAAAAAACAAGACGCCTACAACTTATTTAGAAAGAGATAAAAGGGATATGTCTCTCTATAACTTATATGCTTAGTTAACAAGGGGCTATGCAAAATTTATTATGCACTCCACAAAGTCTTGATTATATTATTAGGCTATTAGCTATATTATTTTCTTCTTAAAAGAATGATAAATCATAAACTGGACAAACTTTGAGCAACTAATTTAGTGTGTGTTTGGATCAGTATTACAAGACTAATTATTGTTTCTCAATTTGAATCAACTCTTACTTTTTTGCGTTATTTGAGAGATTTTGATTTGAATTTGTTAGTCAAGCATGTACAGTAAATAATGGTCCAAACATACTATAATTTATGGAATAAATTCACATTTAACTCGTAGTATTTATTAACATTAAATTAGTTCTAGTTGGAGTATAATTGAGAGGAAAACTTTTACTGAGGGTGACAAGTCAAATTTTTTTAATAAAAATTAATCATTTAAATGAATATATACTTCACATCTTTATTATATATATAAAAAACTTCCTGTATTTTTGTGTCACTACAAGGACTCATCTGACATTTGCTAATCTGCCTTAAAGATAAAAAGAAAAAACAGGAAACAGCACAAAAGTCAGTCACAAGTAGGTCCACATCTTACACCAACAAATTGCTCTAAGCGAGTTCTTCCAAAGGCACGGAAAGTGGCTTTGTCTTTCTATCTTTTGTGGGGACCTCATTAGGGATTTAGGTGATCTCTTGAAAGAGAAATTTTCACTTTTCTTATGAATTAAACAATCTTCATGTCGTATAAAATAAGTGGATAGGAAATTATTGCTAAAAATAATTTATATCACAATAATTATTAAATTAAAAGAATTACTGCACTCTTGAAGTGATTGTTTAATAAATCATATAAAATATATTTATTTATTATGATCAGGGGAAGAAAGGCGTCACTGTTTTTTTTTTTTCAAAAATTAAAAATAAAATAAAGGAGATAATAAAAATTAAATAATAATGAATAGTTTATAAAATATTTACCAGACTATAAAAATAAAATAATAAAAAAATATTAATCTATAAATATAGTTATAGACATAAAATAAATATAAAAATATGTATATCAAATCACTCTTATTCTCTTTATACATAGTTATTTTTCATGTCTATTCTTACAAGAAGATTATAAAGTATACACCAAATTTTGAACTCCTTTCTCATTGTCTCTCGATCGACTTTTAAAGTCATTTCTTTATGTTACCTTTTGGTCATGTCACCTGATATTAGGGTTTCCTTCTAACCCTACCAGGACGTTGTTTAGACTTTTTGACCTCTGTCTAGTTTAAGGGGTGTTGCTTGTCCTAAAACTCCCTTATTTGACTTTTTACTCTATATTAGCATTAAATGTTATTTATACGATCTTAATTAGATGTATACAAGATGAGTGAATTCATTTAATACCATGTTTGAATTAATTTATTTTAGAGTAAAAATTTTTAATTGATTTTGATTTCAAAATAAAATAAAAAATAATTTATCATAAAGTAATTTTTTATTGACATCCTTGCAAAATCATTATTTCTTTCAAACAATATATTCTTAAACACGAAGTAATCATCCGGTAGACATTAAAAAAAATAAAAATAGCCATTCAAAGTACCGAGTTTCCTGTAATTCTTTTTTTTTTCTAAACTTTCCTTAGCAAACTCATCTATAAAAAAGATAAAATTTAGGTATAATATTTAAATATTTTTAATACTATTTTTCAATCAAAAATAAAATTTTACTTCAAGAATCTATATAACAAAAGTTGAGTGATTATTGAAATAAAATTTCAATTTAAATTAAATAACAATATTAAAAATATCTAAGATACTTTACTTAAATTTTGTCCTATGTCTTATGTATACTTTGACTTTGTTGAAAAAAAAATAAAAGAAATAGTTATTTCCAAAATGGAATATTTTTAATTTAGTCAAAATAACACATTTAATAATTTTTTTTTTGTTTAGAATTAGATGATGACAAAGTTAATTGTAGCTCTAAAGCTTGTTTTATTCACTGGAATGAATGTGGTTATATATAACCAATACAGAAAACAGAAAAACGTAAAAAAAGGGCCCATGATTATATCATGGCTATTTCTATGGGAAAACAAATTAACAGAGAGTCCTATTCCTGGGTATAGGTTTATTTAAAACAAACAACTAATCTTTGAATGAGTCAAGACTTGTTCCACAAGCAGTAGCATTTTTCCAACAAACCCTCCCTTAAACTGAACTGTTATTCAAGTAAATACAGTCAGTTTATCTCTTCAATACTACATATTCCAAGTCTATTTCTCAATTGCACGAATACTTCTAGTTTCAAGGCCTTGGTCATGATGTCAGCTAGCTGATCCTTAGTACCACAGTGTACTAATTCAACTTCTCCTTGATTTGTCAACTCCCGAAGAAAATGAAATCGAACATGAATGTGCTTACTTCTATCATGCATAACTGGATTCTTTGAGAGTTTAATTGTTGAACTATTATCACAGAAAATAATGCACTTGTTTTGCTTAACCCCAAATTCTCAAGCACGCCAAGCATCATCCAAATGCTTTGAGTAGACAAGTTCGCTGCAGAGATATATTCGGCCTCAGTGGTAGACAAGTGATACCACAGGTTGCTTCCTTGAACTCCAAGCAATTAATCCATTTGACATCCTAAAAATATATCCTGAGGTACTCCTTCGGTCATCAAGGTCTCCAACATAGTCACTATCACAGAAAGCTACTAAATTCTCACCTCCTTTTCTTTTGTAAAATAACCCCAGTTCAGTGGTTCCTCTCAAATAGCGTAGGACCCTTTTCACAGCTTGTTGATGCATAATTGTTGGAGCTTTCATGAAACGAGCCACCACACTCACAACATACATTAGATCTGGCCTAGTGGCAGTTAAATACATAAGACTTCTCACCATTTGTTTATATGCGGTAGCATCAACCTTTAATCCTCCAGCATCCTTTGTGAGCTTGCACCCTGGAACGATTGGATTTTTGACAGATGAACAATTTTGTAAACCAAATCTTTCCAGTATTTCATTAGCATACTTTCTCTGACAAATAAAAATGCCATTTGAAGTCTGTGTGACTTCCACGCCAAGAAAATATCTCATGCTTCCCAGATCAGTCATCTCAAATTCCTTTTTCATTGAGCTCTTGAATTCTTCGAACATTTTCTCACTGCTTCCGGTAAAGATGAGGTCATCTACATACAAATTCACAATAAGAACAACTGCTCCTCCTTCTTTCTTTGTAAACAAAGTGTGATCGCTCGTGCTTCTTTCAAAACCCTCCTTGACAAAGTATGATTCTATCTTGCTAAACCATGCTCGAGGGGCCTGTTTAAGCCCATAGAGAGCTTTCTTTAATTTATACACTTTGTCTTCTTCTCCTGTCACCTCATACCCCTTCGGTTGTTCCACATATACCTCCTCTGCTAACTCTCCGTGTAGAAATGCACTCTTGACATCAAGTTGATAAACTTTCCATCCTCGACTAGCTGCAATGGACAAGGTTAGTCGAATGGTATCCCATCTTGCCACAGGTGCGAATACCTCAGTGTAATCAATTCCAGCCTCTTGAGCATACCCCTTTGCTACAAGACGAGCCTTATATTTTTCTACCTCTCCCTTTTCGTTTATCTTGGTCTTAAATACCCATTTAACACCAATCTTCTTTGCTCCTGTTGGTAGAGTTGTCAGTTCCCATGTTCCATTTTTCTCAATTGCTGCAATCTCATTTTTCATTGCATCCCTCCATACTTGACTTTTGGCTGCTTCCTCAAAAGTGGTGGGATCATTCGGATCATATGCCGTGAACATAGCAAGCTGTTGCATTTCCTGGGTGAGCTGCTCCACTTCCTGCTCCACTTCTTCTTCTTCTTCTGACAATTCAGCACCAGACTCATAGTCTCTCATCCACACTGGCGGTCTTCTTCTCCTTTCGGGGACCTTGATTCTCCCATCTCCTATAACTTCTTCTGTACTGTCATTGTCTGCTTGATTTTCAACTTCTGAATCTTTATTTCCCTTATTTTCTTCCTTTTCTTCGCACATAAAATCAAGAGAATTAGTCTCTCCTGACTTCTTCCAATCCCACTTTTCCATTTCATCAAAAACTACATCTCGACTGATGATAATCTTCTTGGTTTTTGGATCATACATTCGAAAAGCTTTGGACTCTTCACTAACTCCCATGTATACGCACTTGATGCTTTTCTCATCCAGCTTCTTCCTTGTAACATCAGGAACATGAACATATCCTATGCATCCAAACACCTTGAGGTGTACCACTGATGGTTTTCTCTCTTTCCAGGCTTCTTCAGGTGTCATGTTTGGCAAGGCTGAGGTTGGGCATCTATTCAGAACATGAGTGGCCAGGTTTGTTGCTTCTGGCCAATACTCCTTTGGAACATCTCGTGCTGCAAGCATACACCTCACCATATTCATCAAGGTTCGGTTTCTTCTTTCTGCAACTCCGTTCTATTGTGGTGAGTAGGCAGCGGTGAGTTGTCTTGTGATTCCATAAGTGCTGCAATAGTCATTGAATTCTGATGAGGTAAACTCTCCTCCTCTGTCGGTGCGCAAACAGGTTATGTTGTATCCTGTTGCTTTCTCAACTGATGACTTGAACCTTTTGAATGTATCAAAGGCTTCGGACTTGGCGTGTAAAAAATAGGACCACATTTTTCGACTATAGTCATCTATGAAAGTAATGATATACCTCTTATGACTATGAGATTCAGGAGTAATTGGACCACATATGTCTGAGTGAATGAGTTGTAGAGGTCTGGATGCTCTCCAAGTGTTTTTCTTTTGAAAGGAATGACGGTGCTGCTTTCCTGTCATACATATGGTACACAACTTGGATTGATTCCTTAATATTGGTAGGCCTTGAACCATCTTCCCATAGGCAAGAGTCCGCAATCCTTTCACGTTAAGATGGCCGAGCCTCTGATGCCACAAGCTTGTGACATTTTCAGAGGTTACATTTAAACAGGCTGCTTTTGATACATTAGTAGAAACAGAGGGAATAGATGCCAAAAGCACAAACATACGATTTGTAGATATCATAGTTCGTATGATCAGACCTTCAATATCATGATAAATGCTACAGCATCCATTCTTAATTAGTATAGATAGATTTCGTTCTTGAAGCTGACCAATGCTAAGCAAATTTGATTTGAGATCAGGAATGTAAAATACCTCTGTGATGATCACAATTCGTCCTTCTATTTTCATTCGAACGCTGCCTTTTCCCATGACATTCAATTTAAAGTCATTTCCCAGCTTAACACACTATGTCTGAATGATTGATCAAGCTCTGTGAACCATTTCCTGTCTCCACTCATGTGATTACTGCATCCAGAATCCAGAAACCACATTTCATCTCGTGTGACTCCTTGCACTTCCACATATGACATAAGCAACATCTCTTTTCCTTCATCCAGATTTGTGTGTTCTGCATAATTAGCATATGTGAGACATTCGTACTGGAAATGTCCCAACTTGTGACATCGATAGCACTCAACTGTGGATTTGTCGAATGCTCTACCTCTTCCTCTGCCTCTATATCCACCACGCCCTCCGCTTACATTCGGATTGTTCAGCAGCTCGTAGAGTAAAGCTGTCTGTCTCCTGTGACCTTCAATGCTTGTTCAGTCACTTCCTGTCGTTTTATCTTGTGTTCATGTATAAGTAATGAACTGTGCAGCTCATCTACTGTCATCTTATTGATGTCCTTGGATGCTTCGATTGAGCATACGATATAATTGTATTTGTCGACAATTAAGCGCAAAATCTTTTCAACAATATGTCCATCCTCCATGGTCTCTCCCGCTCCTCTCATGTCATTTGCAATTATCATGACTCTGGAGATATAGTCATTAACGCACTCACCATTTTGCATTTCTAGAACTTCAAATTCCTGCGAAGCCTTTGGAGTTGAGCTCGTTGAACTCGAGCATTCCCCTGATATTTTGCTTCATCGAATCCCGAGTGCTTTGGAGGTGGCTTTGTTGGTGATCGTTTTCAAAATATTCTTATCTATAGATTGAAACAGATAGTTCTTTGCTCTCAAGTCGTTCAGCTTTTGCTCCTCCAAGGTTCGACGTTCGCTCCCGTGTGAGTGACTCCAGCTTTTTCAGGCTCTTCATAGCCTTGCTCCACCACGTTCCAATACTCTTTTGATCTAAGCAAATTTTCCATTAGCATGGACCAGAAAGTGATCATAATCTCCATCAAACTTTGGAATACCGAGGAAGCTATTCTATCACCATGTGTTTCACTCAACTTTTTCTCTCTTGTGTTTGCTAAATATCGGCCCTTGAGTGGGCCCGATACTGGAGTGTTTAGAATTAGATGATGACAAAGTTAATTGAAATTTAAAAGTTTGCTTTTATTCATTTGGAATGAATGTGGTTATATATAACCAATACAAAAAACAGAAAAATGTAAAAAAAGGGCCCATTATTATATCATGGCTATTTCTATGGAAAAACAAATTAACAGAGAGTCCTATTCCTGGGGATAGGTTTATTTAAAACAAACAACTAATCTTTGAATGAGTCAAGACTTGTTCCACAAGCAGTAGCATTTTTCCAACACTTTTACACAAGTTAAACTTTATCGTCAGCAGAAGGTTACTAAATATATTATTTTGTCAAATTAAAAGCTTAATTTTAATTATATAATTATGTACGAATATTTAAAATTATTTTACGTGAATTTAATTTTAATGTGTTAATTGTATATGGTCAAGATATAGTTTTTATTTATTTTAAAATTAAACAAACTAATTTTAAAAAATAATTAATCTTACTTCCGTAATTTGCATCAAAATGATTATATGGGGTGAAAAATTAATTTCTTTAGATTTGAGCAATAATAAGAAACCATGTTATCCTCGTCATGTTAAGTAATATTGGAGGTGATTATTGTTCTACCATTTAAAAAAAAAAAAATAATTCTCGCTAACTATAAATATTACCATGAAACAAGAGAAGTTTATATAAGAAAAACTATAATAATTATTTTAATAGTAATCTATAAATAAATTATAGTATTTTATAGTGATGAGTACCTCAAAACTATTTATATAAAGTAAAAATTTAATTCATGGTATAAAACAAGCATGCCCATATATGTTAAAACCTTTTAATGGTAATTCGAAAGTGTCCTTTGATATATTTTTTTTTCTCGTTTTGGCAAGTAAACAGTTTGGTTCCTATGGTTGTTGGTGGCTTGTTGTGCCATCTTAAGACACTTTTTGGGTCCTAAGTAACTGACTGGGTTCCATTTGAGGCATGTCCCAAGTTAGAGATTCTGCAATAAAGCTTTTTGGAGCAGATATTCATGATATTCATTTTCCCATTAAGTCAACCACCCACTTCACAGATTTACACTCTCTCACTCAGATTCAGCCTCTGCCTCAACCCATTATCGTCATGGTCATGCCATTCAACCCTTCTTTATGCTTTCGTTTTCCTTCTCATGATTTGTTCCTTCTCACGTGGTGCTCTTTTCTTGTCAAAAATTTTCAGCAAGGGTCATGCTAAACTTTGCATTTTTAAACTCACAAAAAGAAAAGGATGGAGTTTTATTTGCCTTATTGAGATGGGTATATGAAAGCTATACATGATTTTTTTTTCTTTGGTTTAAAGGGTGGAAAACTGTCTTTTTTTTTTTTTTTCTTGCCAAGATTTGGTCTTCCTATTGCAAGCTTATATTTATATAATGAATATTTGGATGTGGTCCACATGCCCATTACCCCCAAAAAATTATGCACCCTGTATCTGTTTGATTGTTTTTTTAAAGGTTGTGAGAAGAATAGATTACATGACTTTTAGTAATGTGAAAAGGGGTAGAGGGAGACCAAAAAAGACATAGGAGGACATTTTTAAGAGGGATCCATGGTGAATAATATTCTTGAGAATTTGGTTTTTAACTAAGTCCAATAACGTTGTGGGATCCATGTATCTGACTTCACCTAGTGAAATTAGAATTTTGTTGCTGTTTGTTGTTGTTGTAAAGGTAATGAGGCTGAAGTTTTGTTCAAGGGAACTATAAAGTAAATAAAAGAAAATCAGGTTTTCATTTTTGTGGTACTATAGTAGATATAAGTGGTGGAATTTGATTTGAGTTATTTGTGTTGGACTCTGATTTTAACTTGCATTGAATTGTTTAACAAGTAATGAACATTATACAGTTTAAATGAGGCCAAATTACAAGGTTGTGTTATAACAACTGTAGCATTAGGAATGGAATATGGATAGGGGCATGGTGAAATCAGTCCTCATTTTATCAAAGAAGGTTTGGTCATGATAAAATAGGTCTCCCTAACAATAGTTTCTGATGACCCTTTGTTCTTGTTTTTCATGGGTTTTGGTTGATGTCTGCCCATGCTTTTGTTTATTTCTTTTGATCTTTTTTTAGTTAATAGTGTGCTGCAGATGATTGGTGGGGCTTGTGATGCCAATGTAGTTGGAATCATATTCCTCATTGTGATGCTTTTGCATGCATATTTTTAAAAAATAGAAGTTGAAGGTCGATGGTGTTTTCAAATTGATTCTTAGTGTCCCATTTTTTTCTACTGTTAATCACTTTGCTGAGATATGCTTAATATGTGGTTGTTTGTTGTATAATTTTTTATATTGGAATGCATATTTCATGCCAACCCTTAAATTCTGTCAGAGTTAGCACCTTTGGTCTTAACTCTTAATGCAAGTTGTCTATTCCATGTATGCCTAGTTGACACAGAATGGTCCTAAATTGCAGAATGGACTTGAAGAATCAACTAATGATGAAGTGGATGTTCCTTTGAATGAAGTATCTAGCAAAGAGACTGATCCTCAAGAAGATGGTAATTGTAACAACATTTACAAAAATCCTATGCCGAAACTGGTGGCGAAAGTAGTTCATAGAACTAAAGAACACAGGAATGGTAAAAGAGATATTGATCATCAAGAAAAAGTTTTCAAGAAGCCAGACAAGGTCCTGCCATGTCCTCGCTGCAATAGTTCAGAAACAAAGTTTTGCTACTTCAACAATTACAATGTCAACCAACCTAGGCATTTCTGTAAAAATTGCCAGAGATATTGGACAGCTGGGGGGACAATTAGAAACGTTCCTGTTGGGGCCGGTAAGCGTAAGAATAAGCATTCAGCTTCTCAGCATTGTCAGATACCTGTGACTCCTGATGCTGCATCTGAGATCCAGTCAGATTCCAAACCTGCTAGTGATATGCTACTCTCATCTAATGAACTTTCTATGACTTCAAGACCTGTCAAAGTAATGGAGAATGTAACAAGTCTCATGGAGGAAGCTCCTCTTAGTGAATCCTTAGAAACTGTGTTAAGTCTCAATGGCCAGACAAATATTGAAGTTGATTCTTCCACCATCAAAGATGATGGTGAGGAGCCTTCCAGCTCTTCCATGAGGTCTAATGAAATAGAGCAGGTTGTTTTGACACAACACTCTAATGGTTTAATTCCTTTACACTCATTTCATTATCATCCTGTCCCTTCATGGTCTTACCAATGGAATTCATGTTGGAATGTCATGGAGGTTAGGCCTGATAGCATAAGTTCTGCAACCATGATGGCAATTCCTGGCTTCTCCGTACCAACAGTAAAATTACCTGCGGCACCTTATTCTTATTCAGGTTTGATGTCAAGCTTGGCTTGCCAAAAAGAAGAGTCTTCATTTGTTGGATCTGCATTTAGTGGCATCTCATTGTCTTCATCTTCAGTTAGCAACCGTACTTGTTCTGGCAATAGGTCCCCAACCTTGGGAAAACATTCTAGAGATGGGAGTACACTGGGGGAAGATGCAACAAAACAGAATCTTTGGGTGCCAAAGACGGTAAGAATTAATGATCCAGAAGAGGTTGCAAATAGTTCTATATGGTCAACTTTGGGAACAAAGTCTGAGAAGAACAAACTCGTTTTGAAAGGAAGTGTTTTTAAATCATTTGAACCTAAGTCAAATGCCAGTTCTCATAATTTAGATGATAATCAAATTCTAAGGGCAAACCCTGCTGCTTTCTCTCGCGCTGAATCTTTTCAGGAAAGTATGTGAAATCTTGTATTTTAGGTTTGTTTGGGTAAATTTCTCTATAAGCACTTATAAGAGGAGAAAATAGAAAAGAAAAATGAAATAAGCTTCTATACAAGCTAGAAGTAGTTTATGTATAAGCTAATTTGTAGAAATTTTCTCATATTAACTTTTCAAAAAATTAATTTTTAACTTATGCATTAATTTTACCTTATAAAGAAGCTTATTTAATTTTTTCTCCCTATTTTCTTTTCTTACAAGTGCTTATGGAGAAATTTATGATGTGGTCAACTCAACTGTGCCATATTGGCATTTGTTGTTGGATGAGGCACAGAAGATTTCTGAAAGTCCGTTTCTGTCGTGGATAGTTCCATGTATTGATGTTAAAGATGGTAGTCATGGCAAGAACCTTCAAGAAATTTTAATCTATATGTTCACTAGTCAATAAGAATCTCAAACCTTGTGTCAACATTTGCTTTAGGGTAAAATAAGATTTCTTTGCATTTGCACTTCAAGTTCATTAAGAGAATGAAAGTCATGGCAGAACATGAAATCTGACTGAGGTATGATATTTAGGCTTCAAAACAGTTGCAATCAAGATATTACTTCTTTGAGTTGTTTCTTTGGTTCATTTAATCTTCTTTTCATCATTATCCAGACAATCTTAGGTTAGGAATTTTCATGTGTCATTGACTTCTTTGTGTGTTGTTTTTCAGACTTTTCAAGGTATTTATTTTATTGTTTTCTTTCCTTTTTCCAAAAGATTTGCCCTGTATTGTATCTTGAGAGTTGATTATAGCAAAGACAAAAATGCTCAGGCTTATTGCTGTAGCAAATTTTCTTTCTTCTTGTCTTATACATGATGAATTCAAAATGATGCTATTGATGACAATCTCTATCGCATATAGGCACTTATTTGCTTCAAGACATCAATGCATGTTTTAGTGCAGAATACATACATTTTTTCTTCTTTCTGTGTTTCCTTTGATTAATAGCTGTTGCCATTTTCATCTTTATCATAGTTATAGTTATTTTCTTTTTTCCTGGGGTTGCATGGATGGATTTGTCCACAAAATAATGAATAATGGCTGAGCCACAAATTCTTACAGTAGAGGATATTGCTCATACAATGCAAAATTACAATTTCCTCCTGGACTCTGGTTTTCTTTGCCAAAGGAATAAATTAAACTATATACTTATTTGAGATCAATAACATGAAATTCTTTGCAGTCTTCATACATCATATGGTTGAAACTAATTTCATTTGTTTACTGTTTCATAGCTTAAACATTGTAGGAGTAACTTTTAGAATCACTTCAACTTTTCTATTTGGAAAGTAGGGTAAAACATGTTTAGTAACTCAAAATATTTTTAAATTCGATTTTAGTCCCTGTAAAAATTTAATACGTTTTTAGTCTTTGCATTTTAACCGAAACACATGTTTTTAATTCTTGAGGGAGTGACTAAAACCACATTTTTTTTGTGAAGATAAGGATTAAAAACGTATTAAATTTTTGTAGGAACTAAAACAAAATTTGAGATATTTTGAAGGAACAAAAATATATTTTATCCTAGAAAGTAACTCCAAAGGAGAACAAGTCCAATAAATGTGTTCCCTATATCAACAACTAGACCACATCATTAAAGCCTTCTACATAGATTTAATAACATTCTTGCAACAGCCAAAGGTAATCCTGAAAATGGGCAGTCACTAGCCTTATAAACCAAACTGATGGTATGGCAGACATCTATCAACTGAACCGGAAAGTTCAATAATTTTCTCCAAGGATGTTTAAATCTGAATTTTGTACTTATTGCTGTTGAGTTAGAGCTTTAGAAGGTGGAAAATTAGGGAATAGTGGGGCTCAGGTTATTATCTGATTTGAGCATTGTGAAGGTAACTTAAAGTTTTGCTTGTGCCTCTGGCTGGCCGGCCATATGTTTGACTAACAATTATTGAATACACTTTGTTCTTTCCTAATCTTAGAGAGGATTGAGATCTCCGAAATGGTTGAGTGGTATGTGTTGGAACTTTTACATTGTTTGTCTCAATCTTGTAACAATTTATATATTTGTTGGATAACTTTACTTATCACCAATTGATTTTAAGATGAAACCCAACATAATATTAGAGTCTATAAACTATCTTAGTGATTATCCATTTGGGTAATCATCATCTATTATGACTGATACATGTGGAAGGAGGGTGTTGGAAAGGTGAAATTTAATGGTATGAGCATTTAATGATGAACAAATTTGACATATTGACTTTTGGAGATTCTGAAAAAACATGAATTGGTTAATGGAACACTTCAAGAAGTGAAGGCTAGAAAGCAATGCAAATGGTTTGATGCTTGTTTACTGTTTCGTGCACATTTCTTCAGGGACAGATGGTAAGTTTGTAGGGTTCATTTTCTTAATAGGCAATGAAAAAAGGAGTGAATAATTTAAAATAAATGTCTTTAATACTTGTAACAAAAAGTATATAATAATGAAAATTAAAATGTAATTCATTTTCAATCTTAATCACCTCAACGTGGTTATAAATTGTTGTAGAAAATAAAGAGAACATGCATGAGAATGAATGACTCAATATGGTTAACTGTATCTATTGAAAAATAAAGATCAATATAAGAAAGACAGGGCAAACTTAATAATATAAAATAATTTAAATAATTTATATATTGAAAATGTAAATAAATTTTATATTGTTACTCTATTTATCCATTATAATATATAAAAGTTGATATGTAAATACTTGAAATGTAACTTAAATTCTAAGGGTTGATTATTTATTGACATTTCAATCCTTCTAATATTTTCTTTGGTTATCATATATACATCACCTATAATATTTTTCTTATGTGTCATCCTGTCTCTTTCAATTTCTCCCTTCTCCTTTCGCCAAGGGCCTTTACTATGTTCTTTGTAACTCACGCTTATGCAATTAGTGCATTCTTGTCCTTTCACCCTATGCTTGTAGAAATTGTCACTAAAAAAAACAAATGAATTGTCATTACAATGGCGTTAAAACTTTAGTAATTCTCATAGCCACAATTGGTGTTAATTATTGACATTGCACCCTATGAATTAAACTCTATTGGATAGAGAAAAATAAAAGATTATAATATATGCAAAACGCCTTCCCCCTCCCCTTCGATATATTGCAAAATCTCATTCTCCAATCACTTGTGTTTTTATAATTTTCTCATACAGGTTAATTTTGTGTGAACTTTTTTTCATAATTTTAATATAATATTTACAAGATAATATTTATTTATATAATTTCATAATCTTCACACATATAACTTACCCATTTTGTAATCCGAACAACACACGGGTCCATATCAATTACAAATTATTATTAAGATAAATATATTAACTTTTATTATATTTATCATAGAATTTATATTAATAATAATTTTTACTGGTTGATAAACTCAAATGCAGCCTTGCAGCATGAGTACAGAATTTTGTAATCAGCCTATTTATTGAGGAGGACACCTGAGACGTTCAGACAATTCTGTCATGAAACTTCCCTTCAAAGTACAGAATTTTAAGGATTAAAAACAGTACAAAGTGGAATGATTCCTAATTATAACACTTGATAAGTTGATGTCAATTACATGGTGCATGTCACCATAAATATAGTGAGGTGGTAAATTAAGGCATTAGACACAGAAAATGGTATAACATTTTAGGTATAAAGTGATAAAAATTGTACAATGTATTTGTAATTACCCTACACTGGAAATGTCAGTTACTTTTCTCATGTCATAATTAATGACCTTACTAAAAAGAAGGTATACATTTAAACCAATTATCCGATGATAAAATTTTTGATAATCCATGATACAATTAAATATATTAGAAGTTTAATTTTTAATTTTTAATTTTATGTATAAAAAAGATTTGTTAGGAGATATAAAATCTATTTTAATGATCTTTATATCTTATAAAAAAAAGTAGTCTTTAATTATCAATATATTATAGTACAAACAAAAAAATCTAAAGATAAAACTTTGGTATAGTTTCTTATGTGTTTTTGAAATTGTTATTTCTTTAAAATTAGAATTTCATTCTAGTAATTTATTCTATTTTTAGCATAAACCTTTATTAAACAGATTATTAAATAACATTTTAATTTTAATTTAAACAACACTAAAACAAAAACACATAAAATTCTCCATCTAAACTTTATCCATTCTTTTAAATGCTACACAGCTTTATGTGCCGAGTCATGAAGTCACTTTTGTGTTGTAATAGACAACTAAGCACACAGTGAAGTTAATGCAAAGGCCATTATATAAAGAAAAGGTAAAAATGATTGTTACAACTACCATCGAATCCTCTGAATTTTGGGAACCAGCACATCAGACTCACTCTCACTCAAATAAGGCGATCTAAAGTCTAAACCATAATTTCATGAATTGTGTTATTCCATTTTTTTTTATTCAAATAACCTTTTTTTTTTTTAATATATACAAGAATTTTTTGATTTTGCTACTAATTTTAGCTACCATTTAAATTAGTAGCTAAATCCTAGTTAATTAACTATTAATTAACTAGAAAATTATTTTTTCTAACTAAATTGAAGTTATATTCATTTATACTTCTTATTACTACAAATTAGCTAGGAAATAACTACAAATTTAAAAAAATTTACTACAAATTAACTAAGATTATTTTCCTAGCTAATTTGCTACTTATTTCATGCTACCATTCAATATTGTAGTAATTTTGTAACTAATTATTTTTACTAGAAATTAACTACAAAATAACTATTAATTTTAAAATTAGCCACAAAATTATTTTGTAGCAAATTTTAAATTTTCTAGTAGTATACCACCTACCTCATTATTTTTTCAAATACCACACTTTTTTCTCCTAAAAGACCTACCCTCCCAAACCTAACTTTTGTCTACCATTAATTTTTTTGTTATGTTACCTATAATTAAAAAGTTAATTGAAATTAATTTAATATTTCAATAAATGAAAAAAATCCGATATTGTAAGTGGTGTCCAGTTCCACGTAGTGGGGTTGCATGTTACGTCCTAAACTTTGACAGAATTGTCCATGCAATATTGATGTTCTTGATCATTAACAATTGGTTGTTTTTGTTGCATAGTCTCATTTAAATTTAAATTTGTCAAGGCAGCCATTGATAATTTGTAAAATGGTTAAGGTACGGTGTAGAAGAGAACTAACTGCTTTCTTATGGCAAAATGATGAAATGCCAATTGAATATATATTTTACATATAAGCATGAGCTAACTTTGGTGTTTGAAGATCTGCACCAAATAAATTGCTCAAAAATTTCTAAAGTGGATGCAAAAGAGTGTTGTTGATTGTAAAATTTTCTCAAAGCCTATTGTTGCATAGAGTGAATACAAATACAAGATGAGATTGTTCCAAGTTGGTCTTCATTTTGCAATCTTGGCAACGAGGGGCTAGGCTGTTGCAAGTTGTGCCTTGCATGTTGTTGTGTTGGTATTTTTGTGTTCCACATGTTGTATGACCAACAATATTTGTATTACGTGCAACCCGTGGTCTTACAATGGTTGTGACACAAAAGGCAAAATAATAAAATTTGAGTGTACTATGCTATATATGCAATACTCACTTGTTGGTAGAAGAGATTATTAACTTGTGAGAGAGGCGACCTATGCAAAAATTTACTGTCAAGTTGGGTGAATAGCATGTGACTATGGAAATTTTCAAAAACTACATGTCTTGCTTACGTTGTGTACAATAAATCATTTGACATATTGTCCAATGGAGCGCATTGACTAGAATGTCGCAATTCAAATACACAAAGAAATTTTTATGGTCGTCCACGATCTAATCACATACATACTGAGTTGCCTTGACTTTAGGTCATTCTAAAAATATATGTACTTAAACATCAAAACAACTTCGATAATTTTGTTGTTGTTTTCTAATCTGTCATTTTTATTTAAACAAATTACAATAAACTTTTGAGTATTATGTTTGTGATAATTAAGTTCAATTAACATAAATAATAACAAATTAATTAAATTAATTAATTTCTTTCTTTTGTTGTTAACTATATAATATTTTATTTAAATTAATTATAATATATTTTTATTTACAATTATAATTTTCTTAAAAATTAAAATTAATTGTAATTTATAGTTAAGATAATAATTAAAATTAATTACAATTGAATAGTTTTTTTTAAATAATTTAAAAAGTGACGTTGAGAAGTCAGGACTGAAAGAAGTCGGGTTTGGGAGGCTAGGTTTTTAGGGGAAAAGTGTGGTATTTGAGAAAATAATATGGGAATATTGAGAAATATTTTTTAAGTTTATTTAAATAAAAAATTCATGTTATTTATATAATATTATTTTGTGTCTATTTTTTATTGCTTTATTTATTGGATATCATATTTGTTTTTTTTTTCTCTTATACATTTTATTGTATCATTTATTGTATAAATAATATTTATTTATTTTTATATATATGTAAAAAAAATTATTTGGGACTAGCTGAATCAAAACATATTGAAGTGTATATCTTTTTTTTGTTGCGTGACTTTATAAGTTATGATGTGTTTGATATAAGTTTATAAGTTACTTGGAAGCTACATGTTAGGAGTTAAAAAAATTAAAAGTTTATAAATTAATTGTTAAAAAGTTAAAATTTTATAAATTAGTTGATTAAATTAAAAATATTTGATAAAATTAACTGATAATCATAAATGACATAAAAATACATATTTAATATATATATATATATATATATATATATATATATATATATATATATATATATATATATATATATATATATAACATTTGAATCTATTTGTAATAATTTATCATCTTAAAAAGTAGGACAATAACTTTTTAATTTTTGTATTATAAAAATGCTAAAGATTTGGTGATTTTGCTTAATCCTCCTCATGTGACAATCTATTAGTTTTGAAAGCAATAAACAGTTCTAGTTTTTGTATTTTTGTTTTTCTTTAATATCTTTCCTTCTTTAAAAAAAATTATAATTGAATTAAGTAAATTTATATTATTTAAATAATTTTTAATAGACAAAAGGATTTCTAAATTGGAAAAAAGAGATAAAAAGAGGTAAAGAAAAGGATTTCAAATAATTTAATCAGATAAAAAGGAATTTCTAATAAGTTAGTGAAGATAAAAACGAAAAAAAAATAGTAACTTGTAAGTGACCTTATTTTCATAAGTTAGTTGAACTATCTTACGAAATAAAGTAAAAATTATTTTAAAAAATTACATACTAAACAAATTTATTTTTATCATACTAATTTATAATCTATTCTAAGTAGTTTATACGTTAATAGAATAACTAATCGAGTCAAAAAGGGTGAACGGACAGGTAGATCCTAATATAAAAAAAAAAGAAAGAAAGAAAGAAAAGAAATAGACAATAAAAATCAGTTAAAAAAAGTCAATAACAGTAAAATTCATATGAATTGTTCAGTTTATGTTTTTATGATTTTTAAAATAATTATTATAAAATTTAACAAATTATGTTTGATAATTTAATATTAGATGACACTAAGATTTCTTTACAATGTTAGAGCATATATTATTGACTAAATTGTTATTATTTAATATTTTTAGTATTAATTTTTAATCTTATACAATATAATCTTTTATGTTAATTTAATTTTTTTAATTTGTTTTGGTTATAATTTATATTAATCCATTATTGTTATAAAATATGTTTAATTAATTTTTATGTTATTTTTACTATGTTATAAATGTAAACTTATGTAGTATTCATTGGCTATGCCAAGGACTAATTTCTGTTAAGATATCTTGATTATTCCCTTTTAGTAAACTTTCCATTCCCAACTATATACTTTTGTCTATAATACTTAAACTTAAGACTTTGCATAAAATATTCAAAACTAATTCTATTTAAACCAATATAATGGTGGAATAAGATATTCATTTTTATGTTATCATTCAATTACAAACTATATATATATATTGAATTTATTAACTTTGATAATAATTAGTTAATTCCTTTAAAACTCATCAGAAATAGTCTCTAATGGTCGCCAGTGTATAAAAATTTTTACACTTTAAGTATACTCGTTAAACTATTGAAATAATATACTATAAACAGTACTTGTAGTAATACCGATTCAACGAATATTGCATATGATTTATGCTTTATTGGTTCAATGATTTAGCTTTTAAAATGTTGCATATACCTTATTATTATTATCATCATCAGAATAACAGGTACTATGACTCCTGTATGTATTTTTTAAAATGAGTGCAATTACAGTTGAAAAGAATGATAGTCATAAAGTATCACTGTTTCAAGAAGGAAATTGAAATTAGTGTGTGATGTTACAGTGCATCAGAATTAAGAGATAACTTAACTTAAGAGATAACTTTAAAATCAATTCTTTAGGTAACTAGTAATTTTGGGTAATGGGAAAATGAACTATTGAAATCCCAGAGTTTGTCTTTATGCAACCAGAGAATTGGATGAAAACCAAAAGAAAAGGAAAATAAATATATAAATGAATAAGAGGGAAAAACTTTAGGCACACGTACTTATTGAATACTGATAATGAAGAGGATTATAAAATTGTGATAATCATGCTATAAAATTAAACTTTTGTACATGGTAGCACACACCCTTCACACAAATCTCATGTTTCCCTGGAGGATGGTACAGGGGAGTAACTGTGATCACTTGAGTCTCTTCTCCATGAATTCTGAACTTGTGCTGCAAACTGCAAATTCCAGAGAATGTCTTCCACAGAGGGCCTATCAGTTGGTTCACCAGAGAGACACCTCACACATATCTCCATCATTGTCATTAATGATTCATCTGAACATTCCTTGTGAACTACTGGATCAACAATACTCCTTCTAGCTATGTCATCAGTTTTTATGCTTACCTGTAACTGCAAAGAACCACACAACAATATTGTTAGAATTAGGTGGTAGTACTTTACTACCTCTTGGGCTTAACACAGCAAAGTAGGGTTATATAACTTGGGTTGTATTTAGATATGTTGCACAATGTTGCTTAGGTTGTGTTTGATTTATATCAAGGGACACTACAAAGAGCACAACCCAACACAAGTGATATAGTTACAAGACAATTTTAGGTGTTGTTAGTTGCTTGATGATGCACAGGACTAATTGTGCAACCAATGCCCAAAGATTATATTTTATAACAACTATTTTAATGTAGAGGTCTTTATCCTGATAGTATTTTATTTTGGTTCCTCGCAAATATTCTTTTTTGGAAACAATCCTGTTCGAGGCACTATTTGATACTAATTGTGGACATCGGACACTAAATGTTTGACAACTTTTCTAGTAGAGATTCAAACCTTAGTTTTCTATGTTATGAGAGAGTAAGAGACTAGTCCCTTCTACTAGAACCAATATCCATTTGCTTTACATTGATAGTATAAAAATTAAGCTCATTTTTTTATGTTGTATTGGGAAACTTATCCATAACCTAATCTAAAATGTTCTAGTACTAAACTTGAAGGTAATACTCACAAGATCTTTTAGAGTTCCAACTTCATTGTGGAATATTATTGGTCGCCCCAGAATGATTTCTAGCAAGAGTACTCCAATATCATAGACATCATTCTTGTCTGCATCCTTGATCCTGCATAAATAATCAATGCTATCACCTCAATTAATGCCAACCAAGAGAAAAGAACTATACATTATTATTATAGCCAATCAGCAAAGCACCACCCTGGTAGACATGATTGTAGACATTGAAACCTTTAAGAACCAGGGTCAACAAGTTGTGTGTTTCACTAACACTTTTTCATATTAGAGATCCCAAAAGAGTGGTTATCATTAGAAAAAGCAGAGATATATGGATCAGGGTTGAGATTTATCCATGATGTGGATGTATCAGGGGTTGAGGAAGAATTAATAAAATTCTTTCCAATCTAACTATCTCTACAAATATTAGTATATTTATTTCAACTTTCATATATGCTAAAATGCATTTAATGAGAAAATCCAATGAGATATTATAGTGTACCCTTCTTTGTCAAAACATTTAATTCTGTTGTGTTCAACTAGCTAAATATAACCTTGAAAAGTTCCACCTTAACACCACACTCTTTTCATGCTGAAATTCACGTGAAACCCACCAACCTATTAGGGAGTGGGACCCGCGAGGGCTGCATCATTTAGTAAATCTTACATGAATTTCACTTAATAATAGAGTGTATTTAGATGTCAATTCCTACTTTCTTGGAAGCAAAAATTAGATTTTATTACAATATCAGGAATTAATTTTTTTTTTTTTTTACCTTGCTTGGACATTTCCTTTTAATCCAGAGGAAGTTCCATTGCTAATCTGAAAGTTTTAAAGAACAGTTATGATGAGAAAAATCAGAAATGAGCAAAGATATAGTAGTAGAGTAGTAGTAGTTGAAAGGGCATATGAACAAAGATTTTATCCATTTACCAGTTTTTTATTTTCAACAGAGAGTGGCAGATTATAACTGCTTATTTTAACATGGTGATTGTTATCCAAAAGAATATCTGTTATCTTCAGATTATTTGAATATAGTCCAGGCACTATCCCTGTGTGCAAAAATTGAATGCCTTTCACCACTCCAATTGTAGCTGCTATTCTCTGAGTCCAAGAAAGCTTTTCCCCAGAAGATCCTATTGAAAGCAAAATGTTAGAGAAAATGTTCATTTCCTTGTATGTGAACATGACAAAAGCTAGGTCCTGTTTGGTTTGAGAAAACGTTTTCAAAGATTTGTTTTCAAACAAATATTTGATAATAGAAAATAAAATGACATTTTTGTAAGTATTTGTGAAAATAGAAAATGAAAACAAAATCTTAAACCAAACAAGTCCTAGAAAGAACTTCAGTTTACAAAATCTTTGAAATTATGGTATGTGGGAATATTAGAAGGAAGATTGTGATGGAAAATTTTCCTTACCAGAAACGCAGCTTCTTAGACTTCTATTTGGAACAAACTCAAATATGAGAAACACATTGTTTACACATGAATCATCCTGGTTGCACTCAAAAGCATGCCCAAGAGAACTAACCAAGTGTGAATGCCTTAGTTTTGAAATCAACTCAACATGGTGCATGTAAGTCTGAGGTCCATGTCTCTTTCTCATTTTCAAACCTCTAATAGCAATGTGCATTCCATCAGAGAGCACCCCTTTATAAATCTGCCATGATAGATAAAATAAATTAAAATTTTCATGTGACACAGATAATGGAGAATAGCTATTCAAAGAATTATATGCATAATCAGCAGGGTGAACTATGGAACCTAAACAATACAAAATACAACAAAGGGAAAATATAATGAAATAAACAAATGAGAGTATAATATACTCTTGAATATGTGTGAGATAGATGGCTAATTACTCGGTAAATATAATTTTCAAGAGAAGTCATGCCAGAGATTCAAATGTACCTCATCTAAGGACAATACACAGCCATGGACATTTTTCTTAAATATTCTTATTTATAAAGCTATATGAAGCTCAATTTTTGCTAACAAGCACTTATGATGTCCAGATTATTGACAGATTTGGTCAAGTATGGAGTTTCTAGAGTCAAGTGGGAGTCATCACAAAATTATCGTCCAATAGGTTAGGACATCAAACATTTGGTAGGTAAACATGATTCTATCAACCTTAATAGCCTCAACTGCATACCTGACCATGTGGTCCTTCACTTATGAAACATGATGCATCAAAATTACTTGTAGCTTCCTTAAGTTCATCTAAAGCAAAGGTCCTATAAGCAGGAAGGCTTGCTCCCATCTTCATTGTTTCTGATATATACCCTGCAAACAAAGAATATAAAGTGACTAAATGTGACATGTAATAAATAATAGAAAAAAAAGGTTGTGAATGGCATGCTCTAATTCCTTGATTTATATGATACATTCTGCACTTGAGCACAATGGATATGCACTTATTTTAATTGATCCAATCTATTGTAGCAATAAAACCAGAAATTTCTCCAACTATAAATTCAATACTTTTATACATTGGTACATCTATAGCCAAACACAAAAACCTACTCCTAGAATTTTGCTTTTAGCCCTTAAACCAAAAACTAACACAAATAATCTCATTTTTCATAATAAAACTTATGTACCAACAAGGCAAAGGATTTGATGATTTACTTGCATCCGTGAGTAGTTTTGCTGTGTTTACTGATGATACATGTTCTATTATGGACCTTGTGGATGCCCTCACAACACGCTTGTTATTCACTCGGCTCATGACATTCTCCTTTATGGATCTTGTTAGTGTTTTCACAGCATGTTTGTCAGGAACCCTTTTGATGATATGCTCCATTATGGACCTTGTAGTAGTTTTGACTTCATCTTCATTATGTTCCTGGCTGATAGCATGTTCCAAAGTGGACTTTGAAGGTATTTTCACTACTTGTTTCTTATGAACTCGGCTAACAACCAAGATAACCACTCCAACGATCAACACTCCACCAACAACACCTCCCATACTTGATACAAGGACTGCTTTACCAGTTGTTCTCTTGTGCTTCTGTTGATGGGGTATGATTCTCACTGCCAAAGCCTCATTGCTGCAGAAATCTGATGGGTTCTGATCCTGATTCTTATTTGATAAGCAGTTTCTGGCATACAAAACAACCCTGGTCTTTGGTTCTAAACAAGTGGGAAGTTCTCCTTTCAGAAGATTTGAAGACAAATTTACAAAGTGGAGATCATCATTGCATGACATGTTATTGAAAAGCATCCCAGTGAACTTATTTGAGGAAATATCAAGGTAACTGATGGAAGGAAGTGACAACAAGGATGGTGAAAATGGCCCCACAAAACCATTCAATGAAAGGTCTAGCTTTTGGAGCAGATAGAAAGAACTTAAACCAGAAGGGACACCAAGCCTGAAGCTGTTGTTTCTAAGCACAAGGGAAACTAACTTGGTGGGGAGAGAGGGAAAATGAGGTCCAAATGTGTTGTTTTCCAAGTTAAGAACTTGAAGGTTTGCCAAATTCTTAAGATGAGGAAGTTCCCCAGATAACTGATTATTTGATAGATCTAACACTCTCAAGGTATGAAGAGCATCCAATGAACTTGGAATGCTCCCACTAAGCCAGTTGTTCTTCATACTAAGCACAGCCAAACCTTGAAGTGAGCCTATCCACTGGGGGATTTCACTATTGAACTTGTTATCATCAAGCACCACTGACTGAAGGTTCCTCAGAATTGAAAGCTGAGAAGGGATGGCTCCACTGAAGTGGTTTGAGCTAATGTTAAGTATTTCCAATGAAGACAATTGAGCAATGCTTTCAGGTAAGGCCCCCCAGAGTCCCAGAGAAACCAAAGAGAGGACTTTCAAGCTTGATAGAGTGCCTAGTGTGGCAAATAGAGTGTCTGAGTTGAAGTTTTGAGGAAGTGGGTTGAACTCATTGTTGCCAACAACATGTAGCTGTGTCAAGCTATCCTCATAGCAGACTAGTGTCAAATATGGGGTAGGTTCAATGTTGCAAAAGTCTATGGTGCTACTGAGGGTACCTAGTGCTGATGGATAGCCAAGAAGTTGCTGAACTTTGAGAAGGGTTTGAGACTGAGAAAACTCTAACTGCTCTGAAAGTTGGATGGCAAGAAACAAAGTTAAAAGGAGTAGATGTGAGAGGGAAACTGATTTTGGTGCCATCTCCTCTTCCAATGGATAGAGAGAGAGACCACTTCGATAAATAAAGACGCAAAGAGGTTTTGAATTAGGCTTCTAGGACCAAGCTTCTGCCTCTGCCATTCATTCAATACAAATGAAACAACTATCTTCACTCTAGTTCTCTCTGATCTTCCATGGCATGCATTATGTACTGATGACACAACAAACACTACTAGGAACTGCAAAACATGAAACATTTTACTCTGGACCACATTACATTCTCAGCACAGTCATTACCCATTCTTGCAACGTAATGTGCTTATGATTTTGGGTGGTTAGTTTGGCTGCACTTAATAATCACAACACGCTAGTTACCTAATGGCTAATGCTGTCTAATTTTATATTCTATAAAAAAAATGTGAACCTTTTTTGCTCTGTTTCTTACTGAAATTTGTAGAGGTTTGGCATACTCTCGTGTCTCGTGCCTCCTCTGAGCTACCTAATATAATGGTCCCTCTTTCAGTTTTTTTTTTTTTTAAGTGAATTGGTGTGAAATTAAATTACATGAGTGCTTGTAACACATTTTGTCTAACATAAAAATTGGATAAATTTTATTCACAAGTATAAAACCTTGAATAGGATTTATTAAACAAGAAAAAAGACTTACATAATTTTATGATATTTAATAAAAGTAAAAAATACTTTCTTTAATATTGAATATAAGAAAAAAATTAATTCATATTAATTATGTTAGTTAGTTACTATCATTTAATTTTACTAATTTCATTTGAAAAATAGATTTTTTTCCTAAACTATCCTCCACTAAAACATAATATCAAAAATAAAAAATGTAATTGAAAATACAATCTGAATTAAATGAAGAGTATTTAAAAAAATGATATGAGTGAAATTAGTTATGATTTGTTTATATTTTAAATTAATTATTTTTTCTTATATTTTAGACAAAAAAAAATATGTTACAGAGAATATGTTAGAAAGTACATATTAGTATTTTTTATCAAATTTTTAATAAAATAATAATAATAATAATAATTATTATTATTATAATAATAGCTGCACTTAAGTTTAATGCAGTGACAACTGAGCTGCACTCTTACAAAGTATTAAAATTCAAATCTTAGAGAAAATAATTGGTGGGAGGACTTTCAATTAAGAAAAACTTAAAAATATAAAACATTTAAATTATTTATTTTCACATATTTTATGAAATGATACTTTTATATTATTGTGACAACAAAATAGTTTAAAGTATACATGAACAATTGCTTATGTGTATAGAAACTAGAGTTTCATAAGTGATTGTTATTTTCTTTTTGAGTTTAATAAAATAATTTAACACTATGTTAACTCAATCATTTGATGTTAGATATAGATCTCACTCTCGATGTTGGTCTTTATCTATATATGAGATCTATGAATTAAAAAACAATAATTGTTCAAGTATAAGACAATTTAAGTAAAAATTAATGTTTGTTTTTGAAAAAGATAGAGTCTTGTTTTCCATCTATTTCTTCTCTTGAAAAATAATTGTCGCCAAATTCCATCTATAATGTTTCTAATAATTTGAACGAGTAAAAAAACAGACATGGTAAGTGAAAAATGTCTAATCATAAAGTATTTGATGTTCATCATTTCCGAGGTACATTAGATTTAGGCATCAATAAATAATTGTGTGGTAGTATCATAGCACTGAAGGGCACAGTAAATGTAAAGGTAGTTTGTCGTTTGCATAAGAAGTTCCACACTCTCTGCCAAATTGTCATTTTAATTGGGTCAAAGTCCATTGTCTTTTTTTTTTTTTTTTTACACTTACGATGACCAGTTAATTTGGGACCATAAAAACAACCCAGTTAATTGTTCACTAATTTCTTGCAACTAAGATTATTTTAAATTCATATGCACATTCTTTCTGGGAATTTTACTTTAAAGATGGGAAAAGATTAATAAAGAAAACAGAAGAAAAAATAAATTGATATTCGAGTAGAGTTTGGTTTCAATTTCAAGTAATTGTAAATAATGTACCATTAAGTTGAAAATAATGTATTGATAACAAAATATAAATTATTATTAAAGAGGTTTATAACATACCAATACCTATGCAATTTAGAAAGAGAAAAAAAAAATCATCAATAATGAATGCATTATACGCAGGGTGCGAGCTATAAAAAAAACCTTGAAATCCAGGTCAAAATTTTTAATTCATTTCTATATATACTTCGAAATTGAGTATAAAATTCTATTTTATTTTTTTTATAATATGTAAATTTTTAGGTAATTCAGTAAAATAAAAAATAAAAATTTTATTATTATTAAATTGATTTATGTAGTTTGATAAAGAATGAAAGTAAATTGTGAAATATTTTTTTATAAAATTCATAGAAAAATTAAAAGTGCTGGAGGGGTTAAAAAAAATTCAAATTTTTTAGAGGATTTTACTAAGAAGTTCAAATTAAGCCATAAATGGATTGCATGTAATTTTTTATTAAAAATTTAAAACTTAAATTCTATAATTCGTGGCTAGTCTAACTTATTTAGTCACTTCTATATATTTTCTTTCCTATTTAATAAAAATATTTACAATGCCAAAATTATAAAAAATATCAAATACTTTTTGAAATAAACACTAATTTAAAGAATATAGAACATTTCTTAACTAACATTTTGAAGACATTGGATGCGAAAGTAACAGAAGAATTGAACATGAATCAAGTGGACATGTCATGAATATATTAGAGTTTTCAATAAAGATTGAATAAATGAATGATTTACAAAAATGGTGCATCCATGTGTCACTCTAAGAAAAAGAAGTAACAGAGAGAGAATATGTGTTGTTGAGCTCGTGACACATTGGTGTTGTTGAGCTGCTGATGAGTGAAAGGGACAAATGCCAGTGGGACCAAACTTCACGGGTCTGCTTTTCCTATCTGTGCTCGTGAAAAAGAATGCACCAAATAAAGGAAACCCATAACAATCACACTTCACAAGTTCTCTTACTGATTGCAAACTGCAATACTTTCAATGATGTTAAATAGCTCTTACATTTTCTTGTTTAATTTGTAGACAAAAGTTAATATTGTAGAAAGATGTTTACATTCTGCAGAAACTTATACTTGTGGTTCACAAAATAGTTGTATAGATAATGTATAGTATCAATGTGCCTGCCAAACTGGTAACTATAAATTTACTTGAAATAAGCATTTATACTAGTTTAAAATGCTATATTTCTATGAAATAGAGTTATTTGCTTTCATTTTGTATTTTAAAATAAAATAGTTTAATAAATATGTATTATTAGGAAAAAAAAATTTACACTATTAACTAATTAAAAATTATATTATAATTTAATGTAATGTTTAGGTTAAATTATAACTTTAGTCTTTTATCTTATGATAAAATTTTATTTTGATTATTTATTTTTTAAAAATTTATTTTGGTTTTAGTTATCAAATTTGAGTCATTATTATCTTTTTGAAAAAAAATTATCGTATGATTTTGAACTATTTTTTAATTGATTTAAGATATGAAACTTGTCTCATTAGATTCATTTATATGAAAATTATTTATAAAAATTAATTAATGTTTGAATAAAAAATGTTAGAACTAAAAAAGTTATAGAGAAGGTAAAATTCCTATAAAAAATAAAAGTTATTACCAATCAAAAATTAAAAAAATCTCAATAAATGTTTTTTTAGATACTAATGTGATTTATTTTTCACGTAATTTTATTATGTTTATAATTTTTTTGATTCAGAAATTTTTTGTAATTTTTATGTATATAAGTCTAATAAAACAGGTTTTTACGTCTTTGAACCAGTAAAAAAATAGTTGAAAATTATATATTGAAATCAAACAGGATAATTTTTTTTAATGATAATATTGACTTATAATTAGAAATTAAAGAATCAAAATGATTTTTAAAATATAAAAAAATAAAATAAATTTTTATCATAAGATATAAAAATAAAGTTATAATTTAACCTAATTTAAAAAATAATAATTATAAAAAACAAGATGAGGTGATTGAGAACTTTTTAGCAAATCTTGTGTTTGGTATTGTTAAGGGCCAGCCTCTTAGTCACAGATTCCTCATACACACGATGACCCGATAGCACAATCATCATAAGGAGCACCGTCACCATACACCTTACACCCCCTCAAAGCACTAGATAAGGATTGAATAAAAAATAAATAAATAAAAATAAACACTAGATAAGGACAAGAAAATATCATAGCAACAAACCCCAGCTAGTTACATGTGAAGAAACAGTGGAGAAACTAAAACGATGTAGACATAATAGCATCTACTGTCTCTCAATTCCTTATATTAGACTTACTCACTTGAGTTTTTTGCCTCTTAATTTTATGTAGATCGTTGAAATCATTATTTGATGATATCCTTGCAATATTCTAAACATGGAAAATCAGTGAACTAGTTACCGTTTAAATGAATTACATAATCAATTTAGAGAAAAAAAAATTACAAAATTAATAAAAAAAATCAATTCACAACAAGTCAATGACAAATATTTAATATAATATTATTTTAATTTTTTCTTAAAAATTAAAATCAATCAAAAGTGTATATCATTTTCTTTCTTATTCTAATTGTAAATTTTTTATTATTAATAAATGTTTGTGCATTGTTGAAACTTATACCAAGTACTATGATATATTTTTAATTTGAATTTTTGTATGTATTTTAAATGTTAGAAGTATATAAGATTATGATATTAAATGTATTAATTGATTACTATTATATAATAATAATTGTTATTTTATTAATACTGTTTTGAGGGTTCGACTCCTGATAAACAAATGAATCTTGAAACATTGCCTTAACTGGTCCAATTTTAAAAGAAATTGACAAGCACTTAACCTTTGGGTAAGTGTTGAACAATATGTTTTGTAACATCCTTCAATAATTTTTTGTGAACATTTTCTCGAAAAACAAAAGGTATTATTTGGATAAAAATTTTCAAAATTTCAAGGAATTTAAAATAGGTAGGAATTATATTGTTTCAATCAAAATTATTTTTATTTTTAAAATATTTTGTTTCGACGAAAAAATTAAAATTCCTTATACATTAATTTTTTGTTTGAATAATAAAGCAATTCAATTTTAATTATATTTAAAATGTAGTTTTTAATATTTAATTAAAAAGTTGAGATTTCAATATTTTTTAAATAGCTAAAACATTATAAAATTTTGCAAATATATAAAATAATTAATTATACTATTTTTAAAAGATAATTATTAACTATAAAAGCAAAAATGAAGTATTTGAATATTTTCATTTCAAGAAAAAGTAAATATTAATTTTTTTTATTATTAATAGAAACAAAAATTTGTATTTTATTATTGAAAAATATATTTACTAGTAGATAAAGACAAGAGAAAATGGTCAAAGAGGGGAGTATAGGAGGCAAAGAGACGTAGAAAAAATAAGAGGGAGAGAGAAAAAAAAATGTAGAAAAGGAAAGAGGAGAAATGATCAGTAGAGTTAAGTGTAGCAAAATGAATTGAATTTTCTAGATTAACCTGCCAAAAATAGTAAGATGGGTTACCTGATCCAATTCATTCTAACCTATCCTGCCTAACCATGTGGGTTGAAGGTGGGATGAGGTGAGTTGACTTGCCTAACCCTACCTTTTAATTCGTTAATGTTTAAGATATTTATAAATAAATTTAAGTTTTTATATAATTAAAAAAATAGATAATGTGTATATGAAATAAAACAAAATGAGTGATGTGTTAAAAAAAGTATCTTTTAATATTTTCTATTTTTCTTTTTTTTTTTTCATATTTTAGTGGGTTAACCTGGGGTGAGTTGTATTTTTCAACTCACTTTTTGATCAACAGGTTAATTTGTTCTCACCTATCCTGTTTTAGGCAGGTTGATGGTGGATTGGGATAGGTTGACCTGTTTGCTTTACCACCTTTACCACCTTTCAAGTAAAGTAAGTGTAATATTTTAAATTCAAAAATAATTATTTAGTTATATATTTATTTAGTTAGTAAAAAGATTAGGTTGTTATAAAGTTTGAAATAGAAAATGATTATAATAAGATTTATTAAAATTATTTAATAGTTATAAAGAAAAATAAAAGAAAAAAATTAACCAAAATATGTAATAAAAAGAAAAGAGATTCATGTCGGTATTCCACGTTCTCACTTAGCAAAATTCAAGTAGATAATTGCAAACTCTGGTGTATTTGAATTTAAATAGTAAATAGTTTCTAAAAATAAAAAATATAAACAATAGTAAATAGGAAATATACTAAGTTACATGCACCGAGACTAGGAAAAGAAAGAAACTGAAAGAAGAATTTGGGAGGTATCGCCAAATGGTGGTAGAAGAAGATAGAACAACAATCAACTCTGAATTAAAGGGAGTAAAACATTTTTCTTTTCAAAATCGCCAATGGTATATTTCTAGACGAAGGTAATTTTTAAGGATTCTTGATAAGAAGAATTTAGGGTTAGTGACATTCTAAATTTTATGATGAAGGAGTAGTTACGTGGTTGATTGTGTGACATTGGGAAATTGCTTCATCCATTGCATATGTATATACGAAGTGGAAAACTGCTTCGTCCATTGAATATTCATGTGCACTGAATATAACTTCTGCATGATTAAGACAAACTATTTATATATTAGGGCTGCAATAATTTTTATTTTACTGTTTCGTGAACACTACACAAATGTAAGAATAATGTCGTGTTAATTCCTGTGTGTGTATGATATTATATTTACATGTATTTATTTATATACATATATAATATATTGTCTCATATTATTAATTGGTATTTCTATATTGTAGTGTTGTCGTGGCATGCTCTTAAAAATTGGTATTGTTAATAAGGTTTCTCATTGAGTCTATCATTATCTTTTGGGAAGAATGACGATAGGTATTATATTTTGGGAATAAAAGGAGGGATATCACTACTCGGAATAAGATATCTATTTTTTTTAAAACATATCTACATTTGAGATGAAATGAGATACCTCCATTTGGGATAAAGAAGGTACTAGGATGTCATTAGATAGATATGAGCTCATAAACCTTAGTGGATTTGGGATTCATAGTGAGTTTGAGGTTCAACTTATTCTAGAAATCAAAAGGATAGGTGAATTTAGGATTCACAATGATTATGATACTCACACTAACAAGACAAATGAATCTGAGATTCATACAAGTTTTGGAAACCAAAGAGTCAAGTTAAGTGATTCTGGGAATCACGATTGTGGATGTAACTATTTTTAGATTCAGTAGTCTTACTTGTGACTCTTGTTATGTAACTAGATGAGGATATCATATTGTTATTTAAATTATATGTGCTCCTATTATAAGAAAAATCTACCTAGGATTAGCAAGTACCATGGTTGAATTTTCCAATTACCGTGCTGGTTGAGAGCAATACTGTTTTCAAACTATTTTTAACCTGTTTTATCCATTGCGATTATTAAATCTCATTAAGGATGTTATTTTCAGAGTACAAGGATGATGTAACTTGGACAGGAAAATCTTGAAGATTTAGCTCCTTTGTTTTTTTTGTTTTTCCTTTTTAGCTTGGTTAGTTTTTCTTTTTATATAAAGAGCTGATTATGCCTACTTGTTATTTCTACTCTTCCTTTTGGTTATGTTTTTTGTGTCTTGATTTGAGAATAATATTTTCATTTACTTACAGATTTATTATTGTCATTTTAATATTATTGAGGTATTATTTTAGATCATTTTACTTGTTTAAAGTTGCAATTATAAATATTTTCTTTTTAAATATATTTATTATAGGTTGCTATAGTAACGAAGAGTGTTACATTTTTTTATTAGAATGGTTTAATCCTAAATTGGACTGTGGTAGTGAGGATTCCTTTTTATAAATCAAACTATGGACACATAGTATTGCCTAATAGTGTTATAAATGTTGCATGCTATTCTTTTAGATATTGGACCTTATCAATCCAATGTTTGAATTGTGGTGCACAAATTTATGGCAACTAATAAACAAGAGGGAAATGAGAATAAGGCACTTGCGACGGCTTTGGACCAAATGTCCAGAGTTATGCAAGAGTAGACATAGGTCATCCGTCATATGAGGGTAAGAAAGGGATGGAGTTGTCACAAGGGCAATAACACCTCATAACCTTCAAAATGTGGGGTTGTTTGAATTTCGTAGGAATGACCTACCACCATTTCATGGTAGCTCAGATCCTATTGAAGTGGAAGAGTGACTTCATAAGTTGGAGAAAATTTTCAAAGTCATGAGATGTGATGATTCATAGAAAGTAGATTTTGCCACCTACATGCTTGAGTTTGATTTTGAATACTAGTGAAACTATGCTCGAGGTGGTTTGGCAACTTAAGGAGCTTCTATTACTTAGGACAGGTTTAAGAAAGTCTTCTTGGAGAAGTACTTTCCTTATAGTGTTCGTATTTAGAAGGAGACTGAGTTCCTCCAACTTCGTTAGGGAGGGATGACTGTATCAAAGTATGTGGCTAAGTTTGAGAGCTTAGCAAGGTTTTCTCATTATTTAAGGGATAATCCTCAAGATGATTCGAAAGTTATCAAGTTCGAGCAAGGCTTGAAACTAGAGTTGCAAAGTTTCGTTGGCATCTTAGAGATTAAAGACTATCCCACCTTGGTAAATAACTATCTAGCTTTGATACAAGCATTAGTGGTAGAAAAGCCTAAGGAAAAGACTAGCTTTGATGGGAAGAAGTTCCAAAACTAGGATGGAAAGTTCCATAAGCATTTGCAACATATGTCCACCATTAACAAGGGGAAGCATATGCAAGGAGTTCAGACTAGCAAGGGAATTGGATGTCATAGGCGTGGCTTGAATCATGGAAATCACCCATGTCCAGTAGCACAAACCTCATTATGCCAGGAACTGCAAGAGTGGAGGACAATCCCAACCAAAGCCATAAATCCATGGGAGAGTCTTTACACTCCATAGGGAAAGGTGAAGGAGTTTGGTGGTTTGATTCAAGGTATGGGCTTTATTAAAGAAAAAGAAATAATTATATTGTTTGATTTAGGAGCAACTCATTCATTTATATCCCATGATTGTGTGAAAAAATTATTCTTACCTGTTTCTAAATTTTCATTTGATTTGAGTGTTGCTATTCCTGTAAAAAATAAAATTGTCACTTCTATAGCTTGTTTGAATTGTCCATTAGTGTACCAAGATATGTTATATTCTGTTGATCTTATATGCTTGCCTATGTTTAGTTTGGATGTCATACTTGGTATGGATTGACTGCCTTGAAATCATGTTGTTATAAATTGTTCTAGTAAAACTATTTATGTTGCTACACAACCAATGTCAATTGATCCTTATGTGTCTAATTCTATCATTTCTATTGTTGCTTACCTTAAGTGTTTAGTTGAGGAAGCTCAAGTACATACTATTGTTCTCTTGTAGTGTGTGAATTCCATGATGTTTTTCCTAAGGAAGTCTCTAGTTTACCTCCAAATAGGGATGTTGCATTTAGCATAGACCTTGTACTTGGGAGTGCACCAGTATTAGTAGCGTCTTATAGAATGTCACCTTTAAAGTTGAACGAGCTTAAGAAACAGTTAGAGGAGATGTTGGAAAAGGGGTTCATTAGGCCTAGTATGTCACCTTGTGGAGTGCTAGTACTCTTAGTGAAAAAGAAAGATGGGAGTATGAGGTTATGTGTGGATTATAGACAAATGAATAAAGCTATCATCAAGAATAAGTATCCTTTACCTAGGATAGATGAACTTTTAGACCAATTGAGGGGGGCGTTAGTGTTCTCTAAGATAGACTTACGGTTGGGATATCACTAGATTAGGGTCAAGAGTAAGGACATTCTTAAGATAGCTTTTAGGACAAGGTATGCACACTATGAGTATGTAGTGATGCCTTTTGGTGTGTCTAATGTTCTAGTTGTGTTTATGGACTACATGAACCAAATCTTAAGGCCATTCTTGGATAGCTTTGTGGTGGTGTTTATAGATTATATCTTGATATACTTTAGGACACCAAAAGACCATGAGGAGCATTTGAGGTTAGTGTTGCAAATTTTAAGGGATGATCACTTGTATGCCAAACCAGAAAAGTGTGAATTTTGGCTTGATGAAGCGAAGTTTTTAGGCCATACCATCTCTAAAATGGGTGTAGTGGTTGTTTCTAGCAAGGTTGATGTGGTTCTAGGATGGCAACAACCTAAGTCAGTAACAAAAGTTAGGAGTTTTCTAGGATTGACAAGTTATTATAGGAAGTTCATAGCAGGATTCTCTAAACTAGCTTTACCTCTTACCAAGTTGACTAGGAAAGGGAAATCTTTCATGTGGGATAAAGAGTATGAAGAAAGTTTCCAAGAGCTTAAAAGGAGATTGATTTCATCACCAGTCTTAACTTTTTGGACCCTTTAGTGAACTTTGTGGTATATTGTGAGTTTCTAAAAATCAATTAGGATGCGTGTTTATGCAAAAGGGCAAGGTGGTGGCGTATGCATCTAGGAAACTTAGAATTCATGAAGGAAATTATCCTACACATGATCTTGAGTTGGCAGTTGTGGTTTTTTCCCTAAAGATTTGGAGGCACTATTTGTATGGTGCAAGATTTGAGATTTTTAGTGATCACAAGAGCCTTAAGTATTTGTTTGACCAAAGGGAATTGAACATAAGACAAATTAGGTGGATGGAATTCCTTAAGGACTATGATTTTGAGTTAAAGTACCTCTTGAGAAAGGCTAATGTAGTGGCTGATGCTTTTAGTCGAAAATCTTTGCATGTGGCTAGTTTGATGGTGCAAGAGATGAACCTATTAGAGGAGTTTAGAGACATGACTTTGAATGTGTCATTGAATGTATTGAGCTTGATGCATGATGTAGTTCAGTTAATTTATTTAGTTTCTCTTGTCTTCACTTAGGCTGGTGAGGACCCCTCTCTAGGTACCTGCTAGATAAATGTCCATCGGAGTATTTCCGCTACGAACTAGGATGCTCTTCTCATTTTCCTTTTACCATTTTTTCACATCATATCATCATTCTTAATGAAACATCATTCTCAATTCGACATTTCATATAAAATTCTTGACACAACATGTTATGTTATCACATCAAATGCAACACCACATATTATGGTATAGTTCATCAAAGCACATGGGTTCACAAAATTCACAAATAATATATATTCCTATATCACAAAAAGGGTAGCACAAGCGTGCTCCCTTTAACACAGGCATGATAGTCGGTGTGACTTTATACAGGTGTGCAAAGTTTGCATGGACATGCACAAGTTTTGCATGGTCATGCTCGACGAACTACTATCAAAATCTCCAACATTCTCATTGGGGGTTTCAAACCTAAGGAGAACCTATGGTTTCTTCTATGTTTTGCATACATATAATTAATTGCATACATACATTTGCTCCCAAGTAACAAACAATGGCCAAAACTAAAGTCTTTAAAGGTTGCAGATTAGAACCTTTAGGACTTAGCCCCCTCGAGAGGGTACTAAGGATAGAAAACTTGGGGGTTTAGGGAAACCTCCAACTCCTGGCCACAAGGTGTTAGTTTACCCTAGTTAGAAGAACATTCATATTTGGGGTCCTAGGGGTGACCCCACACACTTCAGAGTCCTAAGGACAACCCCTTTTCCTACCCATAGTCATACTCATACCTTAGAAGAGGCTGTCATTCCCCCTTACTTGGAGAAGTGTAGACGTAGAGAACACGTTTTCTAGGGTCGTTCTTCTTGTTCTTTGGGGTTTCCTCTAGAGATTTCCTTGCAAAAATTTGTAGACTTGAAGTCAAGTTTCAACAGTAGAGGTCTTGTAGCTAAAATAGGAATTGCAGCTCCCCTTGACAGCCTATGTGAAACCCAAACAAAAATCTCACAACCCTTGTAGAAGCTTTCTAAGATGAGAAAAATTTAAACTATCTATCCAAGTCGTTATATAGGAGAAATAGAGAAATGTGAGACTTAAGCTATCCCAGTCCTTTATATAGGAAAAGAAGGTGAAACATGAGTTTATGTTGTTCAATGTGGGACTAAAACTTCCAATATTTGTAAATAGTTTGTTTTCTTAATTTAATTAATTAAAACTCAATTTAAAATCCAACCTATATTTATCCCAAAATATTATTTATTTAATTATAAAACAATTAAACCACTTATTAATAATAATTAATGAAATACAATATTTACAACCAATAATAAATAAAATAGAAATCGGGGTGTTACAGTCAGTGAGAGAGGATCATTCAAAGGACATGCTTAGAGCATATGTTTTCGATGAAGGTGGAAGTTGGAATAAGTTCTTACCCCTTATAGAACATGGCACCCTATAAGGCTCTTTATGGGAGAAAGTGTAGATCCCCTTTATGTTAGTGTGACATAGGTGGGAATACCTTGATAGGACCAGATTTAGTCCATGAAACCATAGATAAGATCAAGTTGATTAGAGAGAGAATGTGCACAGTTCAAAGCAAGTAAAAGAGTTATAGCGACAGGAAGAGAAAGCCTTTAGAATTTTAGGAAGGAAACATGTATTCTTGAAAGTCACTTCTAAGACTAGAGTAAGGAGGTCAATGAAGGTCAAAAAACTAAATCCTCGTTTCATGGGTCCTTTTCAAATCCTATAAGGAGTCAAACTTGTTTCTTACCAATTGGCTCTTCAACCACAATTGTTAAATCTCCACGATGTCTTCCATGTTTCACAACTCTGGAAGTACATACAAGATGTTTCACATGTGATAGCTCTTGAGTCAATACAATTGAAAAGTAATTTGATATTTAAGCCTAGGCCTATTCAAACAATATAGAAGAGCACTAGGACTCTAAGGAACAAGACAATCCCGTTAGTAAAAGTGATTTCAGAAGGATTGACTCCAGAAGAGGCCACGTGGGAGCTAGAGGAAGATGTTATGCGTCATTATCTATACCTCATTAATTTGCTATTGTTAACATATTATATGTTAGTTTGTTTGATGGGTTGATAATAATTTCAAGGACGAAATTCTTTAAGAAGAGGAGAAAATGTAACATCTTAAAATTCAAAAATAATTATTTAGTTATATATTTTATTTAGTTAGTAAAATAATTAGGTTGTTATGAAGTTTGAAATGAAAAATGACTATACTAAGATTTGTTAAAATTATCTAATATTTATAAAGGAAAATAAAAGAAAAAGAACAAAAATATATAATAAAAAGAAAGGAGATTCACATGAGCCCACATTCCCACTCAGCAAAATTCAAGTAGATAATTGTAAACATAGGTGTATTTGAATCTAAATAGTAAATAGTTTCTAAATAAAATAAAATACAAATAATAGTAAATAGGAAAAATACTAGGTTACATGCACAAAAACTAGGAAAAGAAAAAAATTGAAAGAAGAATTTGGGAAGTGTCGTCAAACGGTGGGAGAAGAAAATAGAATCAACTCTGATTTAAGGTGAATAAAACATATTTCTTTTCAAAATCATCCATGTTATATTTCTAGATGAATGTAATTTTTAAGGGTTCTATAGAAGAAGAATTTAGGGTTAGTGACATTCTAAATTTTATGATTAGGGAGTAATTGCGTGGTTGATCATGTGAGATTGAAAAATTACTTCGTCCACTGCATGTGTATATACAAAGTGGAAAATTGCTTCATCCATTGAATATTCTTGTGCATTAAATATAACTTCTACATCATTAAGAAAGACTATTTATATATTGGGCCCCAGCAATTTTCCTTTTACTGTTTTGTGAATCGTACTTCCAAATATATGGATAATGTCGCGTTAATTCCCGCATGCCAGCTGAGTAATTGGAACTTGGAAGGGAGGATATTAAAACTTTTCATTTACTACAGGGGATAAGTTCGATGAAACAAAAACCAAAGGGTACGTAATGAGTTTGATTAATTTCTCCAAAATCTACTAATGCCTATTCTAAATAAATATATATACATGTATTTATTTATATACATATATGATATGTTGTCTCATACTATTAATTGGTATTTGTATATTGTAGTGTTGTTGTGGCATGCTCTTGAAAACTATTATTGTTATATGAGGTTGAGAATCCAAGGGATAGTCATCAAGAATAATATATTTTGTTATTATTTAGTCTATCATTACCTTTTTGGATAGGAATGATGGTAGGTGTTCTATTATAGGAATAAAATGAAGGATATCACCATTCGTGATGAGATATCTATTTTTTAAAACATATCTACATTGGGATGAGATATGAAATACCTCCATTTAGGATGGAGAAGGTAGTGTGATTTCATTTAATGGATATGAGCTCATAACCCTTAGTTGATTTAGGATTCATAGTGAGGCTAAGGCTCACACTGATTCTAGGAATCAAAAGGATATGTGAGTCTAGGATTTACAGTGAGTCTAGGATTCTCATAAGTGAATCTGGGATTCTCATAGGTTCTGGAAATCAAAGAGTCAAGTTAAATTATTTCGGTAAGCACAATTGTGGCTGTAATTATTTTTATATTCAAAAGTCTTCCTTATGACTCTTGTTATGTGACTAGTTGAAGATATCATGCTATTATTTAAATTATATGTGCTCTTATTATAAGAAAAATCTACGTAGAATTAACAGGTACCATTGTTGAATTTTTTCGATTACGGCGTGACTAAAAGCAACATTGTTTTCAAACTTTTTTTAAGTTGTTTTATTCATTAAGATGATTAAATCTCATTAATGGTGTTGTTTTTTTGAATATGAGGACCAAGTAACTAGGACCAAAGAAGTTTGAATATTTAGCTCCTTGTTTTTTTTTCTTTTTAACTTGGTTAGTTTTCCTTTTATATAAGGGGTCGATTATGCCTCCTTGGGTTGTTATTTCTACTATTCATTTTTGTTGTATTTTTTGTGTCTGGATTTGAGAATAATGCTTTTATTTACTTGAAGATTTATTATGGTTATTTTTATATTATTGAGATATTATTTTAGACCATTTTACTTGTTTAAAGTTGCAATTGTTATTATTTTTTAAAATATATTTATTATAGGTTGCTATAGTAATGAAGGGTGTTATAGTGAGCACCAAAGTTTTAAGGTAAATTCACATTGAGACTATGAAAAAGAAAGAGAATTTTGAAATCTTTTCATTTCAAGTGTTATTTAAAGTTATTTTATTTTACACCAATAAAAGATCTATAAAATTCTCGTCATTTTAAAAGATTTTTAATGTATAATATTTAAATCTTCTTTGAAACTTTCTCTATAATGGAAAGGAAGTCTAAAGGCTCAAAAGAAAGTCAAAGATTTAAGATGAACCAAAAGTGAAAGATTCTAATTTTAATGTGCAGAAGTTCAAGTTGCAACTTTGAATTTTTTTTGTACACAATAAAGATTTAGGCTTTGGGTGTTTTACTTTGGAAATCTAGAAATTAAAAGGTAGGGGTAAAAAAAAAGGTAGCAAGTAGTTTAGAGCTTGTTCTCATGTTTAATAAATAAATTTATTAAGGTTGTCCATAATCCTGTCAATGATTAAAGGATTTGAAGAGAAGAAAAGTTCTATAACACTCGAAAGTTACAAGGAAAAATTATTCTATGATTTAACAATGGTGTAGTTGTCTCATAATTAATTCGATAGTAATTGTAAAAATATTAAAATTTCATAATTATATTTTGTTCCTCTATTGCTTCACAATCTCTTTACTTTCTTATTTAGTTGATTTTCAACTTCAGAAATAAATACATTAAACATATCAAAAGCATTACTCTTATTTTTCATAAGGTATACATAAGCGAAATTAGAGTAATCACTGATAAAAGTCATATAATTTCATTTTCATTTTTTAGTTAACACTCTATCAAATTCACGCATAGTAGTATGTATTAAATCAAGTATATTTTTGTTTCTCTAATTATGGATTTATGAGGAGTCTTAGTGATTTTTGCTTGGCTACAAATTTCACATTTTTCAAAATCATTTATAGAAAATTTTGGAATTAATTCCAAATTACTCATATTTTGTAATTATTCGATTATTAACATGACAAATTCATAATAACAAACATTAGAAGTACATAACATGTGAGAAGAAATAACTTTATTCATTTTAATATTTAATTTGAACATTCCATTAATAACATAACCCTTATTCCCACAAAATCATTATTCTTTGTAAGGTTATATGATCAACCCCTATGGTTTGAGTAAACCCAACTTTATTGAGGAGATAATCCAAAAATAAGTTCTTCCTTATCTCTAAAGTATGCATATCAGCTTTAAGAACCATAGTCTTTCTAGAGATAAATTTCAATTCTACCTTTCTTATCCTAACAACAACAGTGGTTTGGGAATTTCCCAACAAAACTTTTTGATTCTTAACAAGAAAATAAATTTTAAACGACTTACCATAACAGACATGACATGTTTTGTTAGTGTCTACCCACCACCACTCGGATCCACCAATTGTGTTGATTTTATAAATCATAGCAATAAGTTGATCCTCAACAAGTAGGACAACTCTTAAGATGACACTTTTTAGCCGAATGGCCAAGCTTGCCATAATTGTAACAATTAAATTTTCTTGAGGAAGATTTTTGCCAACAATTACCACTCTTGTTATTCTACTTACAATTTTGATATTTCATATTTTTTTAACTTTTGGTTTTAAGACAGTAGAAGTGGATTTGATAATAACAAAAATTTCCTCTTTTTGTTCTTGTTTATGGGCTTCCTCATCAATAAAAAGTCGAGTAATCAAGCTCTCTAGAGAGAAATCTTTTATACTTGAGGATGTTCTTAAAATTTTTCCAGCTAGGAGGTAATTTAGCAATTATTACAACCACTTGGAATTATTCATCTAAAGTCATACCTTTACTGACGATTTGATGAGAAATCTTTTGGAGTTCATGAGATTGAGTTTCTACAATTTTATCATTCATCATTTTATACTTAAAGTAGTGGTTAACAACATATTTCTATGCTCCAACTTCTTTAATATCATATTTCCTCTATAGTGTATCCTAAATATCATTGACAATAGTATGTGTACTATAATAATTATATAAGTCATTAGATAAATAACATTCTTATACATGAAGGCATTGTCAATCCATGTCTTTAGTTCCTTCTTTTGAGAATCAGTTGAATTTTCTAGTAGAATTGGCACGACAACAATAAGAATGGAATTTACTTTACATACAGTCAAAAGAACAACACCTTTTGTTCCATCTATTCAAATGTGCTCCTTTGAACTACAAGTTTACTGATATTAGCTAGAACAATGTCGTGCTTAATGTGCATGGTAGAAAATAAAACACCTTAAAATTGTTGATGCAAAGGTTGAACACGAACACAAACAATGAGGCTGAGTTATAGACTAGGTCACTCTCTTTAAGATGTTTTGCAACTCTACCTAAATTATGCAACAGTGTACAACCCTATTGTTCCCAAGATAAAACAACCTTCAAAACTAGGTCAAGACATTCTTTGCACAAAAGAGTGTTGAACAAAAGACGTAAAAACATTTATCTCTTATATGTTCTGATGATAACAAAATTATTGATAAAATATGATGACTAATATTTTGTTATGCCTATAGAATTTCATGAAGCACACAAGTCGTCTAAGACATATGTAAGTATTTCTTATGTTTGGAAAAGCGTCCAAACATATGATTATAAAAAGCATCCATGCAAAGAGCGTTATAAAAAGCATCCATAAGAAGTACGTTCTAAAAAAATGTTTATACACAAAGTTGTCTTATGGCTTATCTTTTGTTAATGAATATACTCACTTGTACACATATATTCACAAATACTTATCTACCTTGATAACATATAAACATATGATTCCTTATACTCTAACATTTATTTCTATTCTAGTGTATGTTGTGTTGCACATCTTATTAATAGGAAAGTGACAAGGCTCTCTTTAAGATCCACACATGAGAAAAAGCAAGTCTATGTATGATATGGTTGTACACTAATTAGAAGATTAAAAGAATAAGCCAACAAGCAAGAAGAACTTTATCTACTCATATCCTCCTATTTGATTACATTTAAGGAAAAACGTTTGCAACTTCTCCTATAACTTTACTTTCTCCTCAAAAGAAGACAAACAATGATAAAGTTTCTCATGCAGAAGACATATTAAGCATTTATTTGACAAGATCCTCTCATCCTTGAAGACTATCAACAATTACCTTCTCAATGTGCTTATATATATATATATATATATCAATATTTGAGAAGATGAATAGGGTTAATGAAAGTTGTAAGTGATATTCATATATAAACTCATTTGGATGCTTTTAGAAAATCTCTTAGAAAAATTTTGTTGTTAAGCATTGATTTCTTGCTCTAATCTTCATTGTATATTTTTCTTTGTTTAAACCAAATTAAAGCTTTATTTTAGGCACTTTATACTCACTTAGTGAGTTATCTTTTAAAAACTCTTTTACATTCTTGTAAAACTATAAAGAGACTTAATGTTAAAGATTTACTTGTAATTTGCATTGAGATTTGACGTGGTTATAAAGTTTGAAGAGATTTGAGAACATTTATTGCAAGTCAGTTGGACTTCGTAAAAAAAATCCTTCGGGAACTAAACATAGTTCTAAGTTGTAGAGTGAACTAAAATAATATACAATGTTGATCTCCCTACCCCTTTCCTTATTATCTTGTTATCACATTTTTTTGACACATAACTTTCAACTTTTGTTTTGATCGAATATATCTTGTGAAAAGTTTGAAAAAGTGCTTAAAAATACACACATAGTTCAACCTCCTTTCTTGTGTGTATCTTGTTTACTTCAAAGAGAACTCAACAAACCAACAACTCAAAACTACTCGAAAACATAAATGGAAATACTCAACTTTTTCCTTTTTTTTAGCAATTTTTTGAAAGAACCGAAGAACCAATTTTTTATAAACTAAAAAAAGTAATCATTCAATTAAATGGTATTAAAACTCATTCCCAAATTAATTGACTTCATAATAGCTATAAAACAATGAAGTTAAACAGGCTATAAATCAATGTATAAATAATTATTTATTTACTCATTCATTCATTTTAACAAATCATTCAACATAAGAAAGGTGTAAATTAAAACATTTTCCATTAATGTGATATTTTTTATCAATATTGAATTTAATTGATAATACATTAGATGATAATGTAAAAAAATTACATTATGACACATTGTTAATGTATATATTTCAATTAAATTCTATACATATATAATTTAATTTAATTACATTATTAGTGTAGCGATTTTACATTGTTAATTAAAAATTATTTTAAATATAATTTTTAAAGTAATTATTATAAAAGTAAAAAAATCAATTACGTGACAATTTATGATAAAATCATGCTTAAGTTTGATTGATTAATAATTGAAAATACTGTAGTATTTAAATTTGACATACTATCATATATCATGGGTTGTGCCCCTCCCTCGACACCTTATATATATTCTTATGGTGCAATCATAGTATTATTATACTAGCTAGCTATTTCTATCAACCTATTTTATTATTGTTTGAAGTGAAGGTGGAGTGGATTTCAGTGTTTATAATGGAGTCTAACAATTACTCAAACTTTACAAAATATGAAGTTTGCACATTTGTATTCTAAGAGTGCTGCAATAGCAACCCATACTACATTTTGATGCATATCCAAGTACTTATGTCCAACCAATGTTTGTGGCTTTGATTTTTATAATTCTAATCATGCCTAAGATTTCTAATAGTCATGCCATTTTGCCAAGTAATCTAAGTAGGCTTTTGATACTCATTGGTTGTACTGTAACTAAACCAATCTAATTAATATCTATGGGACATTGGTTACATCTCTTGTGCTAGTTAAATGGGGGACAGGGAATCATAGTATCAGATACATTTCTCATATATCATGGTTTCCTAATTTGGTGCTCTCGTCGTCAAATTTAGTGCTAGATGCTTTTCCATAGTTGCATTTTATGTATCTTGGACTATTTCATTTATTATCTCAATATTAATTAGAAAATAATAAATAAAATTGGAAAGTAAACAAAATATCCATACAGACTACTCTATTTTATCATTTGAAATAAAAATAAATTTTAATTTTATGTGTAAAATTAATAAATATTTTTGTGTAAATTATTATTTATTAGAAATTATATATTTAAATAATTGTAAAGGAAAAAAACTGGCCCCCCTTTTAGTATATTTATGAATCCGTCCCTGTGAGTACATTGAATGTTTTTGCAACTTAAAACCAACACAAGCTATTTTCTTTTTAAAAAAAGTTGATGAAAAAGTGTTTCAAATTTAAGTTAAAAACTAATTCATTCCGATTTTAGTAAAATATATTTTATTTTGAAATTTACATTTTAAAAATCAAAAACTAAGAATTTACAACAATCTCCTAATAGGTTTTATGACTTTTAGGTCTAGATATATTTTTAAATATTCCATTGTGTCCAAAATGATATAAATAGATCTCTTTCATTGAATTTGATTGTCATTCTATTAAAGATTGGTCACATCAATAGAGTTGGGGACATGCATGTGTACTTCTACAATAGAAAATGTTTATAACATAAAAAAAATCCATTAGCAATTTAATTGATACTCTTGCACAAGTTTTGCTTTATTTAAAAGTGATAATAATTTCATAATTCAGTTGAAGAAACTAATTTTACACTTATTTTCGAAGATAAAAAGTATTGAGTCAGTAATCAAGAGTGAGAAAAAAATACTTTTGCAAGCATAAAATATATTATTCATTATAAGAGGATTTGAAACTAAAACATCAATGAATCCATTAATTATATAATAATGACAAGAACATAAATCCATAAAGAGATATCTCTCTAGTGAGAGTTACAAGCATATATATTATTGTAGTGCATGAATAAAAGGACATTTATTAATCTATAATAAGATGTGAGACATATCATCAGAGGTGTAGCGAGAGATCTAAATTGTCCTTATCAGTATTCTCTTTTGCATCAATTGTAATCTTTAAGGTAGAAACTGAATACTTCTCATCCTTGAAAAGAAGTAATGTTTTCACGCTAGATTGCACTCCTTCATAATAGTTAGGTGGGTTAAAGCTCGTCCTTGGCCTTTTTGAAGCATTTTCTCTTTTGTCAGTCCCTTGAAATTCATATAATGAACGTTTCATTGCTCTCTCATGAGTTAGATCCTTATAAGAAAGCAAGTCCAAATTTTGAAATTGAACTGAAGGCAAAAGAACCGGCTTAGCAATATCCTTTACTCCATGAAAATTATTCATGTCAACACTTGGATGATGATTTAAATCATTAGACACTAAAGAGTTATTCCATTGATGATATGGATATAGAGAATTTACTCTATAGGGATGACTTGAAAGGTTATTTTGTTTATAAAATATAGTTTTTGTTGAAGAATTTGGAAAATCACTTGTATGACCTAATGACCTAACATTATTGAATGAGAAATTTTTAACTAAGTCTATTCGTGATGAAAGACTCAAATGATCAATACTACGATAACTGATTTGCTTTGGAGGATCACTTGGAAGAGCTAAAGGCAACATTTCACCATATCTAGTTGGTATGAAGGGTGCATTTACGTTGTTGCTAGAGGACAAGGCATAAGGCACCACTGATTGAGTTTTGGCATCTACAAAATTGTTTCCTTGGTACTTTCCTACATTTAACATGTGAAAAATTAAATTCAAATAAAATAAATAAATTTATAATCAATCATCATTAGACACAATAGAACTTATGAAAAAAAAACAACAAATAAGATTAATAAAGGTTAGTACCTTGCATGAAATTGATAGGATGAGGATAATTTTGAGACCTTTGTTGCATACCTTGAGTTGCCAATGAGTGACCCCCAAATGATTGATACCTATTGAGCATTTGATTATAGTCATTACTTGTATGGGTGTTCCTATTCTTTTGTTTCATTTCTCTAGAAGGCCAAAAGTAATTCATCATGGATTTGAAAAATAAGACTATTAACAAATCCTAGAGAAAACTTCGAAGTGTGAGAAAAAAAATTCATATTCTTATCCCTTATTTATATTATGAATATTGTTTCAAAGCATTAAAGAAAATTAAATCGAGAGTATAAAAAAATCTTCCCAGTACTAGTTGACTTTTGTCATTGAATATATACATTATCAAACTAACTAGCAAAATGCACATTAATATGTATTTAAACTTTTCTATTTTAAAAAATATTTTATAAAATAATTATTTTGAACCAATAATAAAAATAATAAGTTTTTTAATGTATAATTTAATATATAGAAATATATATATACACACATGTATTCAGGTATTAATTTTTTGTAATAATTATAATTTATTTAATAATATACATATACTCATATTAAAAATCATACTTTTAAAAACACATATTAAATTTATTAAAACTAATCAATATACTTTATTGAATACTATTATTAACTTAAATTATATACTATATTTAATAAATTTTAACCAAATACTTGCATTACTAGTTGATTTTTGTGATTGAATATATATACATTATCGAGCCAACTAGAAAAATGCATATTAATATGTATTTAAAATTTTCGATTTTGAAAAATATTTTATAAAATAATTATTTTTAAGCAATAATAAAAATAATGAGGTTTTTAATGTATAATTTAATATATATATATATATATACATGTATTTAGGTATTAATTTTTATTTAATAATATATTAATAATATACATATACTCATGTGAAAAATCATACTTTGAAAACACATATTAAATTTATTAAAATTAATCAATATAATTTATTGAATACTATTATTAACTTATATTATATATTATATTTAACAAATAAAAAATTAATAAGATATAAAATTATTTATTTATATAAATATTACATTAATAACTCTAAATACTACATTAATATTTGTGTTCAAATATATTTTACATCTTAGATATGATTATTTTAAAATATATTTTATGAATAATAATTACACATAAGGAGTTTTTGAAATATATAATTAAAATTAAAATAATTCATAATAATTTATATAAAAGAATATTTAATAACAGAAATTAAGATAAATATATTATATTAACATGAGTGATTGACAAATGGGGTGTTTTTTTTACAAACTATTTACCAAAATATGTTTGTTTTGAAACAAATTAGTAATATGAGGTTGTTTTGATTAACTAGTCATTATTTTTCGATTGTTGCAAACATCGCCAGAAATTATCATTTTAAAATCACTAAAATGACCAACCAGTACATGTGAGAGACTATCCGTATCTCAAAATAACCCATGACAATAATTTATTTCAAAACAAACTTACTTTTATAAATAGTTTATAAAAAATATCCCACTGGTTAATCGCCCATTTAATATATATTTAAAATTTTATATTTTAAAATGTATTTTATAATTTTTTCAAACAACAATAAAATTAATAAAATACATAATTTATATATATATATATATATATATATGTTTATATAGAAATAGAAAGATTTGTGTAAAAAGTCCAACGTATAATATATTATTTAATATTACAATGAAAATTATTATATATTATATTTATAAATAAAATAATTAATACTATACAAGAAGAAATCTCTTTTATTATTCAATAGAAATAAAAGATTTTTTAAAATAATTTGATATTAATATATATATATATATGTATGTAAATTTGTACATATACTTGAATTTTTATATTTCAAAATATGTTTTATAAACTAATTTGTTTATAAAATAATAGAAATAATTAAACATGTTTATATATTTTTAGATATTAAATTTTGTAAAATTTTAATACAATAATAAATACTATATTAGAAGAAATCTCTTTATATATTTATTTATATAAATACTACATTAATAATATTAAATATTATTTCAATATATTTGTTTAAGTCTATTTTATTTTTAGTTGATTTGTTGTAAACTATGATTAATTTATAATGATTAAAATCAAGAATTTTAAATATAAAGTAAAATTTAAATAATAATTAATGATAGAAATTAAAAATAATTTATTATATTCATAATTTTATTTTGTATATATTATAAAATATGTTTTGTTAATTAATTTTTTAAACACCAATAAAGATAATAGTGTGTCTTGATTTTTATAATAATTACTTATTATTTTATAATATATATATTTATCTAATATATAGATTCATATAAAAAGTCATACAATCAGTAAATACAAACATTACATTTATTAATTGTAATTAAAAAAATGTATTAATAAATTAAATATTTAATATTATGCTAAAGTTAATTATACATTAAATTGAATAAATATAATAATTAATATTATATAAGAAAAATATATTTATTTATATATTTATATAAAAACTACATTAATAATATGAAGTATTACATTGTTGTTTCTTCTCGTATCTAATTTATTTACATATACTAATATTTGTTCGTTGTAAAGATTTATTTAAATAAAAATATATTAGGAAATCAAGTTTTTATTTTTAAGATAATGTTAATTGTTTTACTAAAATTGACAAGATTAATTATCTACATTTTTTTAATGAAGTTACGATTGAAAGAATAAAATATATCAAATATCACAACTAAAATTTTCATTAAAATACACAAAGACTTTAGGCAAGAAAAAAATTTACCTGATTGTGAACATTACACAAATTGAATACCATTAACTTTCTTTCACCTTTCTTGAGCTACGAGAGATCGATACGATGTACACATAATATTCTTTCTCTTTTACGAAAAATAAGTTTAAATCCTCTCTTTTTGATGATTTTTGCAATGTATCTTAGGAAAATAATAACAAAATTTTACTTTGTAGGAATTGAAATGCATAGCTTTCCAAAATAGACAATTATTTTGTTATTTTAAGCTTTTTTTAATGATGTAATCGATTATTATTTTTAATAATTGATTATTTTATTCATAAGACAACCTAAATTTGTTATGAAGAATTATATAATCAATTATTAAACCCCTGTGATCGATTATTCTAAAAAGAAACATTTTTCACCAAACATTCTTTATACTCTTGTAATCAATTACGATACCCAATACTTTGTTTTTAAAGTTCTAGAATTAGAACAAGATCAAGTTAATCCATTATAATGAATTCATAATCTATTACAACATATTCAAATTATAAAGATTTTCAACATCCAAGCCTATAAACTATTTTAAGTTTGAACAAGTTTATATATAATTCCAACAATCTATTAACACTAATTTAAACAATGAATCAAATTGAGTTAACAAATTATTATGTGCTTGATTCATTTTAATTATGGAAAACATTTCAAATAAATCTTAATCATGACTCATGGATTCTAGAACTCTCAAATGAACCAGATAAGCTACAAAGGAAACTAAACAACCACACCAAGACACAACATACACTCGTAAGCACAAATAAAAAAAAAATCAACCTATCACACTAAGTGTGAGATTAACATCAAAACTAAAGTCTTTTATGAATGTCTTCAACTTTTATCACTATCTTCAAGTATGTTTTACATTTTCTTTCTTTTTTATGATCACAAACACTTGAACCAAAAGTGATTTCATGTGCATATAAAAGTGTCTAGATTAATGTCCATAGCGAAAACCTAAAATTATAAAATAATATCACATTTGTAACATGTCAATTTTCATATTATTGTAATTATTATTATTTATTTTATAGCTATTTTATTAAATAAGTGAGTGTTTAAATTATATTTTATTATTAATTAAATAAGTTGTGTTTTTGGAAAAGTAGGTGTTTGTTATTAAATTGGATTTTGTGAAGAGAAAATAGATCATGTCCTACCAGTATAAAATAATTTTACACTGTCATTTAATTACAACCTCTAACTAAGGTGTATTTGTTAAGTTTTACAAAAAAATATCTTAAAAGTCATATCAACAGTGATTTGTAATTGGGTGACAATGTAAAACTGTTTTACATTATTAGTATATGACAATTAAACTCTTTTATTAATTAGTTAAAACTAGAGAAAAATTTATCCTTAGACCCATGTCTTTTTTTGTTACATAAAGATAAGGTAGTCTTTAAATTAAATATAATTAATATCTTTTAGAATTTAAAAGATATTATCTTTATATTTATCACATATCTAACAATATTCAAATATAGCTAAAGAATTTTAAATATTTGAAAGATATTATTTATCTAACAGATATCAACTTTTAAATATAATAGGTTTCAAATATAACAAATATTTAATAATGTTCAAATATTTAAATAATCAATACCTAACAACCTAGCGCGATCCATTATATATATATATATATATATATATATATATATATATATATATATATATATATAAATTTTTAATTAAGAAATTGAACTTGTTTAAAACGTATATGTTATGAAAAAAATAATAAATAGTATGTAATTATTATTAATTATTGGATCGGTCAACTGCCTATCGATAAGCCAATCAAGATGGACGACTTGAATACACTTTAAAGTGTCTTCATCTTCACTTCATGTTTGTGAGGTTATGGACTGACCGACTGGCTGGCTAGCTACCAAATGACCCAACAAGATGATTGACTTCAGCTTAACAAAAACACTTGGTAGAGCCGCTGCACGAAATCAAATTATCAGCACAAAACATGCATGCATAACAAGAGTCAAATTAGCATCGGGTGTACGCAGCAGAAATCAGAAGGCTTAGTCGGCGCACCACAGTAGTCAGGTGACATAGCAATAAAGATAGACATTAATGACAGATAATGCGATCATCGAGAAACAAGACAAGAAGGCTATAAAAGGATAGTAGAGGTGTCATACCCCAAAACTGTCCGGCCCAAACAACCAGAGTTGACTTTCCCTTAACCGATAACAATAAAATCTTGGAGATTTTATATGTTATCAACCAACAACCACAAGCTGGTGTTCCCTTAACTAATAACAAATAAAATCTTGAAGATTTTATACGTTATCAACAAACAGGGGATAAACCTGTTAAATATTCAAAATTCAAATATAAAATAATAAAATATTCGAGATAAACCTGTCAGCTTTTCAAAATTCAAAATAAAATATCCTCTCTTCCCAAGAATCAGGGATAAATCTGTTAAATATTCAAAATTAAAATATAAAATAATAAAATATTCGAGATAAATCTGTCGACTTTTCAAAATTCAAAATAAAATATCCTCTCTTCCCAAGAATCGGGGATAAATCATTAAACATTCAAAATTCAAAATAAAATATAATAAAATATTCCTCATCATGGAGAGAGATCAAGCCCATTTTAAGTAGCCTATATAAGACCTCACTACGAATGAGAAAAGGAGGAGAAAATCACAAGAAAGAAAGAAAGGCAAGAAAGGCAAGAAAGGCAAAGAAAGGAAGAAAAAACTGACGATTGCTAAAGATAGGAGGAAGCGCCCCTAAGTCTAGGCTGATCCACGCCGCCCACTTACTCCAGACGTCAGTTATTGGTCGACTCCCCTTCACCCAAGTCTAGACCGATCAAGACTCGTTCACTCCTTTCGACGCCCGGGTTGGTTAACTCCCCTTTCTTCTCTTAATTAATTTAACATAAATTTGTATCACCAAGCAAGATCCTCCCTGAATCCCACCCCAGACATACACCGATCCAGGAACAGAACCTAATCCCCCATCTAAAGGCCGAAAATGCGTCTCGGCCTGAATCCCTAGGCCGGGCACGACTCGGCAATTATGACGAGATCCAATTCAACCTAACCCTTACCCATCTAAAAGCAGAACTACGTGAGACTTTGAACCTGCGGTGAGGTACGTAGGCCAGAGGCACACCTCTATCAAGTCAATGACCCCACACCCTACAACCGCCAGCCTAAAACGTAAGAACTCAAGAACACCACCCATATACAAACACCATCCTCTCCCATACAGCTAACCAAGGGTAACTATCGAGTGATAGACACGCTTGGGGCCCCCCCATCCCCCTCTTGCATGTAACCAACTCCGAACCCATAACTCTGACGACAGACCCGCCTTTCCTTAGGTTTTCCTAGGTTCCAGAAAAACTTAGGTGGCGACTCCAGATAGCCGAGAGGCACTCGGCTGAGATATGCAAAGAGAGTCGGTTATCCGTCGTGACCTCAGGTTACGACAGATGGCGACTCCACTGGGGACTTTCTAAGAGAGTTGAGCCCTATTAGGTTAGCCTTGCCCAGAGAGGGATGATGCTTGTGATATTATATCTTGCATGATTTAGCTTTATTCGTCTTCCGTCTGTATTGCATGGAATCATAGGATAGATGACCATTATTGCTTCTATTATTCTTTATTTGTGGGGGACGGGTCCACACGGGGCGATCTTCCAAAAAAAAAAAAACTGGGGGGTCGAGAGCAAATATATCCATGAGCCTTGATCCTATTCAGGACTGAGAGCTAGGGAGTGGGGGCGTGTAGCGGTACCCTACTTGGAGATTTCTCATGCGGTGACCGTGATAGTCCCCCTTTGGGCTGATGACTGGGGAGCCAGCAACATCCGGGAATTGATCCCGATCGTGCTGGAAACCTCGGGGGAGTCCATAGACCAGGAGCCTAATGGTGAGGAAGTAGAAATTCAAATGGTGAGAACCTTGGGGATCCTTCAAAAAAAAAAAAAAAAAAAAAACTCAAACCTTAACTAAAGTCAATCAATTAAAACCTTAGTCCGAAGTCATGAACCTCATCGGATAAACCTCACCGAGTCATAAACCCTAGTCCAGTCTAGCCAAACCCTAATCCGAAGTCATAAAATTCAGACCTAGTCAACCAACTAAACCTTAGTTCGAGTCGGACCAAGACAATCGGTGAACCTTAGCCGAGTCATGAATCTTAGTCGATTGAACCTTAGCCCGAGTCGTAAACCTTAGTCCAAGCTAACCAAACCCTAATCCGAGTTGTACAACTTAGTCCAGTCCTAGCCAAACCCTAATCCAAGTCGTACAACTTAGTCAGTCTAGCCAAACCCTAATCCGAGTCATAAAACTTAGACCTAGTGCCAACTAAACCTTAGTCCGAGTCATAAACCTTGTACCAAGTCAATCAGCTAAACCTTAGCCTTAGTCGGTTGAACCTTAGCTTAGGAGTCATAAACCCTAGTCCAAGCTAACCAAACCTACTCCGAAGTTAGTAAAACCTAGTCAGTCTAGCCAAACCCTAATCCGAGTCATAAAATTCAGACCTAGTCAACCAACTAAACCTTAGTTCGAGTCGGACCAAGACAATCAGTGAACCTTAGTAGGAGTCATGAATCTTAGTCGATTGAACCTTAGCCGAGTCGTAAACCTTAGTCCAAGCTAACCAAACCCTAATCAGGAGTTGTACAACTTAGTCAGTCTAGCCAAACCCTAATCCCAGTCGCATAACTTAGTCCGGTCTAGCCAAACCCTAATCCGAGTCATAAAACTTAGACCTAGTCTGCCAACTAAACCTTAGTCCGAGTCATAAACCTTATACCAAGTCAATCAGCTAAACCTTAGCCTTAGTCGATTGAACCTTAGCCCGAGTCGTAAACCTTAGTCCAAGCTAACCAAACCTAGTCCGAAGTCGTACAACTTAGTCGATCCTAGCCAAACCCTAATCCGAATTCGCATAACTTAGTCCAGTCTAGCCAAACCCTAATCCGAGTCATAAAACTTAGACCTAGTCTGCCAACTAAACCTTAGTCAGGAGTCATAAACCTTATACCAAGTCAATCCCTAAACCTTAGCCTTAGTCGGTTGAACCTTAGCCCGAGTCATAAACCCTAGTCCAAGCTAACCAAACCCTACTCCGAGTCGTAAAACCTAGTCCAGTCTAGCCAAACCCTCATCCGAGTCATAAACCTTAGACCAAGTCAATTAGCTAAACCTTAGTCCGAGTCATGAGCCTTAGTCCCAGTTAGGTAAAACTTAGTCCGAGTCCTTAACCGAGTCCCTAGCCCAAAAACTCAGAGTCGGCCGTCAAGTCCACTCGGCCCGAAGTCCGGATCTGAGTCAGACTGAACCTAAGCCAAAACCAAACCTATGTCCAAGTCAGACCGAACCTATATCAGACTAAGCCTAAATCTAAATCTAACCGCCAAGTCTACTCGGCCCGAATCCTAAACTCGAGTCAAACCAAACCTGGGTAAACCGGATCTAACCCCAAACCCGAGTCCGAATCATACCCACCAAAACCTTAGCAACCGAACTGTCCCCACAAGCGGAACCCTAAGCCCCCTGCACAAGTCGGCCTTGACTAACGACGGGACTTTCGAGGAAAATGGTAACCAGACACATCCTCAACAGCAGAGTAGGATATCCCGTCCAGGTTCGGGTACCGGAACTGCACACCCTCCGCAACCTTGGCAGCCACCTCAAAGGGCAATGGCGTACCAACTTTGACAAGATACATGGCAATCTCCTACACCTACTGGACATTGAAACCCAGGCTGAGGCCCTAGAAGCCCTGGTGCAGTATTATGACGCACCCGCCAGATGTTTCACCTTCAGCAACTTCCAGATAGCCCCCACAATAGAAGAGTATGAACGTCTCCTCGGCCTACCCCTGGGAGAAGGAACGCTATATTTCCACCAAGAGCAGCCCCCGTCCTGGGGCACCATAGCCCGCCTCTTGAAAGTCCCTGAAGCAGATCTGGTCGCAAGCATAAAGAAGCGCTATGGCACCGAGGGCCTCCCCAGGACCTACCTGGAACAAAGGCTTGAACATCTCCAACTAGTAAAAGATTGGCCCACCTTCATCAACACTCTCGGACTACTAATTTATGGGATTTTCCTATTCCCGCAGGCAGAAAATCATGTGGGCCGTCCAGCTATGGAAGTATTCCTGGCCAAAAGAAACAAGGGGGAAAACCCCACCATGGCAGTCCTGGCAGACACATACTACTCTCTCCATCAATGCGGCGAGAAGAGACGAGGAGTCTTAAGGGGCTGCACCCCCCTCTTATACCTTTGGATGACCTCCCATCTCTTCCAGTGCAAACGCCGCACCATTTGCCCCATAGAAAATTTCAAATGGTGTTGGGTGCCCTCCATGAATAACGAGGAATGGACTCAAAGGCTCGAAAAAAGCAACCAGAAAGATCCATCCGTTGGTACCTACCATGGAATGAAAGGCAGACGTCATTATCAAATGTGAAGGTTACCCAAACGTGCCTTTACTAGAACGCAAGGGGCAATCAATTACAACCAGAACTGGCAATCCGACAGGCAGGCTACCCAATAATAGTCCCACCATCAGAAAAGGCCATGACTCCCTTCGTACTCACGGGGCCCGAGGTACGAAAGGGGTCCACCATCGGAAAATACGACGTGCTTGGAACAATCCAACCAAGAGGGAACTTCGTAAAACTCCGGCTGCATGAGCCTCGGCCCAGAAATCACCGCCAGTGGGTAGAAAACGAGCCAAAGAACTCAAACTCCCTTGGGACAAGAGTCTATCTGGATCCCAGCACCCACCGCATTTAAGTCCGTGAAACCCTCGAAGTTGAAAAGCTCAAAAGATCCCTAGATCGGACAAAGGCCGAAAGGGCACACCGGAAACGAAAACTCGAGGAGGCACTAGAGGAGGTCTACCATTTAAAGACATGTAAATGATGAAATCACCAAAAGGCCAGGGTAGAGCACGAGGCTCGATTAAAGGGTCAGCAGTTGCCTTAGAGCGCCAGAGCCAAGCAATGTGCACAAGAAAGGCCGAGCGTGACCAAGTAACTAAAGACAAGGAACGGCTCGAGAAGGCACTTCTAGAGGCACGCGAGAAAGAAGCCGAACAGAAGCAACTCCACCGACTCAAGGGAAATTGTCCATTCTAGAAGAAGAACTCACAAGGGCCAACCTCTCCAAAGAGCTCCCCGAAAGAGCAAGAAAGGAAAATCCTATCGGAAGCAGCCCAAACCCGCTCAAAAGCGCAGAGGCGAAGAAGCCCCGACTCAAGGAAACGATCCAGAGCCTCAAAACAAACAGCAGAAGGGTGGAAGCAACGATGTAAAGATATAGCCGCAGCGCCGAAGAACAAGTAAATGCGGCCACGGCAGTGCTGCCTCCTGGAAAGATAAATTCCTCAAACTAGCAAGCCTAGCCAACTTGGCACTAAAGGACATACCCCGAGGTCTCCAAGCAGCAGAGGGCATGGCCGACTTCATGAAGTTACCAAGGAAATAACGGATTCCTAGGTCTTTGTAGGGAATTATATGATCAGCTAAGGGCTCGGACCTCGGCCCCGATTAGATTAGGCCACATACTATTTTGGGAACTGCTTATGTGTTTTGACGATTCCATTTTTGAATAAAACCTTTAATTGACATCTTTGCATGTATATACTACTTTCCTCTTTTTTCGCTTAAAATTTCCCTCCCCTTCACTTCGACATCCAGTCAACTACGTTACCCACCACCAAGATCGCACTAGAGCCCAGACGCCACATGGAGCAAGCAATAGACGAGCTAGAACAGCAGAATATTCAGACTAGGGGCAGAGGTCGGCCAAATAAGGGAGAATATGGGAGAGATAAAAGAACAAATTTGAATAGGTGTTCGAGCTTCTCACCGAAATGTACCTCCACCCGCCTCCGTCGATACTATAGGAACCGCCTCCAACGCCACCCGTGGAACCCCGACGTAGCCCCCCAGGGCTTCACCCCGCAATATGGGATGCCCCTAGGATGGAACACACCGACGACGCTCCAAAGATTGAAGAACCCGAAACAGGACCGCCTCACCAGTCACGGCGGGCCTCGCACATTACCCCTATTCCTCGGCCCAAGCAGGGATCACCCTTAGGCACTCCGAGGCTACCCCTGTCCGGGACGAGAAGATTAGTTCCCTGGAACAACGGGTCCGACTCATTGAGGGCACCGGGGCCACGGTTTAGATGCGGCAGGACTGCCTAATGCCCGACGTGGTCCTCCCAGACTTCAAAACCCCCCAAGTTTGAGAAATATAAGGGAAGTTCCCGCCTCTGCACATCCGGCCATGTATCGCCGAAAGATGGCAGCCTCACGCCCACCACGATAAGATCCCGGTACATTGCTTCCAAGATAGCCTCACCGGTCCCGCCCCTAACATGGTACGTCAACCTAGAGAAGGGACAAGTAAAAACCTCGAGGATCTCATGAGGCGCTCATCCGCCAATACAGGTATAACGAGGACATGGCACCGGACCGATCCCGCCTCCTAACCTCGTTGAAACCTCGACCAAGGATTCAAAGACTATGCACAACGATGGCGTGAGCTGGCGGCACAAGTCAAACCCCTTTAACAGAGAAGGAAATGGTCTCTATGTTCATCGAAACATTGTCGCCCCTTCTACGATAAAACTGTGGGAAGTGTCGCCCAACTTTTGCGGACTTAGTGACCGTAGGGGAGCGAATCGAGATAGGAATCAAGCTGGGGAAATTCACCAATACCCCCACCAACTCACCAAGAAGGTTCCTGCCTGAAAAGAAGAAAGGGGAAGCCAATGCCGACAAGGAGGACCAAACACTACACCAATAACCCTCCCCTTCAGGATCATCATTTCTCCCAAAGACTCGAACTCCCAGAGGGCCGAGGCCACAAACGCCCAAGATCCTGTGACAAATCGCCTCAGAGAAACTTTACCCCCATACCAATGTCATACACGGCCCTCCTCCACCAACTACTCCAAAAGCAGATGATCTCAACCGTGCCACTACGGCCCCTAGAACCCCCTGCACGGCGAAATTACAACCCAACCGCCAAATGTGAATACCACGAGGGAGGTCCAGCCACACCACTGAGAACTGTTGGGCTTTCAAACACAAAGTACAAGACCTCCGGAACAAGGGTGGCCAAGCTAGAAGCAAACAAGCCCAATGTAAGTACCAACCTCTCCCACCCCTACGAGGGGGCATCAATCAACGCCTTTAGACCACGCGCAAGGCCAAGGAGGGGAAGCAGCACCATACCCCAAGTCGCAGGTGATAGGGTGAACCCCCAAGAGAACCCGTCATCATTTACTACGATCCGATATAAATGACAAGCCCTTCCTCACTATCAATATCACGCCTCAATTAACTTATCGAATAACCATGCTGTACCTTTGGTTATACGAGTCAGCACCTCCCTAAATGGAACCCGCAAGGGAAGTCATTAACATAGCCGAGGAAGGAGGCCTCACCCAGGCTTTTGACGCATCTACACACCGGAAGCCTCCGAGGCCCGAAACCTTCAACTCCCAATGTGCCTGCTCCGACACACAGTAAAAAGAGGACGAAGAATTCCTTGAGGATCATAAGGCGAGTGAGCATCAGCCTCGACCAAATGAACAAAACCCCGGCACGAATCTCGCTCTTGTCCCCTGTTACTTCATTCGGAGGCCCACCGTAACCTCCTCCCCAAGGTCCTACGGTGAAGCTCACGTGGCTCACAACATAACTACAGAAAGATTCGGCACTTTGGTTAATAACATCACCAGCAAAGGCCACCTAACCTTTTCTGAGGATGAGATACCCAAAGAGGGAAAGAGCCACAACCAGCCACTTCACATCTCGGTAAAATGTGGGGGTTACATGATCGCTAGAGTCCTGGTAGGTAACGGGTCCTCCCTAAATGTCCTCCCCAAGACAACATTGACAAACTCGTTTCACTGAACGCTCAATTAAAAGCTAGCTCCATAATAGTACGAGCGGCTCGATGGATCAAAGCGAGAAGTCATGGGAGAGATCTCCTTACCCTTCCTCATTGGGCCAGTCTTGTTCAACATTGACTTCAAGTCATGGACATCCGCCCGCCTATAGCTGCCTCCTCGGGCGACCTTGGATACACGCTGGGCGCTGTTCCATCTTCCTCCACCAACAGGTGAAATTCATCGCTGATCATCGCATCATCAGCGTCCTGGGGGAAAAAGAGCTCGTAATCACCACTCCCGCCCCCGAAGAATATATTGAAGGAGACGAAGAAGCCCTTGAAACCTCCCTGCAGTCATTAGAGATCGATAGCGGACAGGGACCCAGAGACGCCATGTCCCCTCAAGAAAGTGCGGCCCTACAAATCATGATCAAGGAAGGATATCAGCCAGGCAAAGGGTTAGGCCCCCAACTGACAGGCACACCCACCCCAATCCAGATAGCGGAAAATCCCGGGCGATATGGAATAGGATACTAGGCAAGCGACACCTATGGGAACACTCGAGGACCCTACTTCGTACGGGGAAGCGTGTCGGCAATCGCAGAAGGGCACGAAGACCGAGCGCCTTTGGGTACGGGCTACAGGCAGAACTCACCAACGGACCAGAAGAACTACTAGATCTAGACTTGATGGAAATGTAATTTGTTTTGATGTCTTTTTGCTTTCTTTTCATATCATTCTTGTAAAACCATCCGTACCTTTCCAATTAAATTTTAGCATGTCTTCATTTTGTCCTTTTCTTCTTCTCTTTCATGCTAAAAATCTTCTCTAAAAACCAAAAAAAACAGCCCAATAAACAATTCGCGCCTAGGAAATGAAGAACGTGACCTTCCGACACACCAAAGTAAGACACCGACATTGAAGCCGAAACCTTGGAAGACATAGAACGGATAGGAACAGAGAAAAACTAAGATTCGAGGCCCCATAGAGGACCTCAAAGCGTGAGCCTACGTAAAGAGATAGGCGGAGAGAAATCCACATAGGCAGTGCAAATACCCCCCAAAAGCCAAGACCAAACTCCTCGAACTTCTAGAAGAATACGCAGACATCTTCGCTTGGTCATACCAAGACATGCCCGGCCTAGACCGACAGATCGTTGAACATCGATTACCCCTACTTCCAGGAGTTACCCCAATCAGGCAACAATTACGAAGGATGAGACCCGAGGTAGCTCTCAAGATCAAGGACGAAGTAGAAAAACAATGGAATGCGGGGTTCCTCGCAGAGCCCACTATCCCAAATGGGTGGCCAACATAGTACAAAGTGATTTCAAAAAAGATGGAAAAGTGCGCATGTGCGTGGATTATAGGGACCTGAACAAAGCCAGTCCTAAAGATAACTTCCCACTACCTCACATTGACATCCTCGTCGACAATACCCGCCCAACACGCCTTCTTTCTCATTCATGGACGGGTTCTCAGGCTACAACCAAATCATGATGCTCCCAGAAGACCAAGAAAAGACTACGTTCATCACGCTATGGGGGACCTTCTGTTACAAGGTAATGCCCTTCGGACTCAAGAACGCGGGCGCAACATACCAACGAGCCATGGTAGCCCTATTTCACGACATGATGCACAAGGAAATCGAAGTTTACGTGGACGATATGATCGCAAAGTCAAAAACAATCGAGCAGCATATAGAGGACTTGCGAAAACTCTTCATCAGACTCCGCAAATACAAACTTCGATTAAACCCCGCCAAATGCACCTTCGGAGTAAAAACGGGCAAGTTGCTCGGTTTCAGTAGTCAATAAGGACTGTGATCAAAGTAGACCTGCACAAGATGAGGCCATTAAAGAAATGCCACCCCTAGAACGGAAGCGGAGGTCGGGGGGGTTTCAGGGCAGTGAATTTCATATCCCGCTTCATTTCAGTTGATGACCAATTGTAGCCCTATTTTCAAACTCTTGCGAAAGAAGCAAAGAAAAGAATGGGATACAGAATGCCAGAAAGCCTTCGAAAAAATCAAACACTACCTAGAAAATCCCCCAGTACTCGTACCACCCACGCCAGGACGACCCCTAATACTGTATCTCACTGTATTAGAAGAATCCATGGGCGGTATGCTAGGTCGGCCGAGATGCCTCGGCAAGAAAAAGGAGCACGCCATCTACTACTTGAGCAAAAAAGTTTACCGATCATGCGAGACAAGGTATTCAAAGACTCGAACGGACTTGCTGTGCCCTCGTTTGGGCCGCCAAAAGACTCGCAGACCATACATGATGGCCCACACGACTTGGTTAGTGGCCGAAACGACCCGGCCAAATACATCTTCGAAAAGCCCGCCTCGGGGGACGAATCGCACGTTGGCAAATGGCCCTATCCGAATACGACATTCTTTACGTAAAACCAAACAGCCGCCAAAGGAGCGCCTGGCCGACCAACTCGCTTATCACCCCCGCCGACACGGAACCATGGAGCCATGAGTTCCCTGAGACGAGCACCTCATGACCGCCTCAGTAGACCAGGACCAACACGGTGACGAGTGGACAATGTGGTTCGACGGAGCCTCTAATATCGTTGGGAATGGGATCGGAGCTGTTCTAATTTCACCAAACAACCAGTGTTTCCCTTTCGCTGCTAAGTTAGGCTTTGATTGTACCAACAACATGGCCGAATACGAAGCATGCACTATGGGACTCTTAATGGCCTTAGACCACCAAGTAAAGAAACTTAGGGTTTTCGGAGACTCAACACTAGTTATCTACCAACTCCGTGGAGAATGGGAAACGAGGGATACCAAATTGATCCCGTACTATGACTACGCAAAGGAAATCATATCAGCATTCGAAGCGATCACCTTCAGCCACGTCCACCGTGAGGAAAATCAGACGACAGACGCCCTCGCCACCTTATCCGCCATGGTACGGATAAACGAAGGACAGGAAATGGTAATCCAAGTCTGACAACAGCCACAAACCGCGTATTGCCAATGCCTTTCCCGAGAAACAGCAACGTCGAGTGACACGGAACCATGGTACTTCGACATAAAGAGGTACCTCGAGACTGGCAAGTATCCCGAGGACGCCCCCGAAAACAGCAAACGAACTCTGCGACGCCTGGCTTCCAACTTCCTGCTAAGCGGGACCACGCTCTACAAAAGAAACGCCGATATGACACTTCTCCGATGTGTAGATGAACAAGAAGCTAAGCAAATTCTCGAGGAAGTACACGAGGAATATTCGCACTCACGGAAACAGACATGCCCTAGCTCGCCCGAATACTCCGGCAGGTTACTACTGGACCTGCATGGAGGTAGATTGCTACCAACATGTCCGAAAATGCGCAAAATGCCAAATACACGCCAACCGCCTCAACGCTGCCCCATCCACACTACACAACCTCACCGCTCCCTGGCCATTCTCCATGTGGGGCATCGACGTGATAGGCCCCATCGAGCCAAAAGCATCCAACGGGCACAGGTTCATATTGGTAGCCATCGATTACTTCACCAAATGGGTAGAAGCATCCTCCTATCCCTCGGTTCCGCGTAAGACGGTAATACGGTTTATCAAGAGGGACATCATATGTCGATACGGCCTCCCCGCTCACATCATCACAGACAATGGCACCAATCTCAACAACAAGATGATGACAGAACTCTGCGAGCAATTCCGCATCACCCACCACAATTCCACACCTTATCGTCCCAAAATGAACGGAGCAGTAGAAGCGGCCAATAAAAATCTGAAAAAGATAATACAAAAGATGGTGGTCACTTACAAGGATTGGCACGAGATGTTACCCTACGCACTGCATGGATACCGTACCTCGCATTTAACATCCATGTGGGCAACCCCATACTGGGCTGGTATATGGCACGGAAGCAGTCCTACCAATAGAGGTAGAAATACCCTCCCTAAGGGTACTGGCCGAAGCCGAGTTGGACGAAACTGAGTGGGTTCAACAACGTTTCGACCAATTAAACCTCGTCGAGGAAAAGCGACTCACCGCTTTGTGCCATGGCCAACTATACCAGCAGCGGATAAAAAGAGCGTTCGATAAGAAGGTAAAACCCCGTGTCTTCCAAAAAGGAGACATGGTGCTGAAAAAGGTTCTACCCAACATCAAAGACCAAAGGGGTAAATGGGCACCTAACTATGAGGGGCCATACGTGGTGAAACAAAGCTTTCTCGGAGGAGCATTGATTTTAACCAACGCCGAGGGACAAGACCTAGCCCACCCCGTCAATGCAGATGCGGTTAAAATGTTCTACCCCTGAAGTGTCCCAAAAGATACGGCGGTAGATGAAGACCCTTGCCAGGACAACGGAAGATCAAGGGAAACATAGTTCAAGTAGTTTTTATTTCATTTCCTAATCAGTCAGACAATAATTGTAATCTTTTCAAAATAATAAGACTCTTTCTTTTCCTTCTTCTCTCTTCTCCTTACCTTTGCTTAAGATATGCTAAAATCATCGTAAACAAAATACATTTCCAAACATGTCGAAAGACTGGTAGTTTTCCAAAATCCAGGAAGAGTCGGGCCGAGTCCATCGCGGCACCGAGTCTGTCTCGGACCCCCCAAAGAAACCAAAAACAACTCGGCACCGCTTCCATCTCACCCTCAAGCCGCCTTCCCCAAGGCCGAGTCTGAGTCGGAATCACCCACTAAACCGAGTTAGAAAACATTAGGTTATCACTCCACTAAGCCAAGTCTAGAAGGACAGGCTATCCATCCATCTATAATCCAATGGCTACCCCTCACGCGTCTTCAATCCACCTTCCCAAGGCCCTTATCATTACTCTACCACAAGGCCGACTCGAGTCAAAACCATCTACCAACCCATACCAACTCTTCGCTCTCATCCGAGTGTGAGAGTCAACACACATCGATCCAAAACCGCATTCCTCTTAGTCCCGAGTCACCACTCCTTAACGAATAATGGCCACAAACCATTCACTAAGCCAAGTTCAGAGGTCACCATCCCTTGTAGGAATTGATCCCATTAGCCCATAACTTTCCCTAAATACCGATTAAAACCCTTCCATTAAGCCGAACACAGAGATTGTTTGCTTGCAACACCAAGTCCCAAGCATCGAACCCATTAACCTACTACCATTGCCCCATGTACACTATAACCAAACCCCAAGTCAAGACTGATACCCCAATCCAACTAAACGCCATTAATGAACAATCAACAGAAAACGCAATAAAACAAAACAAAAACAAACACACAAGGAAAAATGCCAAAAAATCATTTCATTAATAAATAAGTTTTTACAATTACAAGTTCAATCCAAGAGGGAAATCAATTTCCCGTCTTTAACATCCTTAGCCATATCATATGGGCTGAGGTCGAAATCTGGGGCCAACAAAGCTATCTGCCTAAGGGCTTTGTTGAAACCATCTTCATGGCTCCACGATGGCTCCTTCCAAGCACTCCACCCCTCTCGGCAAGACTAGCGTTTTCCTCCTTCAGCTAGACCGACTCCATCCCAGCCAGCCCCACGTAGGCCGTCTCCATCCCAGCCAGCCCCACGTAGACCGAATCCATCACGGCCAACCCCACGTAGACCGAATCCATCACGACCAACCCCACGTAGACCAACTCCATCATAGCCAGCCCCACGTAGGCCGTCTCCATCTCATAAGCCGGCCCAGTTATAACCCCATTTACCTCGCCAAGGCCTAAAAATTGCCACCATCACAAAAATATAATAACAAACTCAAAAATACTTTGTGAAACTTGGAGGGTTGGGCACCAGCCAGTGTGTGCCTTGCCTGCTGCCAGGTACTTTGTGAAACTTGGAGGGTTGGGCACCAGCCAGTGTGTGCCTTGCCTGCTGCCAGGTACTTTGTGAAACTTGGAGGGTTGGGCACCGGCCCAATTGTGTGCCTTGCTGCCTTTGCCAGTACTTTGTGAAACTTGGAGGGTTGGGCACCAGCCATGTGTGCCTTGCCTTTGCCAAGTACTTTGTAAAACTTAGATGGTTGAGTGCCAATTAGTGATACCTTGCCTACTACCAAATGTTCACGGAAACATCAACCACCCCCCCATCCTCACCTCTATCTTTATTTACGCTTATCCAAGAAAAGGATTACATCCTTTTCAGGAAAAACCTAAATAAAGAGGGGGCCACTGTCATACCCCAAAACTGTCCGGCCCAAACAACCAGAGTTGACTTTCCCTTAACCGATAACAATAAAATCTTGGAGATTTTATATGTTATCAACCAACAACCACAAGCTAGTGTTCCCTTAACTAATAACAAATAAAATCTTGAAGATTTTATACGTTATCAACAAACAGGGGATAAACCTGTTAAATATTCAAAATTCAAATATAAAATAATAAAATATTCGAGATAAACCTGTCATCTTTTCAAAATTCAAAATAAAATATCCTCTCTTCCCAAGAATCAGGGATAAATCTGTTAAATATTCAAAATTAAAATATAAAATAATAAAATATTCGAGATAAATCTGTCAGCTTTTCAAAATTCAAAATAAAATATCCTCTCTTCCCAAGAATCAGGGATAAATCTGTTAAACATTCAAAATTCAAAATAAAATATAATAAAATATTCTCTCATCAGGAGAGAGATCCAAGCCCATTTCGTAGCCTATATAAGACCTCACTGCGAATGAGAAAAGGAGGAGAAAAATCACAAGAAAGAAAGAAAGGCAAGAAAGGCAAGAAAGGCAAAGAAAGGAAGAAAAACTGACGACTGCTAAAGATAGGAGGAAGCGCCCTAAGTCTAGGCTGATCCACGCTCGCCCACTTACTCCGACGTCCAGATTGGTCGACTCCCCTTCACCCAAGTCTAGACCGATCAAGACTCGTTCACTCCTTTCGACGTCCAGGTTGGTTAACTCCCCCTTTCTTCTCTTAATTAATTTAACATAAATTTGTATCACCAAGCAAGATCCTCCCCTGAATCCCACCTAGCCCGACATACACCGACCCGGAATAGAACCTAATCCCCCATCTAAGGCCGAGTACGTCTCGGCCTGAATCCCTAGACCGCAACGCGACTCGGGCAATTATGACGAGATCCAATTCAACCTAACCCTTACCCATCTAAAAGCCGAACTACGAGACTTTGAACCCTCTCCGGTAAGCCGAGGCACGTGAGGCCTAGAGGCACACCCCTATCAAGTCAATGACCCCACACCCTACAACCGCCAGCCTAAAACGTAAGAACTCAAGAACACCACCCATATACAAACACCATCCCTCTCCCATACAGCTAACCAAGGGTAACTATCGAGTGATAGACATGCTTGGGGGCCCCTGCATCCCCTCTTGCATGTAACCAACTCCCGAACCCATAACTCTGACGACAGACCCGCCTTTCCTTAGGTTTTCCTAGGTTCCAGAAAAACTTAGGTGGCGACTCCAGATAGCCGAGAGGCACTCGGCTGAGATATGCAAAGAGAGTCGGTTATCCGTCGTGACCTCAGGTTACGACAAGAGGTAACGACAAAAGGACAATATACATATTTTTCATTTTTAATTAAATTATTTACATCATTTTAAAAAGAACTATTGATAGATATGCAGAAAAACTATTTGAAGATGATTCATCTTTTCTCATTAATCATCTTTTGATTGTGTTTAATTATAAATATTCTTTTCTCAAAGGAAGCTTATTATACGAAAAAGAAATTCAATCTAGCATGTGATTTAACCTATGCAAAAGTTCAACTTTTGCTATAAAGACTAAAAAAATTAAACAAATTTCAAATATCTTGATTCATTTCAATTTATTTATTCTCTTAATGATGCTATTTTAACTAGGTGTTTAGATTAATAAAGAACGAAACAATAATAGACAAGTTTCTATAACGTAGATGTTGAAATAAATAATGTTGTGCAGAGAAAACAGTGTACTCAAGTATTATGAACATATTGTTTATTCATGCGTTAAAACTTCTAATGAGAAATATATAGTTAAACAAGACTTAGATATAAAATTTTTATAAAAAAATGTCTATAGTATTGGCTTATGTTAGAGAGATTAAATGTTAGATTATTGTTGCAAATATTGTTTTAATATCAAGACAAAAAAATTGTGATAATAAGCTTACATTGTATAGTTTAAAGAAATTATATTTAAAATTAATACATGAAGTGATAAAATATTATGTTTAACATACTTTATAATCACGACTAATTTAAATAATTCACTTATGCACGAGTCCTTGTCTAAGTTATATTATTCTCTTATAAGCTATAGTAATTATTCTCATGTGATGAAAGGTGAAAAACACCTCAAGACGAAAATCTCATAATTTGCACTTAAACATTAAATGTTACTAACAATTCCATGTCAAATCTCATACTTTGTGCTAATATGAAAATCGATGCATATCACAATATTCTCGACCTCTGTAGCATATTAAGCTATATAGATTTATGCTTGGAGTTATTATTATTGGGTCGGTAGATTGACTATTCTTTTTTGTGGGTTGAATCCTCTGTATGGGGTCCTAAGACATGTATATTAAGAAAAATGAGTTTTACAAATTATATACACACGAGATGTATATATATCCTTTGTAGCTAATTTGAAATAAGAGATAAAAACTCTATCTCAATAAACATAACAAATACAAGATTTGTATCTAATTTGAAATAAGAGATGAAGACTCTATCTTAACAAACATAACCTATACAAGATTTGTATTTAATTTGAAATAAGAGATAAAAACTTTATCTTAACAAACATAATAAATACAAGATTTGTACCTAATTTGAAATAAGAAATGAAGATTCTATCTTAACAAACATAATAAATATTAGGTAGTGTTTTTTATCTAAGACCCCTCAAGTTGGAGAGTGGGCAATATAAACTTCCAACTTGCTTAATAAATCATGGAAGTGTTTGAATCCTAAATGCTTTGTTGAAGATATTTACATGTTGTTGGTTGGTCAAAACGTAAGAAATGGTAATGGTACCTAACTAAAAGTGTCACAAACAAAATGAAAATGGATTTCTATATGCTTTGTCCTTTTGTGAAAAACCTAAATATGTAAAGCAACTTGATTATCACACAAAAGTAATATAGGTGCATCATAAGGTACTTGCAAACATGACAACAGGTTGTGTAGCCAAACAATTTCACTTGTGGCATGTGCCACTGCAGATAATATTCTACCTCATTAGATGAATGATACACCATGGTTTGCTTCTTAGTTTTCTATGATATTGGGGCAACTCCAAGCTTCATGAGATAGCCAGAAAGTGAACGCCTGGTGATAGGACAAGCAACCCAGTCCGAGTCACAAAAACCAACAAGTTGCAAGTCATGGTCTTTAGGAAGAAATTAAGATCCTTTGGCCTAGTGATGACTTCAAGTATCATAGAACCCGCATGTAGCATTCCATTGTGCTTCCCTAGGTGCTTGCACGCATTGGCTTAAAATATGTACAAAGTAAGCGATATTTTATGTATTGATTGTGAGGTAAATCAATGGCGTAACAAGACTTCTAAATTGTGGAGGATTAAAATTAACGACCCTCTAATTTATAGAAAGATTTAATTTTTATAAAAAAAATTATTATTTTGTTGATAAAAATACGAGAAAATTTTTCGTATTTTAATCCTTAAATCTAGTCGTCAACCATAATAATGTGCAATTTAAAACTTCAATAGTAGATAGAGGTATATTGAGTAACATGCATAGATACGAAAAAAAAAGTGAAATAAAGTATTGTGTCTTATGACACCACAACCCATACATAGAATACGTCGAAGTATCTAAAAAAATAAAAAGGTGTATTTGCACACGTGTACTTGTCTGTAAGTACATACAACAAAAAGGGATATACATTCGCACTCCCCAATTGGTCATCTCTACACACTATATCTAGGCAAACTAGGATGATAGGAAAGAATGGTAGACGAAAAGAAGGAAGGACTCTTACGACGCCTAGCTAGGCTTCTCTGGAAACTAAGTCTTAGTGTCTAGAACAACATCTTATACGTCTTGATGTGTATAATGATCCTCAAGTACAAACACGTGCACATCACATCTACTCAATGATGACGGGTTTGAGTCGCTAATGCGGACTTGTCATATTCTCTCATAATAACATTGTAACACCTGCTATTTTCACTGTTGTAATTTACAAATTGATTGAAAATAATTAAAAAAGATAATTAAATTTAGTTTCAAATTTTGTTAATTAATTAATAAACATGTGTGAATGGACGGTTAAGTTTCAATAGGAAATTCTACTAAGACTACGTTGTACTTTGATAGTGTAAGAATATATTGTGAAAGTGAGAAAATAGTCAAGAAAATTTAAAGATTTAATTATAATTAATCGTTATTAATTATAATTAGATCTATGTATAATTTTATTTTGTTCTATGATTGTTGATTAAAATAATAATATTTTAATATGATTCTAAAGAATACAAATTTGTAAGCTTTTTGAGAGTTAGAAAAGTACTCTAAGACTCTAAAATATTTCTAGAAGTCTTAAATTATTTTTAGCATGTGATTAATTCATTGAAAATGGTTATTAGAACCTAATTGGGCAATTAACAATTTTTACTAAATAGATTTTTCTCTCTTCAATTTCACTTAACCTTATCTTTAATTGGGTTAATTGATACAAATTCAATTTCTCTCTCCTCCCTTCATTGTGGTGGTTGAGACTTGTAGAAAAATTTAGAAAAGTTGTAAATTTTTGTATTCAAACTTTTGTACTCCAACCATTTTATGAAATATGTTGAAGAGTTATTATAGTGGTTGATGGATTTTAACTTATTAACTAGTTCTTCCCCTTTCCTCTACTTGCAACCGTAGCTTTCCCTACACTCCTCCCTCTCACTTTGCTTTCTTTCCTTCTCCCACAAACTCCTCCAAAATCCTAGGTCCTAAATCTTTCAAGCTCCAAGTTCAAAAGTTCAAAATCAAAGCAAAGTTATGTTATTTCCTTCCTTGTCTTAGTCCTTTGTTGCTTTTGGTAAATTTGGTATAATCTCTTCCTTCTCTTTTCTTCCTCTGGCTGAATGCTCCTCTTCTTCTCGTCATGAGGAATTTCTATTTTTGTTATGGTAAAAATGGTTGGTTAATGACTCATGATGGTTTGATTCAAGATTTTGGCTCCAAGAGACAAAGTCTTCTCTTTTCTCCTCACAAAAAAGCTCTCCCTCACTTTGGCATTCTCTTTTGGGTAAGGAAAACTTACATGAAACACTTTGATTTTTCTATTTTAATATTGATTCAAGATATGTTTTTTTGTCATATTGGTTAGAATAAATTATTGGTTGCAAGGTTGAAAAGTTAAGTTATTTTGAGCTAGCTCTCAGTTTGATTTTCCCCTTAACATACCTTACTACTTTATTTGTAACTCTTTGTTTGGTTGCTTGAATTGAGATTTGGTTTCTGTTCTGGAAACTAGACATCTTAGGCTACACGATAGGCACAACAATTGCTTAAAAAAAAATTAAGAAATGACTTCTCAAATTGGATTTGAACTTGGATCTAGCACACTAAAAACACTACTAACGTTTGAGTCTTGTTTCGACTTTGGTAAATATCATTTCAAAAAAAAAATATATAGTTAAATACTAGACTAAATAAGCTTTCAAATAGAGGGTCATAAACCTCTTAACTCATCTAATTGATATGATAAAAGTTTATTTGAATCTAGACCATATGCAGAGTCCATGATTTGATTGACTTTTTAGACATGAATTGGTAAAATACTTATATTTCTCTTCATTATTATTTGAACATGTAGCATACCTTTTTGAAAACTAGTTTTCTAAAACTATTAAAAAGTATCAAATTTTATAAGTTTTGGTTTTTATTTGAAAGAGAAAAATGTAAATAAAGTTGACTACTCTGTAAAGGTCCAAATTTAACCTCTTCCCACTCTAAAATTAATCATGTTTTCTGTAGATTTTTGTTTTGAACGTGGATTGTTGTTTTAGAAAATAGATTTTTGTTTTGAACGTAGATTTTTGTTTTGAACGTGGATTGTTATTTTGAACGTGGATTGTTGTTATGCGCATTTGATAATTAATGTCTAAATTTTGTCTTAAAAAGTTACGAGATAAGTGTAATTTTCTTAAGTAAAAAAGAAATATACACTTTAATAATGAAAATTATTATGAGATATAATATTTTTTATACTTTTAAAATTTGTTATGAATCTTTAATAGTTTTGAATCAATTACTAAATGGAAGGACAATTTAGTAATGTTACTCCTACAATTAAAATGAAGGATTCTAAGGAAATTTTCAAGTGTCCAAATTAACCTTGTTGGATCAAAATAAAGTTTTTGGCATTTGTTAATTCAATTTGAATTAACTATAGCGAGTTGTTACACCATGATGAGCAATTTTGATAACATTTAGAAAATATACCTTCTATATTGAATAAAGTTTCTTCCGCTCTAATAAATCAACTATCTTCATCCTAAAATTCTTAATAACGTTAAAAAAATTTTATAAGAGAGAATGGTGTAAAAGAATTTAAGTGGAACTCCAATGACTTATTTTTGCAAGACTTGGAAATGATTACTATTTGCATGATAATATATGATGCATAAATTGTTTGATGTAGGGTGTGCCTATGATCCCCTATTTTTGTAGAGTTAGTTATTAAACCTCTACGATGATGTGATGTAGGGTGTGTCTATAGCCCCTATTTTGCTAAATTAGTTATTAAACCTCTATATTGTTGTGGTTTTCCTTGAGGACAATCATAGTGAGATGGCGGATACAGAGTGGCTGTATCTAAATTTCAAGGAAGTTGGACATGATTATTGAATCACTGATTATATGTATTTATTAATTATGATGAATTGTTTGATGAGGCACATTGAGTATGCGAGTTGGTAGTTTTATACTATGTTGCAAGTAGGCACGTAAGCTTGATTGGCTATCTACATTGGGCTTCCAAGCCTAGTGCCAGGTAAGAGGTGTACGACAATTCGATCTTAGGGATAGGGAGACGAGCGATTCTACAGGGGTTCATGGTCATTGTAAACCTTGTGTCATGGTGAGCCACTATCCATGTATGTTTATCCCGACAAACCACTTATCTCATCCGTAGATTAGATTTTGACATTTTTCCCAATGGTTTCTATAGCACGTGTTGTTTTTTGGATCAGTGAGGTTCATTGTTGTTGTTGTTGTACTATGTTAAGGGAAAGTGATTTATTGATCGCGCGAATGTTAAAGTCTCTATGGAGTAGGACTGGTCTAGTTTGTTGATAGAAAGTTTGTTGATTTTTATCCATTTGAATGTTTGTACTTATGAGAATATGAATATTATTTTTTTCTTGTATGGTTGAATTTAAATTTGTTTTATTCCATAAGATTATCCTTGTATGTGTCTATATGTATGTGATTGTGATGATCGTGATGTCTACGTTCACAGGGGAAGATGGATTGGAGGTGCATCCACTTTTAGAAAAAGATCTTTTGTATGAAATACCTCCTCGACGAAGTGAAACTCTACCTAACGACCTTGAAGACTCTATCTGGTTTTTAATATTATTTTGGATGGTGTTTTTAGTTACGACTAATATTAGGAACTTATGAGTTCTAAAAAAGTTATTATATTACTACTTTAATGTATAAGTTTATTATATAATGAAATGACATTTCAGGCAATGTTGTGTATTTATCATATAATTGTGATGAAATTTTGTATATAGATAAATTTATTAATTAACACTAAATGAAGTTATATGTTGGATGATGTTTATTTTCTAAAAAAAATAATATAAACATTTTCATAAACAAATTAATTGAGTTTTAAAAAAAATTAATTACATTTAGATGATGTTGTATGGTGTCATGTAGCAACAACATGTAGTTACAAATATTGCGATCATTGCAGTTACAAAAGATATAGCCAACGGTAAACTTATAAAATTTAAGATAATAGATAAATAGAATAATATTTATTAAAAATCAATCAACATGTAATAAACCAAAGAAAAATAGTCACCAGATATTTATGCAAATGAATTACACATGAGAGATAGTCATGGGATACATGTAGACTCAACTCCATGGAGATTTTCAACATTCGAGCAACTAGCACTAACATGTCCCGTATCATAGTACGAAAGTAGAGATGGACCTCGCAAATTCGAAGGGTAGCATGTGCTAAAAACCATTGGGGACATCACTAACTTGTTTGTGAAAATGATGTATTGATATGTTAGGATAGATACGTGGATAGTGGCCTACCGCAACACAAGATTTGCAATGACCTTGGTATACAATGTGGGGTTCGCCCATCTATCTATCCTCAAGAAAACTACCCCACAAACATTTCCAGCAATCATAACTTCTGCTTGCTCGCAACACAACATGAGATTCATCGTCATCTACCTCAGTCACTGGTTCATTCATGAATGCATGTACATTCAATTAATAACAACAGTTATTATTAATTACTTATATGTTTTTGGTCAAGTCAACAACACAATGAAAAAGGTATCAGCAAACACCTTTTATAGAGAGGGACAAAGGTCTCAACAAAAACCTCTATCAAGTAGGGTCTCACCATATAATTCCTAATTAATAACAAAATTTATTCTTAACGTTTAACGTTTCCATTAAGAATGATGAAGAATTTAATTAATTTCACTAGAATATTTAAGTATTTTAATTTATAATAATATATCTTAAATTACTATCTCTCAACTACTAAACTTTTGTCGAAAGTTAAGTAAACTATAAATTTTATTAAAATTAATTTATTTTTTATAAAATTATTAAACTCTAAAATTTTGAAATAAATTCAAATGAACTTAATAAATTGTAAAAATTTAAACATAAGCTTTCAAAATCAAATTTAACACTTAAAAATATTTCTAGAATTTTTTTAAGCTTATTTGAAGTTAATTTACCAATTTACCCTTATACTAATTTAAAATGACTAGAATCATCTTAAAAGCATAAAAGTTTGCAAAATCCATTAAAATCGTATTTTTATGAATTTTTCAAGTAAAAATATTATTTTTAACTTATAAAAATAATTCTCTTGAAGTAAAAAAAATCCATTTTTCCCCTTTTTTTAGTATTTTCTTGTTAAAATCACTATTATTAGTCAATTCTTTGTCAAAAATTAATAAAACACTAAAAAAATTTAAATATTTATTTATCTTCGTAATTAACTTAAAATAAATGTACTAGTAATTATAACAAATTTAAATTACAAAGTCACCCTTAAGACAAATTATTTTGAATTTTTATGCTAAAACTATAATCATTTTACCTATTATTTGTACACTAATTTTATAAAATTCACTTTAAATTATCAAAGAAAATTTTAATTAAAAAATAACTTTTATTGGGTCCTAATGTGATAAAATAATTTTAATTTTCCACCATTTCAATTTTTATGTCATTAATTTAATTTATTCCAAATATTCTAATAGCTAATTTGTCTTAAACATTCAACAATGCTTCCTTTTTCTTGAAGTGCAGCCCACCAAATTTTCTTCAACTAACAAGCAGTTCACCAAGATTCCAAAACATTCAATGCTTCATAAACTTTTTTCACTCAATATTTGTAGACTTTTTATACATTTATTATCATTTAATTAGTATTAATTCATAAAATTAATTTCTAATCATTTTTGGCAAAAAAAAAAAAAAACTTAGATTTTTCCATGACAAAAGGCTCTCAATTACATAGATTTTCTCCAAAAGAAGAATTCGTGATACTCAAATGCCACCAAAATAAGTCATATCCATCAACTATCACATAATAAATTATTTTTATTTAATAAAAAGTTTGAGTTCCAAATTTGTATTTTATTTTTTTAAAATAAAATAGTCACATACAAGATCATATCTTACCGTCATTGAGGGAAAGAAGAGATAAAAGTACTCTTTTGACAATGGGTACAAGTTAGTCAATGTTAGGTGTACTATTTTCTTAGGTGAAATTTTTTAACCAAAAGATAATAAAATGATAATTAAGTTAAATTAATTATTAATAATAAATTAATAATTAATGACCCACTAAAATAATTTAGGATATTTACAAATAGTTTAGAATGTATAAGAGAAAATTTTCAATTATCAAACGACTCTCAAAATCATATTCTTTTGTAATCGAATTGAAATATTGTTATTTTAATTAATGGTAACGAGATAAAATAAAAAAATATATGAACCTAGTTATAGTTAACAACTAATTATAATTGAATCTTTAAAATTTTTTTACTATTTACTTATTTTCACATCGTATTTTTACACTATCGGTGTACAATGCAGTTTCAAATTGTAAAATCTTCTACTAAAAATTACACATACAACAAAGAATTACACCTATTTATTAATTAATTTTTCATAAAATTAAATTTAATTATCTCTTGTTATTATTTTTAATTAATTTATTAATTATAAAAAAAAGGTGTTACATAGAACACAACTCTCCAATATTATAATTCTATTCCATGGCTTACAAGCCATCATCCTGCATTCATTCAGAATATTTGCCTTGACCGAGAATTAACCCTTCAGTACCTCGTTCCAATTCTATGCCAAGAAAATATTTCAATGTCCCAAGATGCACTTAGGTAGTGAATCTGAATTAAATATAGTTCCCTTGATGTGAGTGAACAGTTCACTATCAAGCTCTCTATGGAAAAGGTGAACACAGTGATCTTCCTCTCTTTGTGAAAGGCCTTTTACTGCTCTATAACTACATTCCAGCAAGCTTTGTAACTCACTAAGTTCTCCTGTGAGACTCTTAAACATTTGTCAGACTTTTAAATTTTTTGAGAATACTAATGAGATATATATGTGAAGTATCCATCATGGAAAATAGTTATTAGTTTTTATTAGAGATCACGAGATTACTTGATAGAAAGCATTTTTTATCAAACAATTTTTTTTTATATTCAAAATTAAGATTCAAACTACTTGTACTTTTGTTATAGAAATTAGTCACTATCACGTGAGAGTATTGCTCCATCAAACATATTTTTCACTCGTACTTGTCCTACTTAATTTTTTTAAAATTATCAAATGAGAAAACCCACCCCTCAAATACAAACTAAAACTCTCCAAAATTTCTTTCTTTTTTTTCTTCTCATAACTAAGCTATTGTTTTGTGTTCCACCTTTCATTTTTGTTGCGATAATTATTTTTCTTCAATCCTTCAATTCTTTACTCCTAAGCCGAAATTAAAATATAAAACTATTAAATTAAACAATAACCTTAATATTTCTATTTTAAAATATTTAAATAAAAATATAATTTTTTTTATAACAGATTATTTTAATTTCTAAAATTATTTTGTTTAAATTTTCAACTAAATAACATTGTTTTTATGTATGAGATTCATAAGATCTTAAAAATACTTTTATATTTATAGAATAGTTTAATTTTAGATTGTCTTCTATGTAAACATATTTTCTATTATATATTCTTAAATATTTTAAAAAGTACACAATTATAATTATTTTGTATAAAATATAATATTCATATATTTATTAGATAAATTTTAATTATAAAATGAACCCCAACCCTTCCATCCAGGGTCCGTCCTGATTTTGAGCGCATTGGTCTCCAGACCAAGCCGCCATACATCCCTTGCGATCGTGTTGGTATTACATCTTTTATGTAATATATGTAACTAATATTTACACAAATTGTAATATATTTTTTATTCGTTGAAATCAATCACAATATTAAGTGTTTATAATGTAAATATGATTATTGAAAATATATAATATTTATCTTAAATTAAAATTAGTTTGGCCATCAAATTACATGTGAAAAAACAAAAGTAAAAGGAGACTGACATATGAACAGTACACAATAATTGAGGAATCTATGATAATAATCTGAACCTGAAATGCTGTATTATTCCTGTTTTTCTGGTTCGTTGTCTGTTGTCACTGAGAATTTCACCCGACTTCTTTTTGGAGTTTTTTGCTCCAAGAAACTACACAGCTTTTCTGAAACTGGAAATAAATTGGGTCCTCAAATAAATTAATGTCCTCTTAATATTAGCCTTTAAAATTAATGATGAGAGAGGACAAAACGATTAACACGAAAGCTTCAATAAGTTAATGATTGAATTATATATTTAACTTGGGTTAAATTACTAGCCGAGGGCATTTTCAAAAGTAAATTACTATTTTAATATTGATTTAATTTCAATCTTTAATAAAAAAATCATCCGTAAAAAAATAACAAATACTAAAAATTTACAATGTTGATGCACCACTGAGTTAAACCCACTTATATTCTTTAATCAGATTTTAAACTTCGTCAAAATTTTCTACAAAGTTTTTGGTAAATCCAACTCCGAATTAGGTATAGGTTTAAGATATTGTTACGTGATTTTTGGGTAAATAAACAGCTAAAGCAAATATACACTACGTACCTCATAAGAGTATTTGGATTTTAAACTAACCATGTGTTTGGATCCACTTTGATTATGCATATTTAACTATAAAATCATGTCAAATCTTTAAAAAGTAAAAAATTACTTCAAGATACAAATTGATACATGTTTTTGGAGAAGAGCAATGAGCTATTAAGTGTGATGAAACTTCAAATCAAAGATTAATCTTATCGTCGACTGAAAGAGGCATGTAGGAAAACCTCAAAATCTCACCAAAGCTGAAGTCCTAATTACAACGGTTATAAAAAAAATTAATACATGCCTTCTCCTTCCAATCCTTAAACAAACAGGGCACTATGTTATTGCAAATATTCTTCTTGACATACAGAATGGCTTAAATTGAGAGCTTCTTGATGTACAATGATTCTACCCAACTTATATTGGATTATTTGAAAGCTGAAATGGGATATTCAAATATACTAGTGATTCTAGATTAAGAAAAATAATAATAATAGAATTAGGCTAATAACCTTTTGGGACAGTTAAGGCCATGAAAAATGCATGAGTTTTTAGTAATATACACCTCTCATTACTAATAAGTATATCTTCATTCTCTTTTTTTTTTCTAAAAATTTTCCACTCTTTTCAAAATTATGTTTTAAGAAAAAAAAATATAGTTCTAAAAAGTATTTTCTGAAAATATATATTCCATGATTCAAAAAATACTTTTCGAAATATATATTTTTTTTTTTAAAAAATATCTTTTGATAAAACTAAAAAATAAAAAATAGTTATAGCTAAAAAATGCAATACCCACTACCAAAGAAAACAATAATACTTGAAAAACAATTACCACCAACCTATCAAAAAAATTACTACTATACATTGATACATGTTCAAAAAATACACTACCCTAACTTATAACATTTATTGAACATGTATCAATATATTGTAGTAATTTTCTTCAACAGGTCCGTGGTAATTGTTTTCTAGTTATTGGTGTTTTCTTCAACATTAAACATTACATATTTAATTTCTATTTTTTTAATTTTATCAAAAAATACTTTTCGAAACATGGTGGAAAGTACTTTTTAAAACTATGTATTTTTTGTTTAAATATAGTTAAAAAAAACTTTTCAGAAAGGGTATTTTGAAAAAAAATAGAGTATATTATTAACAATAGGTGTATATAATATTTGTTTGATTTTTTTTTTGTCCAGGATACAAGTCAACCCAAAGAAAATATTAGCAGGCCCAAAATACGGCCCACACAGTCAAGTAATGCAAGAAAAGTGTAAATGGAATTTAGACATGGCCAGCAAAATTGAGTTAGAGGTATTTGCTACTCGTCATACTAGATATCAATAACACTAAAATACTATTATTATAAAATTTTATGTAAGACTCAATGAATAAAAAATAAAACCTGCTAAATAAGGAATGAGGCTCGAGCAGTCAAGTAGTAAAACCTATAGCTTACAAAAAAAAAAAAAAGCAATATCAATTAGACCAGATAATAACGTGCTAGAAAATAATTGTGTACAACAATGATTGAGCAACAGCAAAGCATGAAATATGTTGTGTCCTCAGTTATGAGACCCACTATCATCAATGAGTTTCTTGAGAGAGAGAAGCTAGAGTGTATTGGCTAGTTAAGGAGGTGGACAGAGGATGATCTATCAGAGGATGATGTATCAGTGATCATTCATTGGTAAACAGAGGATGATGTATCAGTGATTTAATCTATTACTCTTATATTACAAATTTGAATACTTACTTTATTTTTACTCATTCAATTAACTCAATTTTTTATATTTTATTTTCCTTTATAACATAATGATTTCCAAACAACTTTTTTTTTTGGGTGGGATTCAACCCATTTCCAAACAACTTATAAGAGCGAATTTAGGTTTTTAAAATTTTATAATATTTTCAAATTTAAAATTATTTTATTATTTCCAAATTTAAATTAAATCATAATTATTTTAAATTATAACACCTACTATTATTTTTTAATTTTAAATGATATTGTATTGATTGTTGTTATTATAAATATGCTATTATCTTCAAATTCAAATTAAATCCTATTCTATTTTAAATTCTAACAGTCTTTAAAATAGAATTGTCGTAATTATATTATTGTCTTCAAATTTAAATAAATAAAATTTTATTTTTATATTTTATTTCCATTGAAAGAATATAATAAAATAATTTTATTTATATAATTAAATAAGAGTATATAAAAATTATTTACTCCATATAATGCTAATATCCATGTATCTGTAGGCAGAAGCTTGTAAAGTCAACCGATTTAGAATTTTGTCTTGGCAAATAGCAATTCTCACAATAATTCTAAATACTGATAAATCATTCTCCTAATAATAATTTTAGAGGATAATGATCATATTTCATCTATTTACAATTCACAATCACTGCTATATCACTTTTAAAATAATTATTATTGACAAATTTATTATCCATGGTTATTTGTAATAGCTTGTTTTCTCATAAATTTCTTGTTCTTATTAATCAGTTTCCTAAAAGCATTGTCTAAGACATCAATAAATAAAAAATTCCTATTGAAAATTATTACATTAAAAATTACGATGTGCATATTTAAATCACTTTTCTATATACCTTTTAATTTGTACTCTAAGAGACTAAGACATAGTCTTCTCCACAATTCTCTTTGTCACTAAATGAAATAAGTATTAAATGCTTTGATGATTCATTTAATATTTACTCATTGCCTGAAGGTAGCTCTAAAACGTGTAAATTTTAGTTTCACCGAGAGGAATAATAGAACGAATGCCATAAAAAGTTTCAACAAAAATGGAGCAGTGGGGGGTGAATATATACTTAAAAAAAAGAAATAAAAGTTGCACATGGCACAAACTTTTATGCAGTTCAATCTTCAAGAATGTACCGGTTCCTTCTTGCGCCAAATGCCAATCTCTGTAAAGTTACAGGAAAGGAAGCATTAAGTTCTAAACAAGATTGAAATGCTAGATCATGTTATAGAATCATACTGTAAGGAAGGTTGACTACTGTGGATTAGGTTTTCTCTTAACTGAAAATATCTGGGAATAGGCTTTCAAACCAGTGAGGAATCGAATGTATGTTGGTTTCGTTGATCCGTTGGCAGGGATGGATCTAATGTTTGGAACTAAGTATTCTGCAACCTATCAAACACCACAGCATTTCATAAATGAGCTGCATATGTCATCCAACACATAAAATAGAATCCACATATATACCCATGTATATGATCTTATTGGAAATATATGGATAAAGAATCACTCGTTCACTTAAATTTTCTCTTCAATACATGAACTTCTACAAAAATAAATGCTCCAGTGCTGAATGTAACTATGGAAATATGGTTCTAGCAGTCTAGGGACAGCCAGTTGTTAATTAGAACGAGGAATACTAACAATACACTTTCTATCACACTTTCCGCTATTGGTTAAAATTTGTGACAAATTACAGAATCATGAGAGATGCTTATTAAATTAGTGATATAGTTAATTGAAAATTAGTATAAATTTATTATTAGTTTGGTAGCTTATATAAAGCTTGATGTAATCAGTTGATACTCACTTTTTTCATAATCAATATAACTTATTTTTAGCTCATTATAATTTTTTCTCAATTCTCTTTTCTTTCCAAGGGCTGAACCACCTTTCCTAACAATGCTCATTAAATATGAAGAGAGACCCATAAAATTGTAATTTTTAATAAATTTAGCCAAAAAAGAGTATGTTTGTGAGTATATTGCTAGCATTTCTCTAGTTAGGATTATTAAATGATTCCATTTGATTAGGTAACTATAGTGTAAATTATATCCCAGCAGTTTGGGCAGTCTAGAGTGACTAGCTCTGTCAAGGGGAGAATATTTCTCCTTACTTTTTAGCTCCTAATTTCCTGCACATAGCTTACTATTTATCTGTAACTATGGATTCTGAATACAATCATCATTAGAAGGAAAACATTTTCGTCAAACTATATCAGTCTATATGACCACGTGGTAAGAGTTTGATCCTTGCAGACGCATTTTCTAATTAAAATAAGGTTGAATTTTAGCACAAGGTAGATGGGCTTGTTCTTTGTCCCGTCTTCAAACACAAAGCACTCTTGTGTGAAGAGCAAGTTACAAATGTAATATAAAAACATTCATGTGACTTAATCTAATAGCTTAATCTTTTGAGAAATTGCTTTATAAAGTAACTGTGAAGGATTTTACTTGGAGTATTTAATAGATTCTTATCACTCTTTTACTTGAGTTTATTTGCATGGAGTTGGTCAGAAAAACCAACAAATTTATGCAACATGAATGAGAAAATAATTTCTGATGATTATCAAGTGATCATAATGATGATACACCACAGGGCACAGTGCTAGCTTATCTATCACCATTCCCTGCTATGAAAATCTTACCACTTCGGCTGGTTCAGCCAAGACATTAATGAAAAACTTTGCCTGCAAATAACAAAGAAGTTAGTCAGTCCAAAACACTTTCTCTAAGTAAAAATAATAATATAACTTGGTTGCATATCTACCTGCTTTGTATTAACACCAGACATGAGAAGATCCGTTGTAACCATTCCTGGCTGCAACATTGAAAAAGAAAAGAAAAACAAACAACTGTCAACATGGATGAGACCATCAACCATTAAAACTTTAGTGGAAGCCCTTCATAATGTGTTTCATGACTTTAAGGTGAAAAATGAGAAATATAAGAAAATATTAGAGCACACTAAATAGCCACATTATAAGAAAACCATCCAAAGCGAGGTGTATTCTGGAAATTAAGATTCTTTTGTGGCAATAGCTTGCAGCTAGAAGTATTTGGTATTGAAGATTTGTGTATATGTTTGAGCTTCCACTAATCTTTACCATAATTCTCTTTAATCTGGTGAGGCCAAATTCTTCTTCAAGCTTTTCTCCTTTCAAGGATTTTATCTACTAATCTACAATGCTCTTGCACAAAAGGTATTTTTCTTTCTTTTCTATTTTTCTTTCCCTTTTCTTTAATATCTCATCTATTATGCTTGCACGACAAGTTTAAGTCAAAAATGGAATTTCGACACTCAAGAGAATAGTCTTTAGGAAATAAAATTCATCCACATTTCCCAACATGATCTGCATAAGCAAATATGAAATCTCAAATATCATCTTCTCTTTTATAATTTGAATGAGATCCTGAAAACCACTGTATTGTTTCTCAAGGGCTGATGGATATCTAATAGGATTGCACAAAATAATAACAAAGATTTCTAATACATCTAATATATTGAAGTTTATAATGGATCAGTACATAATAACATTTTGATTACTATTAAATCTCTAGATACTAATTTTAAGTCATCAATTGATCCAAATATTTCACAATGTTTATTGATAGATGGGTTACCTTTTCATTGACCTAGGGTCCATACGAATAACTTCAATGTTTTCCACTATATCAGTACATTTATTGTCTGAAATATTAAAGTTTAATTTGCAGTACTAAGTCTTTTTTTTAAAAAAAAATTACAAAGCATAATTGCACTTTTGGTCCCTTCAGTTTAGACTATTTGTAATTTTGGTTCCAAGTTCTTTCAAGTCAGTTAAGTCCCTCAATTAAAAAAAATAAGCAAATTTTGTTCTGCTATCAATTTTCTTACCCTTAAAACCCCAAGTATTTGGATAGAAAATAATAATTTGATGATTTTAGGTAGGAAAAATTTACGGCAGGACAAACAAAATTTGTTTAGCTTTAAAAAGAGGAACTTAATTGACTAAAAAAACTCTTGGGAGATCAAAATTTCACATAGCCCAAACTAAAGAGTCCAAAAATGCAATTATGCAACTATACAAAAATGCATCAGCACCATAATTTTGTCTAACAGGTGAAAGAGTAGGTAAAGTGAATTATTTTGTGAACAACATCATTGTTTAACCTAGTGAATAAGCACGGGGTTTATTATTATTGTTCTAAGGCTAATATAACTTTGCTTCAAGTTCATTCACCACCAAGTTCCTTCACATTCACAATGTACAAGGTAATAAATATTTGTATGCTCTTGAGCAATGAACAGTAAATGAGGCTGTAAATGTGAAGCGGTTCATTCAGTTCCAGTAACACAATAATGGGCACTAGATGGACTCGGCACATAAGAAAGTGTGTCAAATTATTAATTCTTTTCTGGAAGAGTTTTTAGATTTATTATATGAATTAATAACTACAATACTGAAATTGGAGAAGCATGCAAGTTTTCATATCCATGCGCATCATACATTATTATAGGATTCGAAAAGCAAAACCTACCGAAAGATTATGCACCACGACATTTTTAACATCTTGCATCTGCAATTCTGCCTGTGAAATATCAAGAAGATTGTCTTATACATGTACAGATACTTGTCCATAGCTATGATTATAATTCTTATTCAAACAACTTTATTAAGAAAATGAAGAGAGGAAGACAAAGGAAGAAATCTTTATGAAATTATTTAAGTAGGGACTGTCAAGTTTCCATATTATCTTATACCTAAATAATTTTATTAAAATTTACAAGATAATTGATGGCATTCTTGCACACCAAACGTCTCATGGATGAATACAAAGAAAAAAGAAAATACTTTACTAGCACAAAACTCCAATAAATAGCTACAAATGACAAAACACCATGCCCCATAAGCAGCTAAAGATTTAATTTAACTTATAATTCTGTTATTAGATATGATCTAGCATTGTATGTCAGCCCAGGAGGCCCAACACATAATTCAATCCTTAATATTGTCTAGTTTCGCTGACTATTCAGCAATATTATGTGAAGTGCTGCTCATTTCTTTTTGAACACCAAGAATTACATTAAGAGAATGAAAAAAACTAAGCCTTTTTTCACTAAGTAGGGTCAGCTACATGAATCAAACTGTATCATAAACACTCTATTGTAAATCAAGTATATAGACAAAACCTTGACCACTAAATCCTTCTTAAAGGTTTCAAACTGTATCATAACATTCTATTGTAAATCAAGTATATAGACAAATCCTTGGCCACTAAATCCTTCTTAAAGGTTTCAAACTGTATCATAACATTCTATTGTAAATCAAGTATATAGACAAATCCTTGACCACTAAATACTTCTTAAAAGGTTTTGCCTAAAGCTTTTCTTAGTCTCCCTCTTGACCAGGGCCTCCACAAGTCTTCTCCATTCATGCCCAACCACTTCAGGCAAGATTTTACCATTTTTTTCTACAAAAGGTCCTACCCAACTTTCTCTCTAATGCATCCATTTCTAATTCTATCTTGTCTAGTGTGTCCATTTATCCCTGCAACAATCTCATCGTTGCTACTAATCCTATCTTGTCAAAACATTTGGAGAATACAACCAACAACAACAAAAGCTTTATCCCACTAGGTGAGCTCGGTTACATGGATCACACAACACCATTGCTGCGTATAAAACTATATATAAGTCTTTATCTTTGCTACAATACCTTTCCATCAATCCCTGTAAAAGATAAATGGTTTCTATTGTAGACCTTCCTTGTGTAAAACCAAATTGATTCTCCACAATCCTGTTTCTTCTCTTAATCTACACTCAATCACCTTTTCTCATAATTTCATAGTGTGGCTCATAAGTTTTATACCTCTGTAGTTAACACAATTTCATAATCTAAACATTTGGAGAATGACAATATAAAAAAATGTTTTGGCAGAAATTTTGTGGGACTGAATTCATCTTTTCATTTGTATATAGTAGATAAGAACTATAGTTCTTTTTTAACATGATCAAGCTGATAATTGTAATACAGATCTCTCATATTTATTAGAACAACAAGGAGTCGAAGAAAGCAAGAATCAATGAAACACCACAAAAATAGTAACCTGACTTGATTACCAATAACAATGAAATACTCTATAAAAACTTTTAAGAAACAGAACATGCATGGAAAGGAAATGACTAGAACTTTAGATAGCCAAAGTACATGAACAGAAATATTAATTTTAACATACAAAAGATTAACCTGTAATGACTTTGTTAAATGCACCACACTTCTCTTTGTTGCTCCATATGCGGCAAACCTAAGAAATAAAGGCAGAAATCTCAAATTTTCACCATGGCACATATAAGACTGGTGATAATTTTGTAAGTTGACTGAGATTACGATTTAAAGTGGAATCTACAGTGCATTTTTGGATGAAACTAACTTCAATTGACACCACCAATAATATGCTACCTCCTAGGCTTTGCAAGTATTTGAGGAGATTATAAGAATTATTAAAGTGAAGAAAGAACTCATGATCTATCACTTTCATCAAAATGACAGCAAAACCAATGTGACTAGGTGCAGCATGGTTTACCAAATGGTTAACAAGAACTGATTTGGTATGTCAAATAGCAACTGATTAATGATTATTTAGCATCATAAATTATTTTTGTTAGGTTGCTAACCAAATCATAGACTTTTGGCCCAAGAGACCACTATAGAAGTCAACCTTTCTAGATTTGTAGAGCACAGGAAGCAGTATGCATCAATAAGCAACCATGCCTAATTTGGTGCAATAAAGTCAAAAAAGTACCTGGGGGTTGGTCTTCCATCTGAACCTGCACCATCAATATTGAAAATATGACCTCCGCGAGGCTGGCTCACCATCATCTTGATTGCCTAAATGGAAACTAAATATCTATGCATAACAGTGCACCCACTTTGTTCATATATCATAGTGCCTCTTAGATGAGAATATGTTTTACCTCACGACAACATATCATCAAGCCAAGTGTATTTGTTGTAACCACCTCACTGCAAGCAGACAATAAAAATTTCAAAAAAATGTTATAATTTAAAATTTTGACATTTAGGGTAAAAAGTTCAATGAAGCTCACATAAGATCTTCATCTGAAGCCTCAACAAGTGGCTTATAGCTATATGCATTTGACCCAGCATTGTTGATCTGCATTGTTCTCAAAATAGGGTGAGAAAGAATAGAATTGGAATACTTTTAAAATACATATTCAATGAAAGGATGGAATTAAAATAAAATTGATAAAAAATCAGTATAACTATGAGAAGGGGAAGCATGGAACAGAAATGCTTTATCTAGATGTAAAAGACAGCTGACAGTAAATGTCATGTATGAAACAAGATGACCAGAGAATTCTACATGTTGGTGAATCAAGTCCCACATCGGATGGGGTGATGAAAAGAAAAGAGTATATAAGTTGAGTTGTTGTGTTGGTTTAGACTTTTTCTGGACCAACTCCCACGCTTGTATTCACATTGGGCCTGTGCTAAATTTAACAGTAGTACCTGTTAGATATTTTAAAGTTTCCTAGATTATCTCTCTCCATCAATGCTCAAGAGATTTTCTATAAAATTGGGAACTAGACATCTTCCATGAATCTTGCACCTTTCTTTTCTCCACCATGACAGTTTCTTTGCCTTTTGACTCAACTATGGTGCCCTTTTCCCAATCAAAATTTGACTTTGACAGAGTCATTAATATCCTTGAAGATGCTCTTATCTTTGGCCATGTGATTGCTGTAACTGCTATCCAAGTACCTGTTTCCATTTGTTTCATCATTGGAATCCCGAGTAGCACAGAAAATGTTACTCACAGTCATGTTCTTCAAGGAAATTTGCTTGATGCTTATTTTTGTTGTGGAAGTTCTTCTCCATATGTCCAAATTTATTGCAGTACTGACACTATGGTTTTCCTTGATGGCAACAATCCTTTTCTAAGCGACTCGTCTTTTTGTACATGCCACCTGAAGGATATTTATCTTGATTGGTCTTAGAGAAAGTTCTAGAATTCTCTTTATTTTTAGAATTTTCTCTATTTTTCTTTCTTCCATGTTCTTTCTGAGACTATAATTTAAACTTTGACTGAAAGGCAGTTTTCACAGAGTCTTCATTAGGCCTATTCATTCTTTGCTCATAAGCTTCAAGAGATCCTATTAATTATGTCACTAATAAGATCTTTGGTTTACTTAATCGTAGTTACAATTGTATCGTACTTATGGGAAATAGAAATTAGAATTTTCTCAACAATTTTCTTGTCAAAAATATTTTTCCCATATGCTCTCATTTGACTAACTATTTCTTTCATATTAGAATAGTAGTCTTTTATGGTCTCAGACTCCATTTTTATTAACTCAAACTCACGTAGTTGAGTTTGAAGTGTAATGGTGTGTACCTTAGCACTTCCTTGAAACTCCTCTTGTAGAGTACTTCATGCTTCTTTAGCACATATGGCTTGCATTATCCTAGGAAACATTGTGTCAGCTACCACTTGTTGTAGAACAAATAACACCCTTGAGTATTGCTACTTATTTTCATTCAATTTCTTCTTTTGAGTTGCAGTAAGAATTGAAGTATCTGCTGGAGCAATGAATCCTTCTTCTACAATGTCCCATAAATCTTGAGAGCAATAAAATATCTTCATTATGCTCTAGAAGTCATAATTTTCTCCCATGAAAATAGGGATAAGGGTAGATGATAGTTGAAGGGTGTTATCATGAGTTGAGAAAAATTTATAGGAATAGTGTGGAATATAGTGGGATTTTTTTTATAGTTGGGTGATATATCTACGCCCAATAGATGACCGAACGTAGCTTGGATACCACTATTAGTTTTAGAAGAAAAGGAAATGTTTAGTTTATTTGTTGAAGATAAATGTTGGAGACTTTTAAATAGGAGGTTAGTGATAGGTTATATTGTAAGACTTTGAATGATAGTTGATAGGAAGGTTTTATTTCATATTGGAAATGGTTGCTACAATGTAGAGACTATTGAAAATAAATAGTCTCTACATTGTAGCAACCACTTCCAATATGAAATAAAGCCTTCATATCAACTATCATTCAAAGTCTTACTATATCAACTATTACTATTACTAACCTATTACTATCACTAACCTCCAATCTAAAAGTCTCTAACAATTAAACTAACATTTTTCCTATTCTCCTAAAACTAACCATGGTATCAAAGTGCAATGCCTAACAGCTCATATTGATCCAAAATAATCGAGGGGGTGTTGGAAAATAAAGTCCTACTTCATATGGGATGATGAAAAGAAAAGAGTATAGAAGTTGGGTTATTCTTTTTAAGAATGGTCTAGACTTTTTTTGGACCAACTCCCACACTTGTATACAATCCACTACCAGTGCACTCTTCACATTGAGCCTATAGCCCTATACAAATTCAACACTACAAAGCCTATTTGTCTCATGCTATCTAAAGTGTTGACTCCAAAGCGGTTAACATAAGCAAACTGACACACAAGAAAAAAAGTAATTAATAAAACATCAGTTTCCAGGTACTGGTGGCAAATATTTAGTAGAGCCAGGTCTCAGGTTCAAGTTTCACTATAAGGAAGAAATAAGTAAATAATGGCGTGGCTAGCAATATAAGTACCACCTTCCAAATAGGTCATTAGCTGAAATTCAGTTTATAAAGACTGTGTGCCTAAGCAAACTTTTCATGAAAGGTGTTAGCAGAGTAGCAGATTACCAAGCAAGCCATTATTAATTATTTAATTTGCATATATAACTGCACTCACAATTGCTTATTTGCAGAAAAGAAAACACATGCCACTCACAATAAAAGGATCCAGGAGAACATGTTATATAATGTCATTGAAGATGATATGATATCTGGCTCCACAGAAAAGTAGCTTCAAAAATCAATTCTCTGGTCACACTTATAATTGTGTTAAGAACAGCAGCTTTACATAGTTGATCAGATGATGACTTCAACAATAAGAACTAATTAAAATTAAATCTTAACAATATTTCCCCACCAATATATGCAAAATAAACAATCACAACTGGAAAAGGAAATCAGACATTAATACCCATATATCAATGTATTTCAGTTTTTCTTGAGCAAATGAAACTAAATTCTTCACATCATCTGCATTTCGCACATCACATTTAGTTCCCTGCAGGAAACAAAGTGTGAACATGAGAACACACACACAAACCAACTATGTATTTATCATAGATGGATTACTACTAACAAAGAAGTTTAAGAGGAGGTACCCACACATGCTGCTTCCCAAATTCTGCTCTCAAGCTCTGGACAGCAGCCTCCACCCTTTCATCTATTAAATGAAAACAAAGATATAGAGAAAGACAGAGAAATCAGTAAATAAGACTGTAAAATCCCAAGTATTCCAAAATAAGTTGTAACGTGACTGAAAATTTTTTTAAGAGAAAGCACAAATAACAGGGACTGAGACTAGCGGAAAGGAAAAAGATATCCATAAATGATTATCTAACAGAATAAATATCTTAAAAATAATGTAATAGAATAACTGATTTACTCATGTTCTAACGTCAAGCTAAAACAAAAAAAATAAAATTAGTTACATTCTTCTCTGGAAGAAACTTCTCAACAACAAAATCACATCAAGCCCTAGAGAAATTAAATTAATAAATACATATGAATAAGTTTCTGGTAACAAAAGTAGATGAAGTTGTGCAGAGAATTCAAAAAGTAATTTTTTCAATCTCTACTAACATATTAAAAGGAACTAAGTGGGAAAAAAAACAGGTGATCACCGTTGGATCAACAGTGATATAAAATTTGAAAGACAATAGTATATTAAATCACAAAATAAGCAAAGTGCTTGGATGAATCATTGAAACACCAAGAGTTACTCCACACCTGATCTTGAGCAAATCACAACATTGTCACCGGCTTTTAGAAACTCTTTCACCAACGCATACCCTATTCCTGAATCATATAAAAAATATAGAGAATAAGTTAGAAAATATGTTAAAAAAATATATAAATTATGATGTGCATTCCCGTGTGGATTCATGTATTTGTGAGACAAACACATGGTACTAAGCAAAGCTTCAATTTCATTTGAAACTCATTAGTCCAAGTGTGGACCTAAATTCGAAAATCAAAATCAAAGTTCAAGTAAATTACATTTTCTACTAAATTTTTGGATGGAGGCAAGTAGCAATGTAGTTTACATTTTCAAGTAAATTCGCAACTAAATTGCGGGGTACTTACATTATCAACGAAAAAGTAAATAAATTAGTATTCCAGGAGATAAATATTCATCAAATTCATAATAAAAATATGTGTAAATTATATTTTAGATTTATAATGAATAATTTAAATTATAATATAAAGTTATTTTTAAATTGAATTGATATTCGGTTAAAAAAATTAAATATGCACGTAAAAATAAAAAATACAATAGTTTTTGAGATAGATTGAGTGCGATAGTTGTGGTTGTGGAAATAGTACGTGAGATCAAGAAAGAGAGAATTAAGAATGTTTAATTAAGAAACTAAAATAAAATTTGTGGATTTTAAGTAAAAGGTTATTTTTAAATTGAATCGGATACACAGCAAAGAAAATAAAATATGCATGAAAAAAAATTAAATATACATGTAAAGATAAAAACAGATAGCAATTTAAGATAGATTTAGTGAAATATTTTTTTATTGTATATAAGTAATTTTTTTTACAAATACTTGTAAAAAAAAATAACAAGCTTTTTATAAGTTAAAATTAATTTATGAATAAATGAAGTTAACATGTAAAAAGTTTTTTCACAATTTTTTTATAGAAAAACTTAAAAAATTGAATAAATTATTCGAAACTTACGAAGAAATTTATTTTTATTTTTATTTTTTTCTTATAAGTGTTTTTATCTCAAACAGGTTCAAATTTAGGTATTAATTTATTTAAAAGTGGGAAAGTTTTTATAAATAAATTAATTTTATCTCATGAAAAAAGTTTATTTATTTATCCTATGTTATTTTTTTCTTGTAATTGTTTGTAGAAAACGTGTAAATTGCAACTAAGGAAAAGAAGAGAAAATTAAGAATGTATAACTAAGAAAATGAGATTATGTTATGAATTCAAAGTTGTTAATTGAAATTTAGAGTGTAGAAGTAGATTAACCTTTGGTTGAGCCCGTTATCAATACGTTGTAAGGAGGGAGCATAGGTTGAGTGTTCCGAGAAGCCGCTGCGAGAAAAGTGGGAGAGATTGAGTTTCTGAAAGCACACAAGGTGTTGTTCGAGATGCACACATTTTGGCGGGAAACAACGGTGCAGGGTTTGATTTGGGAAAGTGAAGTGAGGGAAATTCGAGTGTGAGTTGAGAGCGTTGGGTATGGGAAGTGGAAGGAGAGAGTCGCAGCCATTATGCCAAATGCCAATCAGAATTAGAAACACAGCACAAATGGAAGGAATGGATTCTTGTTGGCCTATGCTATGCTTTTAACTATTAGTGGTTAGCTCCACGCGTTTAGCCACGTGGCACACCACGCATCTGCGTGTGCAATACACTTATTGCCATAAACCATTCACTTCGTTTTACTGTATATTATCACAAGAATTAATGTGATAGTGTTTCCTAAATTAAAAGAGTAAAGAGACTTTTTATTACAAAAATAAATTTGTTACCAAGATTCCGTCAATTTTATGATTTGAAAAAAGTTAATCTTTGCTTTTCGGTTAGAGTTTGAGGATACTATGGTAAAAATATAAATATTAAAGTTAAAATAATTTTAAAAAAGTTATTAATATATTTTTATTATAGTTTTAATGTATAGATTAAATATGAAAAAATGTTTTTATCAATTTAAAAAGGATTGAGATCCTCTTCAGTCTTTTGTGACATTTTTCTTATATGAGATCTTAGCTATTAAAATTATTTAATTTATTTTATAAAAAATACTATAGTTTTATATTTAAAAATTGTGAATGGATAGGATATATTCAATTGATCTTCTCAATGTAGAGAGAATCATTCTGTTTAATATACATGTACTATTAATAAAAGTTCTTATATCGTCAATTAATTAAAAAATATTTTCTATATATAATTTTTAATTTTTATTTTTTATAAATAATATAATTTTTAAGATAATTATTATAAAACTAACTAATTTATCATATTTAATAATTTTTTTATTAAATCACAAAGTAAATAAATATATTATTTATTCCATTTCTATAATTATTCTTGCAAATTATGATTACAGATAAGCATCCATTAAGTGAATACATGTATTATAATATGAATCCTATGCGACAGTCGTTTATTTATAAAATTTGTTTTTTTATTTAATATGACATATACCAGTATATTTTATTAAATATAATATATACTAGTATTCGTTATAATATGCATCCGTTGGAATACTCAGGTATAAATTTCAAACCATGTTTAATGATTCAATTCTTTCAAAGTGCAAACAAAAATAAACACTTAGTTCACTATTTTTCATGCAACATAAATTTGCTACAATACCAAGTAAATTACATAGTTACTAATACAAGTACATAATATAACATCAACAAAATTTAACTTTACCTAAAGTATCAGAGTCCAATACATTAGAATCAATGGAATGTTAGTATTTCATTATAATTGAACAACAAAAGTTGTATTTTGCAATGACTAAAGTTATGTTTGGATTAAAGTTGAAAAGGTATTTTTATAAATTCCAACATACAAAATAAAGAAAGAAGAATTTTGTTTAAGTTAAAACACTTGTGAATTCTCCCGTCCGATATCAAATATTTCCTAACTTTATTTTAGTTGAGTGATATTGGAATTTCACTCATCTTTTAGGAATAAAAAGCTTAGGTAAATTGTGTTTTGGAAGCCCATTAGAGTCAGGATAGACCTTCTTCAACGAATACTTACGAAAACACTTCCAGATTATCTACACTCACCTTCGTAATTCAAGATTATCTACACTCACCAAATATTGGATAAGTAACTCAATAAGACTGGATAAATTCTCCAAAGGGTACAACCATTAGTGTTTAGTGGTACTATACTAGTACATCAGAACTTACCAACACCAGCCTTATATAACAGACTTCGGAAAAAGCGAATCAGATAGTTTTTACCAGAAAGAACATACAGTAAAATATAAATATTGATTTTATTATTGACTGTTCCTAACTAATAACTAGTACAACTTTATGTATCTTGGTCTTGGACACAAGATACATAAATAAATATATAAAAACATTGGTGTACAATATGATACCAAAAATTTTGGGTTTGGCTCAACTTCTTAAGCGCCAACAACTGCCAAAACTGAGCACCTTTAATTAACTATATTTTCCTGAACCAATTTTAACCCCTTCAAAAAAAGGGGTATGAGAAAGCAAAGAGAATCCTAATGTCAAATATAAATTACATCTCACTCAAAAAAATGCATAGCAGGACCTCATATCGACTCTCCCAAGTCCCTTTCTTTCATCATCATGCATTAAATTTCATACTGCTCAGCTACTAATCCAAGACGAAAGAATGGGATCAACTCACCTAAAACCATGAATGGATGCCACGTCAACCATGGTGTCGCTTCGATTTTCTGCGCTTCCCTAGGAGTTTTAGCATGTTGTCAGTGACATCAGGAGGAGAGTTATCATCTTCATGCTGATTATTTTCAGAGGTGTGAGTCAACCAAGCCAATGCCTCTATAGCAGCATCCCTTTCTGCAAGTTGCTTGTTTCTCTTCGGTTTGCCAACAAATTGCATTCCTTTGAACTCAACCAGTGCCCTAAACTCATTTGTCTTGAGATGTTTCGTTTTGTATTTTGGTGGGGAGTGCCCTGCTCGCATCAAGAGTGTCTGCAGCAAGCTCTTGGGATTTGTCCCATCTTTGGTGAATTTGTTCTCATCATTAGAGGACCTGGGCTTCTGGCTTTCACGGCCAAATACAAATCTTCCTTCACATTGGTCCCCTGAAACCAGCTCCTGAACAGCAAGCATCAAGTACTTCCCTTCCTTGTGAATGTCAATGCTGGGATCTTCCAGCTGCATTATTACAAAACCATTATCATTTTAACAAATATTTTAGCTTGTGCAATGCGTTGGATAAATATTGATTTTTATATAATTAAAATTCATAATAAATAAATATCTTTGACTATACAAATATACAATTAATAGTTTAAATTATAATATAAGATTATTTTAACTATTGGCAATTTCTTTTATAAAAAAATACAGAAATTCAACTTAGAGATAGAGTAAAGGAGGTTCATTGAAAGGGATAGATGGTTTATACAAATATAGATAAAAGGAGAGTAGTTTGAAATGGTTGAAACAAATTTCTTGGTTAGTTATGGGATAGTGTGTGAAATGCCCATTCAAAAGAGAGAAAAGAAAGAATATTGAGAATGGTCTAATTGAGAGCGACTCTCACTCTTCAAATTGTGTATTCTAATTTTCAATATAGGAGTAGATAACCAGAATAACACAAAAACATTATATTTTATTCAACTAAAAATGACTTCTATTAGAAAAAGGTAAAGGCTTAAAGCTCACATCATGCAGCAACCTCTCTTATTGATAAGTAAACAAGGAATGTTATTGCAAGGAAACAATATCTGCTAACCTTCTTCTGGATAAGGTTATTGAGCTCTTCCTTAAGCTTCAAATAGCAGTCAGCTAAATTAGGATCCATGAAGAAGTCAACATACCCATCTAACATTTTCAGATGCCCAGCCTAAACCCATGATAGAGAAGAAGGAAAAAAAGGGACATGTCACTATTGAAATCCATGAAGATACTCTACTGGAAGAAGCATATGTATCAACTAGGAAATCACCTGTATTCCCTTACTTAAAGCACCACCAAAAAGGATAAGTATTGAATCAGATACACCAGTGGAATCACGGATGAAAACAGCATTGACCTTAACTTTCTCACCAAAAACCAACCATGGGTAATGAATGGTCTGGTAACGTGCATTCACTGAATTCTGGTCAAAACAATAAAAACTAATCAACAGGAGAACAAGAATAATATAGGGGCAGGGGAGGGTTTATCTAATAATAATCCACAGACAAGTGGTTAGCAGCTTTGACATAACAAATGTACAAACAATCACCGAAGGAAAAAAATACATATGTTGAAATAAATAATTTTTTATGAACAATTATAGAAAAGACAAGAGGGTACAATTAAGATTATAAGACATCCTCCAAAATGCCAAAAAACCCAGATACAACAAGGAACACGAATATACACAAGAATGCAATGAGGCTGCTCAGTCTCTAAGATTTGAAATAACAATTCCATTGAAACAGTTATACGAGAAAATAGTAGTCAGTAGAGTAGTATGCTTATCCTAGTCAGGCCTAAATAGGCCCACATGGAAAGGTGTATATCTAACCTTCTTTTGTTCATTGTTGAATAATAAGCATTTTTTTACGTCATTCTTTCCCTTTTTGACAGAGAAAAAGATAACCAAACATGTAGCAAAACTTCTTTGTAACCACAACAATAGGAATTCCATCATTAAACCAATAATTAAAAGGTAAGTACCACCTCTGCCTTTGCTTTATTGATAAATCCTTTTCTTCTTCGTTTGGCTTTTTATGTTATATTAAAGAGAAACTTATCCTCCTAATTCTTTGTGATCATCTTCACTTCTAAATGAATTCTTTTATTAAAATAAATTACCATATCTACTCTGAAATGAAGAATGAATGGGAAAACACATATTTCACATTAATGTGAGATGGAGAACAATAGAAATCAGGTTCATATAGTAAAACTGAGGCATGAAAAGCTCACACTATGTAGAATTGTGGATATCTTACAAATTAATGCAATCCACATTTCATAAGTAAATTTAGTACTTGTTTGATTTGAGAAAGTGTTTTCTGTTATTAAAATAATTACAAAAATACCTTATTTTCACTTTGTTTTGTATTTTAAAATATTTGTGTAGGAAATAATGAAAACAAAGAAAAAAAAACTTGTTTTCACCATTTCCTAAACAAATGTTTTCAAACAAGAAACAAAGTGAAATAAGGTTATAAGGTGGCATTTTTTGTAATTATATGTAAAAACAGAAAATGAAACAAAAAATGTTTTCTTAAAATTGATGCTCAACGACAATGTAAACTACAAATGAACAATACTTAGATATAGAACCATACTACTAATACTGTTTTCCAATTAAAATTGGCATTTCACTCAGTAACTACTACTGATTTAAGTTACCGAGATGAAATGTTAGTTTAAATAAGAGAATAACACCAATAATACTTATAATAATATATCTAAGTTTTGTCTGTTGCAAAATGGATATTCCATTGAATATGAATCATAATAGAAGTATAGAACACAAGATAACAGTTACAGATGAATTCATTCATTGAAGGTGATAGGAAAAATAAGAATTGGTTTGTCACATACCGCATATAATAAAACCTGCCCATCATCCATTGTTTTAAATGACATGGATGTCTCCCTGTGCTGTACAAAGAATTAATTAAATAAATAGAAAAATAAAAGCCCAACTCATAAGCTAAGCATGGAAGTTACTGGAAAAAAAATTATAAGAAAATAGCTCACCACCACTGATGCTATGCCAGGAAATAGTCCAGAACAAATGACCGCTCGTACAAGAGACTGATTGTGACTCAATTTGTTAATAATGCTTGCATCCCCATCTACCAAGCTAGCTTCTTTCAAGATGAAGCTAAACTGCTTCCGAAGTGAATGAATAGCCTGAAGAGTTTGGGCAGAGAGAAAATTTCTCCAGCAGTATTCATAAGCTGACCCTTCCCTTTCTGCATCTTTCCATCCTTCATATGCTCGAACAAGAGCCATATGATCACTGTAATCTTTAGCAGAAAACCTAGACTTTGCTGTTCCTGCTAACTGAAAACAGAGGCAAAAGCTATAACTAGTTAACTTTAACAGTGTAAACTTAATTTTTTATCACTGCTAGGTCCAAGCAATAATTTGTGACAATAGGAAAAGAAATTGGCAGATAACACAAAATGAAAAGGTTCAAAGACTAGTTTTAATCTTTAATGGCCCACCATAATATCAAATTATTACCATTATAGAACATGAAAATTACAATATCAGATACCAGGTGGAGAATGTCTGACCCAAATTGGCTTAACCCTAAACCCTAACACACCCAGCTAATGAAGAAAATGTACTACAAGTTCTAAACTGAAAGTCCACATTTAGTCCAATATCAGTAATGAGCACACCTTCTAATGCAACCCATGGTTAGTTACCAGTATGTTAGGCAGCCACAGATCACTAAGGTGTGGAACAAAAAGAAGGGAAAGGGTAGTGACAATTGGAGGCTCCTGTGAACAATGAAGGGAAAGTGATTGGCAAACATCATGGGAAATTACATTGTATCATCCTGCACACGAGGCAGGCTGGGAGCAGGAAGCAGATTGTTAGAGAGAATGGAAGAGGTTTGAGTGCAAATTGGAAAGGAGGTAACAGTTCTCAAAGAATCTGCAGTGTCTATGACATTTTCCTTTTTTGCAGTGAGTGTTTCTTTGTAGTATTTATTTTGTACAAAATCATTATTTATAATGATATTACATTAATATCAGCAGCAACAGTAGGAAATCAGTGAGAAGGATGAGAAGACATTTTACAATAATAGAGTATTGTTTTCCAATTATACAGTAGTCTTGTACCAGTTTTTGATCACTGTATGAAATGAGAAGATTTTATTCATAAGAAGGCCTAAGAGATTCATCTGACGCCAGAAAGCAGGATGAGAACACATTTTATTAATTAATTTATTTATAAATCTCAATATCTTCACATCACATCAATACTGTTTTCACAGATCTAATTATGCAACTATTGTGATCACCATGTTAAAGATGAGATTAGTAGTTCTCCATTAAAAGGATTTTTAATCACATGCGGAGAATAATAATTTAAAATATGTTGTCAATATTAAAGATATTCTAGAAAATATTTTTGTAAATATCAAAGATATTTTAGGAGATATAATGGGATATTTGTTTCCCTATTACTATTACTTTCCTATTATTCATGAGCTTACTTGTGTCAATACTCCTCAACAAAATGGAGTTGCAGAGCGAAAAAATCGCCATCTTCTTGAGATTGTCAGAGCTCTACTCTCTCTAATGTCCGTTCTAAATGTCTACTAGGGAGAAGCTATCCTAACTACCACCTACCTCATAAACAGGTTCCTCACTCATGTCTTACAAGATATTCCAATTGAACACATCTTGTCATTTTTTCCTTCTTCTCCCCTACTATTGAGTCTCTCATGTGTGTTTGGGTGTGTTGCATTTGTCCATTCTCATAGTCACAATCATAGTAAGTTGGACCCAAGAGCTATCAAGTGTATTTTTATTGATTATCCTTCAAATAAAAGGGATATAAGTGTTATCACCCTCAAAGTCATTGGTTCTTTCTGTCAATAGATGTCACCTTTCACAAAACACAATCTTTCTTTGTCAGCCCTCAACTTCAAGGGGGAAAGTATTCCAAAAGTTGAGTTTGTATTAGGGTCATTACCTCTTCTGTCTTGGCAAGATGTCCAAGACAGCAATCATGAGAACACACAAAGATTACAATTAAGCAAAAGGGATCATAACGAAGCAAAAAAGGAGGATCGGTTCTTTGGAATAAAATATCAAAGCCAAGAGAAACTCACTTTGGTCCCACAGCAAATTAGTATCACCAATCCCTATGCTTCAAACAATGCGCCAGGTCGTGGCACGTTCTTATCTTGGATCCCGCTCCTTTGTTTCCTTCTCCCCCTCCTGGTTGCTTTGGGACCGACAGCCACTTCAGGAATAGATGACGTGTGCGGGATCCTTGCCTCCTAGTGCTGACCTGACCTGATCCAAGGGTCCTACAGTGTGGAATGTATGAGCCTTTGTCCCCTCTTGCTTAGCTGGACCGGTTCATGCTCTTGGAATGCATGGGATCTTGTCTCCCTTGCTAACCTGGATCAATCTAGGGGTCCCACAGCATGATGAATTCAAGTTTTTGTTTCTTCTTACTTACGTGGCTGAACTCAGAGTCCTTTTTTTGGCTGGACACCGTGCCGAGACATTCCAACCAGCTCCATGCTAAGATCATCCAACAAGCTCCTTGCCGAGACCATCAACACCGACTCCGTACCGAGACACATACCCAACTCCAAGTTCGAACTGGCTAGAATCTTTATTTATGCCCACTCAAGAAGATACAAACATCTCCTCTGAGTCAACACAAATAAAGAAGGGGCAACTATGGGATCCCAAATTTGTCCAGCCAAACAAAAAGGACCCTGAGTTCAACCACGTAAGCAAGAAGAAACAAAAACTTGAATTCTTCATGCTGTGGGACCCCTAGATTGATCCAGGTCAGTAGGGGAGACAAGATCCCATGCATTTCAAGAGCATGAACCGATCCAACTAAGCAAGAGGGGACAAAGACTCATACACTCCACACTGCAGGACCCTTGGATCAGGCCAGGTTAATACCATGAGGCAAGGATCCCGCACACGTCATTTATTCCTAAAGTGGCTGTCAAGCCCAAAGCAACCAGGAAGGGGAAAAGGAGACAAAGGAGCGGGATCCAAGATAAGAATATGCCACGATTTGTGATCGTGTTACAACCTGGCGCATTGTTCGAAGCATAGGGATTGGTGATACTAATGATCAAAATCGGGGGCTAGTGTCGATCCACGTGGCTGAATCTGACGCACCAATGACCTCAGGCATCACAACGAAGAACTCAAGGTCAGAGAATTTCTGGTCGAAATAATTTAAAGTGAAAAAAAAAAAAGAATGTTTGAGAGCTAAGAGGTCGATAATATGGGGATTAAAAGTGGGAGCAAGACATTTTAAGAGAGATCAGCATAAGTCTGCCAGAAGAAGAAAGAAGTTAAGAGTTTGTACTTGAGTTGAGGCTGAGAAAGAGAAGGAGTCCCCAGACGTAGAACTGCCACTAGCACCCAACGGAAAGAACAACTTAAGCCAAGAGTAGAAGTGTCATCTAAACCTTTGGATACCAAGTAAGTCCTCCAACAAGTCCTGAAGTAATACATCTTCATAAGATAAAGTAGATAGCTCATACCATAGGTTTGTTATTTGCATCTCTACACCATTGTCATCCTTAATATCAATTAAAGTAGCTTGAGTAGCTAACATGTAGTCAACACTTGCATGAACCGAGTTGGTCCCGGTCCTCCTCTTTGTATAAAATCTCATAAAGTATATCTCTCTACTTGAACAGCTCCAGACTGGCCCCGGCTTTACATAGCCGAAGGCTTCGTCGCTACCGATTTGATTGGCCAAGTCGGCCACCCCATCCAAGCGCATCCAGCACCGAGTCGGTCACAATCCTTTACTAGCATTTGTTATCAAAGCATTTGTTATCAAAGCATCTTGTCAGTTATCCCCAAGTTTTTCCAGTTACGTTGAGGACGCCTAATGGAAAGTCCATTTCCCTCAAGAGTTACTTGACTCCTGAACGCCTATTGGAAAGTTCATCTCTCTAAGGTCACTCTAAGGTCCCTAGAAGCCTAATGGATAGTCCAACCATTCCTATGGTCATTTAATCCAAGGATGCCCAACGGATAGTCCATTTCTTTTAAAGTCATTTGAGCCTTGAACGCCTAATGGATAGTTCAACCTTTCCCCAAGGATACCTAATAGAAAGTTCATCCCTCCAATGTCACCCAACACTTGGACACCTAAAGGATAGTCCATTCCTCATACTCCATAACATGTCCAAAACTACGTAAACTTTGACTCCTCTGATAAAAAAAAAAAGAGGTACGTAGGAGCAAGAGGCACACTCTTGTCAAGTTATTCATCCCAAAAACCAAAAAAGTATGTATGCAATTTCCATTGTAAGTTTAGCCCATCAATTCAAAAGTGCAGAACATAATGTGAGGGTCTTGTTAGTTCATGCAACCAATCTGGGTAACTATCAAATTATAGATGTATAGGGGTACCGTGTGATCCTTATGCATAACCAACTCCTTACCTAGACTCGGGTTCGCGATCTGCCTTATCCATTCCTGGTTTCCGGTGTTTCCATTAAAACGCTGGTGGCAACTCCATCAGAGCCGAATCGGTCTTGGTCATCCTCTTGGATTGACCGAGTCGGTTACGACTCTGCATAGTTGGTCCCTCCTCCGGGAAGGATCCAGTTTCCAACATTCAATTCCAAATCCCGCAATTTTCCCCGTCGTGATTTAGGTCGCGTGAATACCTACAGGATTCCAAGTGGCATATGTCTTTACAAAAGGGCTTCCTAGTGCTAGATTTCAAGATCTTATTGGCAAGTTGGGAATAATTGATATCTATTTACCAACTTGAGGGGATGTGTTGTAAATATCAAAGATATTCTAGAAGATATTTTTGTTACAAATATCAAAGATATTTTAGGAGATATAATGGGATATTTGTTTCCCTATTACTATTATTTTCCTATTTTCCTATTTCCCTTTCCTTTTTTAGGCATAATCTTTACCATATAAAATGGATATTAGTAATTGTATAAAATACATAATTAGTATATAGTTTTCTTTTCTTTCAACTAAATATCATACAAAATCATTATAGATATAGTTTAAATCCATTCATCATGTATCTTCATCTAGCAGCTTAAGCTTTTGGAATAATTGGTTCATGAAATATTTACCAAAAACAATCATAAAATATTGAAGAGCAAGTTTGTATTCATTTCCTTGCTACATGGCCAAATTCATATTAGATACAAAGATTAGATTTAATTGTGCACCAAAAGGTAATGAGCTGACTTACATCCCTCTTGTCTTGGGGCAAAAGGAAAGGATCCCTGACACTAAGGCCAGCAACTATTGTAAGAACAGGATCAAAGCATCGAAATATAGCTCCCATTATTAACATTTTTCCCAACTTGGGATCTACAGGAAGCATGGAGAGAAACTTCCCTGATTGAAAGAAAATGGAAACAAAAAGGAATTACTCGTAACCCAGAAAAATATCCATAGGCACATGAGCAACCAATGAAATAGGACATAAAAAATTGACTCACCAAGATTCGTAAGATTTTCTTTTTCATCTAATGCTCCAATCATCTTGAGAAAATCAATAGCATTTTGAACCTGTTCCATTAAATTGTAAAAACTTGGTATATTTACAAACAGCCTAACCAATCACTGGATCTCAAATGTGTGCATGCATGTATGTATATATGTATGCATGCTTATACAAATATACAATTAAAGAGCAATGGTACTCACAGTCCGTGGCTCTGGTGCCTGTAAAGCTGCTGATAAGAACTCTCCTATGCTCTCAACCTGCAAACTTTTTATTTGCAAGCAAAGAGAGTTCAAAGGTGTTCTCAGTAGTTCAGGAAGTTGATATTCAGAAAATGCTTCATAAACACATTTGGGGTAAAGGTGGTAGCATTCTCCTGGCTGCACACGACCAGCCCTACCCCTTCTCTGCAACCAAAGAGGACAAGAAAAAATAAGACAATTGGTTGCATGTTTGGATCTATAACAGAAAACAATAATGGAGCATAAAAGAGCAACAAAAGCTGTTGAAGGTATCAGCAAAAATCTACTAAAGTAAAAGCTTAAAGACCTAAAGAGACTTAAGAACGAGAGCTTATTTGACTTTGTTTACACATGTTTGGGTGGACGAATATCATTACTATGGAAAATCAGGAAAATGGCTACATGTACTGTTGCATTACATATAGCATCAAACATAAGACTTTAGGTTCTCTTATTTTATGTGGATGAAGAGAAAAAGGGAGTAAAGAAAATAGAGAAAATTATTTTTTTTCCACAACCAAAATTTAGAAGACAATTTTTTTCTCATTTGGAAGCATAGAAAACTAAGAAAAGAAAGCCTCATGTAGTGAAATTACAACTGTTCACTCAAATTTGATTTTAGAAGGGTAGAGGGCAATGATGGAAATCAACAAATTTGAAGTCTTATTCTCTTTTATGAAAGAAAAAAATCATTAAGATTTAAAATGAAGATTACAAAGAGTTAGGATATGAGAATCTCCTTACAAAAGAAAATTTCATCAATTAAATAAAGCTCTCAATCTCCTACATAAATATCTGTAAGGGAAACCCCTTCAAACAGTGTTGTTTCAGTTACGGCTGAAATAATGGAGTTGAGATGCACTCTTTATTCCCACCACCACACAGCATACACCACCCAATTTGTGGCATTTTCTAGCAGTTTCCACACCTTTTCGGTTTTTCAGCCACCACTGCCATGGGGCTGTGGCAAATTATGGAAGACATGGTGATGGAACATCTTTTCTTTTACGTGCTTTTTAAATTTACAGAGAGGGCTTTTGAACCCTGTCTTCACCCTCTTCTACTGTCACTCCTCACTCAACCTTCTGTTCTCCCACTCCCACTAATCTTCTCCCTCCACCAAAGGCTATATTATTTTTAAATTCAACAATATATCTACATTTATCAGAAAGAAAGAAAAATATCAACAAATACAACAGGGATGGAGTTTCAGTAGCTGTGTAAACAGTACAGAAGTTAAAAGCAAATATACTGAAGGCTTAGGAGACATGGATACTTGCCTGCCGTGCAGATGCTTGAGATATCCAAGAAGGTAAAAGACATGGCGTGTTATTCAAAGCATCATAAGTGGTTTCTTTTGCTTTTCCGCAATCAACCACAAAAACTACGTCATTGATTGTAATACTTGCCTCTGCCATATTTGTAGCAAGTATCACTTTCCTTATATTTGGAGGTGGTTTCTCAAATATGAGTTTCTACAAGAATATAAAGCAAAATAATAAATAATCTATCAAATACAGTAAGATACAATCAAATTAAGTAACAGGAAAAGGAGATAATCAATTATCAGTGATATGCTCTTAGAAATAGAACATGAAAATAAGATTCTACTATCATTATAGAACTCAGTATTAGTAAGAGTAAAAATTTAAAATATGGTACTGTCTACCATATTAACTACTATTCTATAATAAGAAAAAAGTTTATGAAAACAGAAATTATTTTAATAAGAGAGAAAGAGAATGAATAATGACAGAGGCAAAGAAGGTATGCCCAAAAATATACAGCAAGACTTGTTTCTGAACCTAGAAATTATAATCTTCTGATATGTATATTATATGACAAGATACAAAATGATAACTGGATACATATTTGTTTATCTTTTTCTATTTTCTTCCTACACATTCTCCCCCTAATGTACTTTTCTCTTTAAATAAAATATCTTTTCCTGTTCAAAAACTGTTCGGATATGTGAGAGCTGAATAATAGCAGCTGTTAGTTAATTAGTCCATTAGTTAGTTAGAAGGGATTGATTACAAACGGGGTGAAATTAGATTAGAGGGATTAATTCTGTGCATTTGTTAGTTTGTGTATGAAAGGAGAAATCCTTTGTGAAGGAGAAACCCCTTGGAGGAGAGACTTCTCCTTTGCTTTATACATTTTTCAGTCAACCAACAATATCATTCTTCTCTTCTCACTATTTTCTGCTCTTTGATCCCAAACAAATTGGTTGTGAAGGGGAAACCCTTGGAGGAGATACTTCTTTTCTCTGTAATTTTTTTGTTCAACCAATAATTTTATTCTTCTTCTCCTCTCTCTATTTTCTGTTCTTCAGTTCCTAACAAAACAACTATGACAGATACCACCAAAATCCACCTCCATCCTATAATACGTCAAAATTATGACATGTTAAAAGTAGCATCTGAGAAACATTTGACATAGGTTATAAAAACTTGCATTACAAGATGCAACTAAATTTTAAGCAATTCGAAATTCTCTAGTTTCCTTTTCTTTCTGCCAAAATTTTAAGTTTCTTTATTTTATATGATGATTGTCATACATATATTTTGCATTTTTTTAAACAAACAGCACCCTAGGTTCACTGAGAACGCTAAGAAAAGGAAAGTTGCAACAATGAAAAACTTATGACCATCAAGAAAAGAAATGAAGTTATTTGTCTTTTTGAACTACACCAACAGACTATTTATTATTGAATATATACAACATGCATTTTAAAGCAACAATCAAATTGATTATTAATTTATATTTTATATAATTAAATTTAAAAGAAAAACATACAATAATCTAATTAAATGACTTAATTCAATTTGTTGCCAACAAAAAGACATGATAGATTAATCAGAAATACAAAGAGAAAGAACCAACCTGTTCTGAAGTTGCCATTGAACCATGACAGGTTAGAAGCAGAATTCTATTGGGATCTCCTAAAAGAGGATGCGCTTTAAGCTGTTCTCTTAAAGAGCTTATATCCTCCCACCCAGTCATAAATACTAAGACAGCACCTGGTCGTTCCTTCCGACATATATGGCATAGAACAGCCTCAATGAGATTAAACCCTATGCAGTCAGGTGCCCAAGATGCCAGTGAATCACGTGCCCTGGAGCTATAGTTCTCAAAACTTGATTTAGAAAGAGCATCCTGTTCAACAGTATGAAAGTAAGAAATTCATTTTTCCAACATAATGCACTTCAACAGAATTCAGTTTTAGTTTCTAAGGCAAATAATGAATATCTAGTCACTTCATCTGATTTTAGAGGTAACAGGGAAGTGCACAATATTACCAAAAAAAAAGAGGGGTTAATTGCATACAAGACACACCATTTATAGTAAGTCTAAGAAATATACATCCCTGGTTTCAAACAGTTAAGAATACGCATGCAGAAAGGTACAACATCAAGGTATCAGATTGCTTTTGAAAGACATACTCAGGCCAAACAAGAGAACCTAAATTCTTTTGGGAAACACTAGAAGTTTTGTTGGAAATGGGTCTTTTCTCTCTTGGATTCATGAATGGTCAGATTCATGCACAGTGCTTATCTTACGTATTAAGGGAATTTCATTTATATTTACTCTTCTTAAATGTAGTTAATTCTTAATTCTTAATGTATATAAATATATGAACTGCTGAATGCATTCTCACTTAAGTATTCATTGAAACTCGAGTCTTCAACTTGGTATCGGAATGGATTCAGTTGTGCTCTGCCTTTTCCCTCTTCTGTAGTCAAGTCTCCAGTGCATGTCGTCGCCATCTTTCAATCCGGCAAGACCACCATGTATAGCACCCCACTAAGCACAGCTGAGCCAGTGAGCCAGTGAGCCACAAAATCTCAACAGTAGAATCCTTCTTAAGCACATCCACAAACTCACATCCCTAAGAAGCACATGAATGCCACGCCTAAGTAATCAAATCTCAGATAACAGCACGTAGCAGCTGACCCTAAAACTGCTAAAGCATGATAGCAGATAGCGGGATGCCCACTACTCTGAATTTATTTATTACTATTATTATTTAATTTATTGAGAAGGAGTCCACTTACTCCAAGAGTAAGTTTAAAGAGTTACTCTTCTTCCACATCTTTCATTTTCTTTTAATTTAACAATTCTAACGACTAACTCATCTTTGACCGTTAAATTAAAAGAAAATGAAGAATGAGAATGGAGAGTAACTCTTTTAAGTTACTCTTGGAGTAAGTAGATCCTTCCTCTAACTTATTATATGTTATGTTATGCTTTATTTAGTTTTTTTTTTCACTATTATTATTTAGTTTATTATATTATATTTTATCCTTTAAATAGATTATTATATCTTTTATTAGTAGTACTATCTAGTTTTTTTTTTACATAATAGTATTATCTACTTAGTTTATTATATTATATATATGCTTCAAATAGTTTCCTATATTTTTTATTACTATTATTATCTAGTTAGTTTATTATATTTATTATTATTAATATTTAGTTTATTATATTATATGTTATAATTTAAATAAAAAAAATAAGAGGTTAAACTGGCTCAACTGAAGCCCAACAAACCAAAACAAAGAAAAGAAACACAAAAAAATTTGGCCCACATGGCCCAATTCCACTGAAACCCTAATTCATTAGGACCAGTCAGCACCTTCTACCTAAGTATTGCCACCTCTGTCTAAAATTGAAACCCAACGGCAGAGATCGAAGATGGAAAACTGGACGGTTGGCGGTGGCAGGAAGGTAACAAAACTGTCCGATGACGGCACAATCACATAATCTTTCTGGCTTTGGGTTTTCAATGCTGCTCTGGAAATCACGATCTCAAACAGGCGTGACATTCACGTTCTCTTCACAAATTGCAATCACTTTTCCCACATCAACAAACTAGCAACACAATAGACTTTAGCATTGTGCAAGTCTAGATTCTGCACTGCATCCCGTGATTTACTAGCGCCATTGACTACATAGTGCCATGCACAGCCCTCAGGCACTGTTTCAATGTCACTTCACCACAAAAAGCCTCATTGGCTCTTTTGCCTCCCTTAAGATTCTTTCTTATCTTGGGATTGCTCTCTATATCATTCCTCCTTGCTTTTCATTGAAGATACTCATAATCCAAAGCTTTCTTAACAGTGATTTAAATAAGTTGTGTCATGAATTCACATCCTATTATTTTCCTTTTCTTCATACAACAACAGCCTTATCCCCGTAGGTGAGGTTGGCTACATGAATCGCGCGACATGGCTCAATTAAAAACCAAATTCTCAAGAATATTATTCACCACAGGGTCCCTTTTGATAATTTCTTTCAACGCCCTTATTGGTTTCCCTCTACCTCTTTTCACAAGGCTAGAAGTCATGTGACCTACTATTTTTCTTTTCTTCATAAAAATAATAAAAGACAATGCCATCATTATTAGCAAGTATCCAATTTAGCAATTGGTTTTCAGAAATCGTGAAACAGAATGTCATTACTTCTTTTAATTTGTAATAAAGGACAGGTAACAACGATTCTAGCAATTAATTTTCAGAAATTGTAACCATAACAAACATATACATTGAAGCCTTTCTACTACATCAGTATAAGGTTGATGATTCAGCTTTGACCAGTATATACAGATCATCTAGACATAAGTTATTGATTATGTGGTAATTTTTCCTACTATGATTATTAGTTGTCAATTGATTTTCTCTCCTAGCATTGGATTTGGACCAGAAGTTGTGCATACATGGGAGACAAATTTCTCATTCATTCAAAACAAATGGAAGAAAAAGAGCAAATATTACTTTATAACCAGCACTCGTGAATCCAATGATGATCTGCTGGATCAACTTCTCAAGAACATAAAGAACTTGCTCTTGTTCATATGCCTGGCATGTGTGGATACTTTACATAGAGAGAAAAAAATAATGAAATTGAATGCTCATGGGATAGATTGAAGTTGTCCAATCTATGGCAGACTGCACAATTCCAGAGGCAAGTGGGTTTGATGCACAAGCCATGAATGGAAGAAGCTTGAGAGAAAGGGATACAAATTAGGTTTTTCATTACAAATTAATATTTTAAAAATTAAAGTATTTATTGTTTAGTCCCTAATATATTATATATTTATTCAGTAAAAACGTGGCAGCCTGGCACTTCTATGCTGCACTGCTGATCTATTGTAGAATAAGTCAGCTCCATTGTGTTTAAACACACAAGAATGGGGTTTTGAGAAGAACCTTAGAAGAACTACACCACAAAAGCTAGACATTGTAGTTGTAGAGTCCAAGGCTTTATAAATCCCATACTTCCAATGTGAGACTCAAGTCTCATACCTCGTAATTAGATCCTAACATCCCACCAGGTTCTACAGCACCAGCACCTACACAGGCAAGCTGTGCACTAGCCCTTTTGTGTGAACACCACAACGCCAACATCGCCAACCACTCTACTCATTTGCAGCTGGGATACATAATAAAAGGCTCTAATAACAATTGACAAGAACCTTGGGAGAACCACACCACAAAAGAGAACTATTATAGTTGGAGCTCAAGGCCTTGTAAACCCCACTAGAATCCCATATTGAGCATAGATGGGATGGGATTCAAGTCTCGTACCTTACAATTGGATCCTAACATCTCCTCACAGCCCTAGCATCCATCCAGGCTGGTTGTGCACTAACCCCATGACTAGTCCCAGCATTGCAAATTGTAATGCTGAAATCACCACCCACGCTGCTCATTCACAGTTGAGAAATTGTGAAAAGGTCTGAAAACCAATTGATAAAAACCTCAAGAGAACTATACCACAAAAGCTAGCCAATGTAGTTGAAGAACCCAAGGCCTTATAAAAATCCTATACCAAAATCCCATACTTCTAGTGTAGGACTCAAGTCCTATACCTTGAGACTCGATCCTAAAAAGCTTCTCTTTGTTGGATGAGGGAGAAAGAAAGGAAAAGTGTGAGTGGGTACTAGAGGAAACAGGGACTACCATGAGTGTTTCCTTCTTTATGTACATCCACCATCCCCTCTCATTCTTGTACCACTTTGAAATTGGCTCAAGGACGTGAATATACCTATATTTCTATCTTATTTATATGTGATTCTGGTCCAATTAAATTAGTACTAAAGCATCTTTGGAACTTGTGCAGTGTGTTCAGACTAATTAAATGCAACTTGCAAGATTGCACAAAAACCACAATAGACAAACACACTGAAAATCATGAAGAGAAGTTCTAAAGCGGCAATTAAACTTATAAGTTCATATTAAGGCCAAATTTTTAAGGTAGCTGCATACCTCAACAAGAGCGGTGATCTGGTTTTTCCTCTTCCGCGGTGCTAGTTGCTTTTGTGTCTTCCACAATTTCTCTTGACCATAATCATCAATTTGGTTGAAGGAAGTTAATTTATACCCAGTCATTTCCAAAATATCTTCTAAAAAGTGAGCTCTAACAGGATAGGTAAAACCCTGGGCAATGAACAAAAGAATTCAAACCGCGTTGTTTTATGAGTAACATTGCAAACACAGTAAAAGAAGATTACAAGAAAATATTTAGTTACACTTTTTATCAGAAAAAGCTGTAATGTGCATCATGGGTCCTAGATTTTAAAATGGACTGAGCTATTAAAATGGCATGTATCACATGACTCAACACCATTCAGCAAGACAGTGATTAGTACCACATGATGAATCGCAGATGGCTCTTAATCGTGCAATAAATGCAAGAATTGGAGTGATTCAATATCAATTATACAAATCCCAAGATTCAATAATTTGTTATTTTTTCCTTTTCTTTCACCAATTATCATAAGAGAAATTGAAAACTCAGAGAAGCTTAAATTGTCAAAAGGATTGAAGGAGCACTACTGAATGCAGCCTATTTGATTATTTTATTTTTGCTTCCATTCTTCTGAAACAGGGGCTTCGTGAAATCACCCAATCACTCTGTATGTACCATATTTGGCTATTCAGTTGCTCTATTTTCATTATTTTGAAACAAAGGCTTCAAACCCACTCACTCACTACATATGGCATATACACAATTTAATTGGCATACCATTGCTCTTTCTTGTTCTTCTGAGATATAGGCTTCATGTAGCCACTTTATGTGACCACTAAGGCTAAGAGGGAGAAGGATGTTATTTTACCACAGAACATTTTACTAATAGATTGCACATCAAAATTAAGGTCCAATTTCCACATTGCAGGGTCGTGCACTCAGGCTGACTACCATTTAGTAGGCAATAGGCATACATAAGGAATTACGACTTATGAATTTTGGCTTATAATGGCATGATGGTATTATTGGAGTTTACTTTTCCTTAGACGATCCTCCATGTGACTCACAATTAGAGTTTGACAACTATGTTACTAACTGTTTTGGGGCCATAGGAAGCTAAGCCACACACACACACAGCCTTGTGTCAAGAATGGAATATAAAACTATAAAGTAGTTTTAAAAATGTCTTAAATGCATTAAAGACCAAGCACATATGTGGACATACAATTGCATGTACACACTCATCCACCCAATCACTACCTTACCTTCCCAGTTCCCACCCACCACCACCCCACATGCGCAATAATTTAAATTGGCATACAAGTGATACAACAATTTGAATTCAACACCAATGAACATTGAATTGCATATAGTCATATAGGCATCTATTTGGAATAATTGAAGTTCAATTGTCAACACAAATAAATGATCAACTAAAAACTAGAGGACTGTCTTACTGGAATGTGAAATGTAGGAGCACCTCCAAAATAATTTGAAAAAAGCTCAGCATTCAAGGTGGCACTCATTAAAACCAATCTTAAATCCCGACGGCGTGGAAGCAGATCCTTTAACACAATCAGTAAGAAGTCTGAAAAAAAAAACAGTGGAAAGCTTAAGTCTTCTTAGATACTTCTTTAGCATTATATATGGCATTAACTGATTATAGATTATCAGTTAGAAATCTACCTTCATTCATGCCTCTTTCATGAATTTCATCCACAAAAACATGGGTTATACCATTCAGGTTTCGATCACTCAGCAACCTTCTAAGTAATATACCACTGGTACAAAATAGCAGATGGGTGTTTTTCCCTTTCATTCCTTCTAATCGAACTTTGAAGCCAACCTATCAAAAAACCTCTGTTGTGGTATAGCAGAAAGAACAAAGATATTCCCAATTTTAAAATCCCATTGAAAAGCAAAATAGTAGTTTATGAATCTTTTATTTTCTTCATCAATAATAATATTATCCATGTTCTCTGTACAATTACATGCATCTGTTTTTTGGTCCATTTCCAGAAAAGCAGGGCTTACTGTTTCACCAAGAGGCTCCCCTCGCTCTGCTGACACTCTCTCTGCCACTGCCATAGCAGATATCCTTCGAGGTTGTGTGCAAATAATGCTACAAAATGCTCCACGACCAGACTCTATCTCTGATTCTAATACATAATGAGGAAGTTGAGTGGTTTTACCACAGCCAGTCTCTCCAGATATAACTATCACCTAGATCATAATTCATCAAAATGAGGTATCAATTATGAATACATAACCTCAACTGAGTTCCTATTGGAAAACTACAGACACAGTGATAGCATATTAGACCTGAAAATCACTAGCATGGTTTGAATAAGGGCAGGTTGAAGTTCAGTAAGTAAAATTCAATAAAATGACATAATTATAAGAAGGGTATAAAACTGTTAAACGCAACCTGCTGCTCATCACAAGGCTTCTCATCATGGTGAAAAATTATATGCATAGCATCTATGAATTTTAAGTGTTCAAGTCCAGTTTTATTCTTCTATTCTTATTTGTTTAGTACTTACAACAAAGTCCTAAAACATTGTGGGATTAGGGATAGTCCATACTGTGTTTGGTTTTCATGGTCCAAAATACTAAAGAATGCTGATAGCTAACCTAGCAGACATCTAACGAAACACAATTAGCAAGCATACCTGATTATGTGCTATAGCTTGAAGTAAACCTTGTTTCTCCTTGAATGATGGTAGAGACTTCCGGAATTCCAGCATCTTCTTGCCTTCAGGTGATTCCTAAATATAAAAAAGTACAATATATACAATTTGAAGCCAGAAAATATGCAAATTATTTCAAGAACCTTCTACTTCATGAAATAGAATTTTAAAGGCAGTTCCAGTAGTAAAATAATTGGTTGGTATTTGTCTAAAAACATCATCTGAGAATCTTAATTCACTTCAAAATGTATGTTGGTTAAAATTTAAAAATACAGAGTAAGAAATCCATAAAGCAGACTCAAGGAAACATACAGAAACCAAGTCAACCGTACTCATAAACCAAGAATCAGCATAGCTATTTGCAAGGCATACAAGCTTTTGGCATGTGAATTGACACTGTGTCTGCATCTGTACACAACCGCTTTTGAACTATCTGCTTTTGAGGTGTTAGATGACATGCATATATCTTATGTTCATAGAAGTTGGCCTCTTTTAGAAAAAACAAAAATATGATTATTTGTAAGATTGTTAAAAGAAAATCTACATGTCATCTAGCAAGTCCGCACTTCATTTGCAAGCTTTTTAACACAGACATGCAAATATCAGAATTGGTAAGCCTTCTAGTGCCATACATACAGATAAATCACAGATTTTCAATCTTTTACAAACTATTAGCATAGCAATTAATATTCCATTTGCCATCACACAAGCATGCAACAAGCAGTCTCGGCCAGGAAGACGGCAGCAATATCATTTATGATCAAGTAACCAATTTTGATTTTGACAAAAGAAAAGGAAAGTTGTTATTTTCCTATACACAACAAAACTATGGCTGACAAATAACAGGCTATAAAAAGGGCTGGACAATGAAGAACATAACCATGGCCGTTGGCCAATCTAAAAAATTCGAACCAAGTCTCCTTGTAGCATTTAATCTTTAACTATGTGTATAAGACAATCTTCAGCAATGACAAAAATATTTTTTCATTTTAACTTAGAATAACTAACCAGTCTAACTAATAATCCAGGTAAGAAATTGAAATGGAAAAGTTAAGTAACAAATTACAAAAATAAACCCAACAGTCACACACTCTTGACCGTTAATAATTCAAGCACATGTTATACCAAATGCAATATCCAACTGAAAAAATCAAGAAATCAAACAAAACCTGCCAAGCTCTTTGCATATTTCGCATCCTCAAACTCCTCTTCTGGAGAACCTTTTCCATAACAGATTCATCCACAAAAGAATCGGCATTTTCATCCATGTTTATATCTTTAACTTGATTGGCGGAGTTCACATCATCCAGGTGGTCAGTTGTCTTTTCAGAATTCAACTGCAGTCTATCAAGGTATTCCTGCAACAAACCCTCAACCCTCCTTTGCAAGCTTAGTGGAATCACCACCTGCGACAATGGAATGTCGGAGGATTATTTTTCTTGGATGACATCAATCCTAGTATAAGTTAAAGTTCCCTACCAGATATCCCACCCTTGTTATTACCTCTCTTTGTGGACGTTTGTCATCCAAATCTGGGCGGTAGTTAGGAAGAGGCACCTTGCTTGCAACAACCACTTTTCCAAACAACTCACTGCACATTATGATAAATAACAATACCAATCAATGATTGGGAAAAAAAGGACAAAGATTCATTTAAAAGTTTGAAGTAATCATTAAAAATCAATCAAAGTAAAGATGCTTCAAGCAATGAGTCTTGTTTTCTCTCATTCAATATGGCATAAGTATAAATAAATATGTATTATATTACCTGTACAGCCCCATTCTTTTGGCAAGATTAGCTATTTGTTCATAGTCTCTCCTATCTTTTCTGTCTCTAGATATAATCTCCTGGTCCTTTTCACTGCGTAACAGCATGCTGAGTTTCCATTTCCACTCATCCACATTGGCCACCGTAGACGATGCCTACAGTAACCATTAAATTTTCTTAGAAATAGTGGCCCTATGTCAGAGCCGATCATGGTTTTCAGAAGCTACTGAACACAGAAGAATATATTGAAGTTTATCCAAATTAGGCCTAAGGTCCTATTTGGAAGAGCTTATGATATGTCAATAAGTTGTTTTAAGCTCATTTGAACTTATCTTATGACGTAAGTACTTGTGTTGTGTAAGTATTTGAGAGAGCTTACACAAATAATAACTTACGTCATGAGTTGTTTTCGACTTATTTTCAATAAGCTCTCCAAGATAGCTTATGAAAACAGCTTATAACTTATATATAAATAGTTTAACCCTATTTCCCCTTTCATTATAAAAACAACTTATACATATGTGCTTACACAATAAGTACTCATTCAATAAGACCTTAAATAAGTTGTTTACCCAGACGGACACTAAATCTAATTCCAAATTTAATGCATAAGTCTCATAAGCATACACTCATGATATTGTGACCCATAATTTGGAAACAGGTAATATTTATTATTATAGAATTGAAATTGCAGAAAAAATATCCAGAACAGTTGTGTATCAAAACAAAAATTCACTAGTCAATAGAGTTTTTGTCAATTGGATTTCAGTTCAATTCAAACAATTAAAAAATTACAGAATAAATATCACAAACCCCACGTAGAACACCTAAACATAAATCATTTGGAAAAAAATTACCAGAAAAACCCAAAAAGCAAATACATTCAAAAGAAAACATTGTTTAAAAAAATAAAAAATAAAAAACTGGTGGTTCTCGAAAGAAAACATTCATAACAACCCAAATTTTCAAAATAGGTATCAAAAAATCATTAACTTGTTGGTTGCCAATAAAACTTCAGTATCCACTAAATTCTAGTCATTGTATACCACTTTAATTCATGCAATTAAAACATATAAAACATAAAACACATAAAGCGGACATAAAATACCGAACCAAAAAATCATTTCAACCAAACATCTAAACATATTCAAAAGCTATAAAATAAAAAATAAAAAGAAAAACCTGTTGGTTCTCGAAACCGCAGTCGTATTCGTCATCGGAGAACTGTTCGAGGGAGTAGTAGCTAGAGAAGAGGCGCGTGGCAATGAGGGGATTGGCGTTGCGTAAGGAAGAAATCCAAGGGTGAAACCTGAAGAGTGGGGTTGAGGTTGAAGAAGAAGAAGGGACGCAGTGACGCGCGTGGTGGTGAAGTTGGAGGGACTTGGCACGTGCTACGAGAAGAGACGCTGCATACTTTGAATTGCGCATTGTCGTTGAGGCATTGCCGTGTAGCTATGCCTCTGCTTTGTTTGGGCTCCTCTTCACAGTTCGCACCTCCAGTGTCTCAATGATGTTTGAAATGCGAATGGAGAGTCAGATTCGTGGAGTGGATTCGGGTCGACCCGATCCATTAATATTTTGGGTTATTTCACGCTTGGGTCGGATCCATGAAGAGGATTGTCGTAAGTGAGGTCTCTCTCACACCATACTATTTATTACCGTCTCATATATCTACACCAAGTGTAAAATCAATTTAAATATTAATTAAAAATTTGTTATAATTTTATTAAAAAAATATTTTTAATTGTCTAAACGTAATCATATAAAACAGTGTTGTTGAACTAACCTTCTTTCTCGTATCAAATATATGAAACTTGACTATAGATTGATCAAAAGGGAGGGTACATGTGAATTATTCTTAATTGATGTATATAGTTTGATTATGTTATCAATATTTTCTTCTTGTATAGTACCCAAGTTCTTCAAGTTTGGAATTTAACAAAGCTAAATAGCTTATAATATGTTCTCCTACAATCATGTTTAATCATCCTCACGATTTAAGTTGTCCTAAAAAATACTCGAGGTTGAATTGGTCAATTTAAGAGATACTCCGGTCCGAATTGATCAAGTTAAGAAATACTTAAGACTAAATTGGCTGAGTTAAGAGTTACTCAAAGCAAGGTTGACCAAGTTAAGAGTAAGGCTCATATTTGGTCTTATATAACAAGTTTGGTTTATCGATTCTTAGATATTTTCTCGACATGTGCCTTCGAGTTAGACTCAGTATATCAACCCATGGAAATTCAAAGATGGTTTAATATATTAATCGAATGGGCCCAAAAAAGGCATTCTATCCTAATCTTAGTTTTATCTAAGATGGACTCAGTATATCCACCCATAGGACTTAGAAAAAGTGTAATGTATCGACCTTAATATTATTCTCATGTAAGTTTGGCGTGTCGGCTTACATTAAAAAAATGAATTGTGCATCGACCTTAATTTTATTCCTACATAAGTTTGATGTGCTCACTTACTTTTAGGGAAAGGAACAATGTATCAACCTATATTTTGTTCTTATGTAAGCTTGGTGTGTCAGCTTACTTTTAGGAAAATAACGTTTTAGTGACCTTAGTATGTCAACTTACTTTTAGGAAAAGAAAAAGTGTATCAGTCTTGGTTTTATTCTTGTGTAAGCTCGGTGTGTCAACTTACTTTTAGAAAAAAAAATAGTGTATTGACTTTCAATTTATTCCTTTATAAGCTTAATGTGTTAACTTACTTTAGGAAAATGAACACTGTATCGACCATGATTTTATTTTCGTGTAAGCTTGATGTGTCAACTTACTTTTAGGAAAATGAATAGTGTATCGACCTCAATTTTTTTCTCGTGTAAGTTAAAAAAGATATTAAGATATTTTGTAATATACTGATTACATTAGTTTGAGTATACTAAGTAGTAAATTGCAATGTCACTCAACAAAACTTATCTCAACAATCGTTAATTGACATTTATGCTTACGTGTGTGACATGATCATTAGGCTGAAGTATTAACCCTGAGTTTAACCACTATACAGGTCTACATTCGCTAATGTTTAAGTTGTCAACTCCCCATGATTATGCCTTTGAAAAGTGAAGACTAGATGTTGCTTTTGTTCACAAAAATAAATCAAAGCTAACATCAGGATAATAGTTAACAATGTTAATTAGAGACATTGACCAAACACCTATATTATAGGTATCATATCATACTGAGCTTTAGATAAATGAAATATGTCAAGCTTTAAAAATGTCCCACCATCCCAAGAAGGGAAGGTAACATCAATTCGTCTTAATTGACTCTTTAAACACATCATTCCCATTGCATATTTCACCATCTCTAAAAGAACTTCTACCACCTCACTTGGTGACCCCACCTTAGCATACAAATCTATACATTATAGTCTAAGAGAGCTGCCATTTTCGCGGCCTATAAATTTTCTTCTTCTATGTATTTCATTCATTTTTCAACAACATCAAATTTCTATTTGTAACTTTTGTTAAGAATTAAAAGAGTAACTTGACATAATGATAATGTAATGCCTTTTAATGGCATAATGAGATATTATCCTAACCTTTTCAAGTATTGATAAAACTTATGTTATATAATATTTTGCACAATGTAAATTTGCTTCATTAGAATTATGAATTATCAAATCTAAAAACCACCATCCTTGCACAATGTCAATTAGGAGTTTTATGATGAAAAAATATTAGTAATTAATATTTCATGTCATACATTTAAAATCTTGTTGTAATCAACAAGAATTTGAAATATGTCATTACCACATCATATATCGCACATTAGCATAATGTTATAACATTAGCATAATGTTATAACATTAGCATAATGTTATAACATTAGCAAGATTTGATAGTATTTCGAGTTATTCAAGTATTGATCCAAATTTTGGTTTAGAAATTGAAAACTCAATTTATCAGACCGAGCTCACCCAATATTTGGCGGTATATTTCATTAAAAAGGCTTTGCTAGTTTATGCCAAAAATTAAACCAATACTATCCTCTCATGTTGTAATATGGATACTTGATGAAAATTTATATATTCATCAATTGCATAATTAATGATAATCTTCAAATTTGTTTGCTTTAGAACCTTGTTCTACAACTCCTTCTGACGTTGTTTTAAATTATCCTTCATCATCCCTGTGAGACAATTGTCAATGTTCACATTTGCACTAATCTCTCACAAAGAACCACCCTTATCAATCCATGGCTTTATGCCACGTGGTCATCACTCTTGAAATTCTTGATTACGATGATCATTTAATAATAAATGTCTCACTGTGATGATACTAATTATTTTTCAAACGAGGACAAACGTCCAAAAGTTAAATGGTTATGTTAACATGATCACTTAATCATTTACTTTTAGTTTATGCACAAGGGAGACTTTCTGCAAAGAATAAACTTTTTTGGCAATGATCTTCCCAAGTATGAGGTCACTTTGTCATTCGCAACAATGTGTCCCTACCAATGGACTTATTTACAAGAGAAAATTGCATGTTTGTATGCTATTGCAATTGTGTCATTGTGTATTTTTTATATTATGTCATGACATGATTATAATTGAATTTAAATTTTGCAAGCCAAAAAAAAAAGTTGTATACTTCCAAGCACATGAAACTTGGAGTTAACAATTGTGCAATGATATAAAGGCATATTAGACAATGTTTTACAATGATGCAACGTTGAGAAATATCATGTTCAATATTTGTATTAATGTCATTTTCTTATGTAAGAATTGATTTGCACGTGAGTGTTTTGCTAAAAAGATTGCACTTTTTATCTACATCGCACTAATATTATATATGCCTTTTGTTAATCAACTCTAATGATAACCTTTTATTAATATATTATATAGGACTTATAATGTAGTATTATTGGTGACGCCTTGTCAATATAAATTTGTTAATATCTCGTACCTCCTTTAATGATATGGCTAGCATTTAGGCTTGAGGCCCATGCCCCTAGGTGGGTGATAATTGATCCTACAACAACTATGGTGGGTTGAAAGTTAACCTTGGGAGGCTTGTTAGAGATCGTTGATAGATGTCGAACTAGTATCGTGATAGTTGTAGATTTGAAAATGGGATCAAAATTTGTTCTACTACTTCTTTTGTCTTTCTTTTCTACTAGTATTATTTTTATGGTGGTTAGGAGAATGTTTACCTCGTCCCCATAGAGTCCTTGTACGAACCTTCTTCCTCATATCAAACATCTACCACCTTTTGAATTTATATTGTCCATTGAATGTTCTTTGAATTCCTCCTCCTCTTCTCTCTTGGAAAGAGGGGAAAGATACTTGCAAACACACTTTAACACTCAGGTCAGATAGACTATAAAGGTGTTTTAGAGTAAAGTTCGAGTTAGATTCACCTGTGTAGCATTATATAAAGAATATTAGCAATGATGGTAGATATTGTTATTTGATTACAAATTAATTGTGTTTTTATTTTTATGACATTTATTTTCATTAATTGCATATGTTGCTAGATAATGGTTAATCATGTTTCTTAAATCATATTAATTCTGTCAATTTTCCTAAGTTGTTGTATATAATTCGATTATGTCATTCTTATTTTCTATGTAATATTGTTTTAATCATTGAGCACAAATTAACATGGTACTATTCCAACTTAAGTAATATTAATTGTGTTAATTGTCCTTAATTGTGGTATATAACTAGATTATGTCATCTTTATTTTCTCATACAATACACATAGTAACATAATCATTATTAGATATGTTATTTTTTAATCACTCAGCATATATCAATTGGCGTGATACTATTCCATCTTAAGTAATAGTTTCAAGTTTGAATCTAAATATGTAGTTACATACTCAAAGGAGAAATTTTTCGTCCATAATAGTTCTTGTAGTTCCCTATCTAACTCCAACATAATTGCTTATACTAGAACATACACATGATATTTAGCAAAAAAAATGTAATATTTTAATTCCTAAAGTTGATTAATAGTGTAAATATTTATTTATTAGAAGAGTGTGTGTGCGTGTACGAAATGTTTTAATAATATGGAGAGGTGTGAGTATGGGGCTGGTGGGTAGTATAGTACTCATACACATTCCTATTAAATTTTGAGGGTAAATCCCCAACTTCATATCCATTTTTTGTGAGAAAATATTTACCTTATTCATTGTCAATAATTTTTTACAAATACCAATGGGGTATGGGTAGAATTGTCATATCCATGCATGAACGACTATTGAATGGAATTTCTAATACACTCTTTCTATCATATATACTTTGTTATTGGTTAGAATACATTTAAAACTACAAAATCATGAGTGAAACTTAATAAATAAGAAAGACTTTGCAATACCAATTGAGATGAATTTATTTTTGTCATTACCTAACTCAAAATTTTTATATAATAATTATTTCAATATAAGTTTGTTCCAATCAAAATCTAATAATATATGAGGTAAGATTGGATCAATTCGATTTATTCACGTAATATATCAATTTTAGCATTATATATAATTAAATAGTAAAATATAAAAAATATAAAACTTAAATTAAAATGTATTTTATAAAAAATTTAAAATAAATAATAACAATATAAATACAATTTAATGTTGTACAAAATATTACTTAATAAACTAAAATTTTTATTATTAATATACAATTGTTCAAAATAATTATACTTTTAAAAAAAAATACAAAACACCAAATTTGTAACGTGATAAAATTTCCAATTTTTCTTACTACAAACAACATTTTTAATGTGTAGGTCTTAAACTTTATTAATTTAATATTTGTAAACATAAAAAATATAATGTGATGCAAATATTTGTAGAAAAAAGAATCGTAAATAAATATTTTCATAAATGCTTTCCTCATTGTCATACTTAATGGCACCTCAAACTCCTTATTCATAAACATATTTCTCATATTCAGGTTTACCTTTATCACATTCCTTGAATTAAGTTCCTCCAAACTCACAATAATCTTCTTTGGCTCCTTTTTTTTTTCGCACTTTTCACCCCAACCAAAATCACTTTTTTCCTATTCTTCACTTTCCAACTCATGTCCTTCAATATTGTCATGCTCTTGTAGGTTTTGCTGGCATTTTCTAACTATATGCCAAATGAAACGCTCGACACGTCAATGCTTGGTTGCTTCTTCACAAGTCGCTTATTCATCAAATAAAGGTTAAAAAAAGAGATTCAATGTGTCATTGACGATCACAATAGATATACTTGATGTTGAAGTGAAATTGGGTTATAATAATCGTAAAAACCTATTGGTATTTGTGTTTGTGCTCTCTGAGAATGAATTTGTGTGGCAAAAAGTGTTTGGAAACTATTATTCTCACACCTAATTTTTTTGTTTTAATTATTCATTTTTTTCTTTCTCTTCTCACTCTCTTTTGATACTCCCCTCCCATTCCCTTCTTTACCCTTCCCCTTTTATTTTAACACATTTACTCTTCCCTCACACCCCACCTTTTTCTTCCTTGCAAAACACCCCCTTCCTCTTCTTTTCTCACCCTCATTGTGCCTTTTTGTTTCATTTTTTTCCTCTTCTTGTTGATTCAACAAAAACTAATTTTTGTTGTATGTGAATATACAATAGAAACAAGTTTTTGTTTTGAATACAAAAAAAAAACACAATGGAAACTAATGTGTGAATATACAATATAAACAAGTTTTCATTTTATATACAAGAAAAAACAACACAATAAAAACATGTTTCTATTTCGTTAAATTTTTTTATAAAAAATACTTAATTGTACCTTTTACCTCCAAAGTTACACAATCTCATGAAATTTCCCTCCCAAATATTTTTTTGCACATTTAGTCCTAAACTTTCAAAATTATGCACATTTTACTACTTGACTGTTGATATATCAATTTAATTATTAATGTGAACTAATACATGACAGACTAATGATGACATGGTAGTGCACAAGATTGCTAACATAATAACTCATGTGGCAAGAGAATAAAAATTGCACATTTTACTCCAAAGTTTCATTATTTCACACATTTTGTCCACTAACTTTTTTTTTTGCACATTTTTTTCTCAATTATTTTTCACAAAATTTGGTCCTTGACTTTCAAAATCCCACGCATTTTGCTCCCTATATTGTAATTAAGCATTTTGTATTCAAGACAAAATAATAAAAACTAAAATATAAAAATACATAAATTGAAATTTTAAAATATACTTAAAAAATAATGAAAAAACAAAACAACAAAATGTATTGCAGCAACATCATGGTTACTCTTTTTTGTTTAAGCCAAATGCTTTTTTATTGTGTTTTTTTCATGACTTATGACGCAAAAAAACTTTAGACCCAACAAAACATTATTGTCACACACTACAACTGATTCATTATCTCTCTCTTTCATACATAAAGTATACTCTCCTCTCATCCTTTATTTTTATTTTCCTTTTTCACTCACATGCACTCTCTCCATGTTCACACACCACAACACACACACTCAACAAAACCCAACATTTCAATATATTAAAATTTCTCATTCTCATGCAAAGTGGTGACCTTGTTATTGTCTTGCTACGAAATGGCCATGGCCATAACCTAATGTCAAATGTTGCGACATCATTATCGCTTGTAGCATCTAACCATGATTTTTTGAGTAAGGATGAACTTGCATTTGTGCCGCAACTCAAGTTTACTATTTTGATTTGTTTAAAGTTTGATATTTGTTTCTTTTATTTTCTTAAATTGTCATGTATTATCTAGCAGCATATGCAAGCCCATCCCTTTCTCACTTTGTGTGGTGCTTGGTACATCTATGAATATACTTTTTAAGAGTGAGATAAGTTCAGCATGTGTCTATGCAATGTGTGGATAAGCTGCTAGATAAGAATGATAGTTGTGTATTATGTGCAAGAAAAATGAGAGTGGGAAAGGTTCTTTTTTAGTGAGTGAAAAATGTGCATCTTTGTGTGTCTATGAGTGAATGTGTATATATGTAGAACTTGTGATGAGAATAGATGAGAATGAGAAAGCTTTTAATGTGTTAGAGTGTTGAGTTTTGTCGAGAGGAGTGATATACTTTATGCATGAGAGATGGAGTGAATAAAAGCTAAGAACTACTAATATTGTTTTGTCGAGTGTAGAATGTTAGGCAAAATTTACAATTTTGTGTAAGTTTGCGAGCATAATATGCAATTTAATTTTTTGTCATCTTAGCTGCCATGTTAGTAGTTCTATGTACTGCCACATCATCATTAGCCAACCATGTCATTAGTCTACGTCAACAGTTAAATTATCACACTAATGATTAACTAACAAGTAAAGTCAACTAACAAATTGGAAAAAAAAATGAGCAAAAATTTTGAATATTTGGGACAAAATGCACAAAAAATTTATTTGGGAGAAAAATTCATGCGATTATGTAACTTTTCATGCAAAAGTGCAATTAAGCCTACAAAAAATTAATATAATGGTGTGTTAAATTTTTTTACAAAAAAAAACTTAATAAAAACATATTTATGTTATGTAAGTAGGCCCTATAACATAATGAAAACATGTTTACCTTGTGTACACAACATAAATATGTTCTTATTGTGTATGGTAAAAATTGTACTCCTATAATACAATGTAAATACATTTTTGTTGTATATTATTCACAAAAGAAACATGTTTCCATTGAGGATATCTTTGGAAAAAAAAAAGGTATATGAAGGTGAACTCAGCAATAACGAGTGTGTGAATAATAATCTCTAAGATGGAATGCTTTTATGAGTCCAAAATGATTGCGTCTATGAGATTCCAATGATAAAACTTTGCAACCAAGTTCATTGCTAATAGATGATGAAAAAGATGAATATCTACAAAAACCTCAAAATTGATATTCACGAGTACTAATATTACTAATTCAACAATTCAATATTTATTTATTTAATAAAATTTCAATTTAATATAAGTTACTTTCTGTCAGTGATCAACATATGATCAACATAACAAATGTTGACATGTTAAAATTATTGTCACTTAAGTAGTTAATGATTTAGACTTAACAACATGACTAATTAATCTAACAAAATAATATTGTTGTTGTTATTATTATTGTTGTTGTTATTATTATTATTATTATTATTATTATTATTATTATTATTATTATTATTATTATTATTATTATTATTATTGTTGTTGTTGTTGTTGTTATTATTATTATTATTATTATTATTATTATTATTATTATTGTTATTGCTATTATGGTTGTGTTATTATTATTATTATTATTATTATTATTATTATTATTATTATTATTATTATTATTATTATTATTATTATTATTATTATTATTATTATTATTATTATTATTATTATTATTATTATTATTATTATTATTATTATCATTATTATTATCATTATTATTATCACTATTATTATTATTATCACTATTATTATTTTTAAAGACATGTTATTTTTTTTGGGTGTGAAGACCTTTTGTTATTTTAAATTATATCATTTTGTATTTTATTAGTTACTTTAATTTTTGTTACATTTTGACATTTTCTATATTTTTAATTTTTCTTAATTTAACAAATATTCACGAATATCAAATCATCAAATCTATTTTCAAAATCTAACAATAGATAAGCGTATAGGTCGATCGATACTTTTTCTTGTTATACTTTTAATATTAATGTGTTTATCTTCAACATATATACTTGTAGATATCTTTGTAAAGGTTTGAGAAAGTATATTTAATATTATTTACTCTTATTTCTTTTTATATAAACTCTCGTTATGGTATAAGTTAAAATACTTTCAAACAATCAACAATGATTCTTATAATAATATTTGTTTCACCTTTATTATTACACATAATATAGGCAAAATTCTTTTACATCTGTTTAGTTAACACCCAAATCAAACCACTCCTCTGAATAACAAAATGTACAACAACCCAGATAATATAAAAGGGAAAGAAGCAATAACACCATGTAACGAAACAGTCCCTTGTCTCTCTTCTTCTATTATGGTCTCTAATTTGACAAAATATGAGGGTCTTCGAGAACGAGAAATTAGAAGGGTTGGTGCAACTTCACCCCAATAGTGCATGGATTTTGCCTTTTTCATCGTTAATCAGATAATGAAATTCAAGTAAGAAAAAGGTTAAATTGAGGAATGGTTGTGGCAAATGGAGAAAAGCTAGAATAAGATATATAGTCAAATGATTTTGAAGAGAGAAACTATCAATTGAATATATATAGAAAGGGATTATGAAAGTTTGAGTTATATAATTGAGGGTGCTAGCTGCAAATAATCTAAATATAGTTTTTGACCCAAAAAAGAAAGACATTTTAAGGGTCCAACAACGAAGAAAATAACTTCCCGAAAATTTAGTTTGAATATTTCTTCTATGATAACTTGATAGTATTTGGTGACATTTGTAAAAATAAGATTCCAATGATATGGAATTCTTAAAAGTTTTGTGATATTTTTAAGAAAAATGAAATTAAATGATGGTGAAAATGCTGGAATGGAAATTAAGTGAAAATTGAAAATGAATTACAAAATTAAAAAATAAACTAAAATTTCAATTAAATTTAGAAAATAAAATATAAATTTTATCAATAATTAAAGTATTTCCTTTAGACACTAGCTTTTGTACATGCTAAAAAAAGTGTGATAATATTTAAAAAAGAAGTATTATAGAAATGAAAATATATTATATACTATTTTACCTATTAGAAATAAAATTATGAAAAGGTTTGTAATTATATATTTTTCTAGCATTTTAGAATTAAGTGATGTTTGAATTAACTTTCACACAAATTGAAAATATACATAATAGGCTAACATTATGCAAGGTTTGACTTTCGCTCATAACTCGAGTTGTTAACCAAAGCCAATGCTAAAGTGTAGAATCCTTAAGATTCAATTTTTAATAATGAATCATATTTTGATTAGGAGCAAGATTATCATGTTGCAACATCAAGATAGAGTAATATTGTAACTACTACTTAGGAGACCTTGAGCCATGTGTCAATAAATCTAGCATATCTCATACTCCTGTAAATATAATTATATCATTGTAATATGTAAGCATTTAATTTTACATATTGTCAACCTTCTAGAAAAATTGTTATGATTTAAGTGTCAATTTTTTTTGCAAGTACCCACCTCTTGCTCACAATGGCTCAACGTTCTTGGAGTTTTCCTTTGTAATTAGGAGATCTCAAACCTCATTCCAGGAGAAGGCCTATATGTTATAGCCACGAATCCATAAATCATCAAACCTAAACAAAGAGACTTTAAGAACACACTAGGTTAAGAAATCGAAAATTGAAAGAAGAAGAAATTAGAAGTAAAATTGCCACTAATCCTTAGGGATTTCATAAGAGAAGTAGAGATTTATCACAAGAATTTTTAAAAATTAATGATAATTATGGTTTTTGTTCAAAGACAAGAGAAGAGAGAAAGTCTCTCACAAAGTGCAATGCACAATTTTATTCAATGTATAAAGTGATTAGCTTAACTACATTTTGGGTTTATATAGGCTAATACTAATAACTAATTAGCCATAAGTTAACCCTAAATCCTAGAATTAATCTAAACAAGGCCAAGTCCAAAGGACTACAAAATGCAGTAAAAAAATGTTCATGGACACACCTACAAAAACGCACCAAATTTTGACAATATTTAGTGGTCAAAAGTTTATCTATAAATAGGCTTCTTGACTATATTGGGTCTTTAGGCCCAAGTGCAAACTAAGAAACAAAATTACAAGTAAACTACATTATAATATAGAGATTAATATGTCTTAAAAAGGTTTATACAAGATCACAAATAAAACCAAACAAAGTGCAAACAATTGGGCCCTTCTTGGCCCATAAGGAGGTCCATCCTTCTACATGGTTCCTCTTAAAACTTCCTCAACCCCCCCCTTTTGTCATGGGCTTTTAAGTACAATAGCCTTCATGGTCCTCAATCCTTCTTGAAGGTCACCTTCATATCCTTCCATATTCATAAGATGAGCACCTATGTGTATTGGGATCTCCTTAGTCCTTAAAGAAGCTCACTTCTTTTAACTTTCCTTGGGTTTATCCTTTGAAGTCCAACTTGTTTTCCCTTGGGTTATGGAATCCTTCCAATCTTGTTCTTATGCTCTTTTCATCCTTTTAGCATGTCCATAACTTCCATATTTGGATTCACATCATTATGCTAGTCAACGTGATACTAATTGCCTAAGCCTCGAATTCACTTGATCGATTTAGGCCAAGCCTGGATCTCATACTTAACATAATTGCCAACGCCATGAAGGTATGAATAAGATTATTGTTAATTCAGAGTAGATTCGTAGAAAACTTTAGATAGAAAAAGGAATTGAAAAGAAGAAAATGGATAAGGTTCAGAAATGGCTCACCACTAATTTCATGGAAATCAGATAAGAGAAAGCGAGATTTTCCACAAGCCTTATGGAGAACTTAATGAGAATTAAGTGTTCTAATCCAAGAAAAATTCGAGATAACTCTCTCAATTCCTTGTTACATAAAATTTTGCAAATGAAATCCAAGTTGTAATTTAGTTAGAATTAGGTTTATATACTGATCCTGCTTATAAAATAGGTGTGAAACAAACTAAATGAAAAGGCCTTAAGCCTTGGAACAATTGTATCCTAAAAGCAAGACTTCAAGCACATTGATTAGAAGTGAGTTCAAAGGGTGCGTCCAAAGGACCTAGGTGCTGTCCAAAGGACCCATAGTCCAAAAAAGGCCTAGGCGTCGTCCAAAGGATCTAGGTGTTGTTCAAAGGACCTTTATTCTAAAGAGGCCTAGGCACCATCCAAAAGGTATGTTGTTCAATGACTCCAAATGCGTCCACAGGAACAAGCCAAGGTTTCGATTATAAAGGAAACCAACTAAAGGGACTAAAACTAAGGTCCTACAAACTATTAAGGAGGGCGAAACTTCCTCCTCAACCCTCTTCAAACTCTAATAATTATGAGTACTTAAAAGGCTTTGATCTTCATATGCTCAATATCCTTCCTATGCTCTTCATGCCTTTCCAAATTTGTATCAAACTCCTCTACTTGAAAAGAATTTTCCCTCAAATTTGGAACTTGAGTACCTAAAAATGTGAAAGACAAAGATGAGTCATATATCATGGTTAGTGGAAAAGAAACTTGCCTATAAGGAGATTAATTCAATATTCCTCTCGAATCAAAGATAAGAGTGGAGGTTCCATCAATGGTCTTTTGAATTTACCTACAGACAAGGTAACTAAAGCATATTTTATACATAGTATGCTTCAATGGACAATCATACAAATAATCATGCAATGGACTCTAACTATTGGACATATCCATAATCGTTGTCTGATGACCTCCATGAAGTGTCATAGACATGAATTGGCACCATATGACTTGGGACTCAAAATCAAAACATATATTACATCCACAATCATAGTGCTTCCTATCCTTACCATAATCACACACATGTAAAGAGTGCATGGGGTTATACTTGTAAAATATATATCATTTTCCTTATTTTATTCTAAGAAATGGACATCAACATCTTCTTGCATGTTAAAATTTCCCAACATGCCCACGAACATAAAAACCCACAATAAACTTTCCAAATTAATACCTTTACTTAATGGTTTATATATAGAACTTCCAGGCATTTTAATCAAACAATGTTCCACTTTACTATGGACACCGCTTTGGCAATTTAAGGTGCAAGTAGCCATGTGATGAAACTTTTGCATTCGGCCACATAAGGTCCTATAACTATCATAATCACACCATGCAAGAACACAAGTAAAGGATAGTTCAATCAACTCATGTACAACATGAAGATTTAACTTAGCGTCCATAAGCATGCATCAATACACCATACAGTCCATAAGAGTTAAAAAAAACATGCAAAGATTCAAAATAAACTTTAGACAACATTGATAATATTGTCGACACACTATCAAATCACTAGATTTTTCTTAATTTTTTAAGTTAGGGGCCAACATAGGTCGATTCTCACAAAGACACACTCTTTTTATGCCTAGTCTTCTTGAGCAGAACCAAAATAGAATGTAGAAAAAGGGGGGTTTGAGTGAAACAAAATTACGAAAAACAAGTAATCATAGAAAACATAATTGATACAAAATGAAATTAATCTCAACAGAATGGTGTAAAATCAATCCAAGGATTCCATCATGCAATTTGTTATCATGGTTCTAGTAAGGGTGCAATTTCATATAAACCTAAGTTTCTTTAGATAATCATCTAACATTCGTCCATACATATTGAGATCACAATCGTGGCCCCTAATTAAGATGGATTCAAGCACAAAATTGGTTGGTTTTAGGCGATCAATCGAATACCTAACCTTGATTAGATTGGGATTAATCAATCCTCTAACCTGACGTAATCCAAAATCTCAAATGAATTCATGATCATGAAAATAGGTCAAGAATTGGAAAAATAACATAATAGAAATTGCATGCAAAAAGATAAAGAACTCAAACCGATTTGCAATCCTCAAACCGATTTGCAATCCTCAAACCTTGAATTGACAAACAAGTTTTAGCCTTCCATGGCCATCATAGAAGACATAGTAAAATACAATTGAGAGAGAGGAAAATCTTCTTCTTAATCTGAGAGAAACTCTTCACACTCCAAAATGTCAAAAACATCTCCAATTGAACAATCCAAAACTCTAAAAATGAAAAAAAACTAAAAACTCTCTAACTTTTCTAACTTCTCTACTATATATGAATTTTACTAACTATTAACCAATTAACAAACTAACTATTAACCAATTAACAAACTAACTATTAACCAATTAACAAATTAACTACCAACCAATTAAGAACTAACTACTAACCAAGTAACAAACTAACAAATTAACTAATTAAAATACCTAACTCCTTAACTAAACTACCTAACTACTTCCTAAATGAACACATGCTCGAGATTGCCAAGGAGAATGGACTTGGACAGAAGCTTGAGCAGCCCAACAAGCCCAACAATCAACAAGGAAAGGTCCAATTCAAAGTGGTGCAAAGGCAGTGGCTTCCAGTCCATTTTTGACATTGTAAACGGTCGAACTGGGTTGAGATATAAGAAAAAAATTTTTAGATCTTCGTCTTAACTTTCCAGGGCTACCAAGATTCTCCCATTTAGAGATCTGTAGCTCCAAATATGTCCTGCACAAGGTAGCAACCTCATAATGAAAAATAAGTCCAAAAATAAGCAAAGATTAACAACTATCCTCAATTAAGCTCAATGGCCCAATACTCAACCAATGTGTGATTATTAACCAGAAAATAATATCAAATATGTTCAAAACAAGTCACTATTAGGTGCCTAAAAAATGTTCTATCAAACATGTCATTCGGACAACATATATGATTTGTTGGAAAATGCTGAGGCATCCTTAAGAGGCATGGATTTTTTGGATGGAGAAATTCGAAAACTTCCTCAACATGGATATCACTTGCAACAAACCTACAAAAAGATAATGTTCATAACACAAATGAAAGTTATAAGAAGTTAGTACAAGTCTCTTATTTCCTCACTCTTAAGCATAAGATTCCTGTATTCTTTTCTAGTTCACCTTCCCTTTTTCTTGACTTCTCCCTTGTTTTTCTATACACCTTTTCTCTCCTCTATTGCCTTTTTCACTACACCTTTATTTTTCACTCACAACACTCTTGTTTTTCTTTTGGACTCTCCTTTTTATCACCATTTTCTCACTTTCTTTTCTCTTAGCCTTTTCTCTTATTCTCTTTGTTCTTTTTGTTCTTTTTCCCTCTTTATTTTCATTTTCAATTGATCTTCACTCACCTTTCTTGGAGACAAATGTTTGGGGGTCACCTTTCGCTCCATATGTACAAAAGAAAACTTGTTTGTTACCTCATCATCGGTCAACTTCCTGTCAAACTACCATGGCCTACCAAGAGGATGTGAGTAGCCTTCATAGGTATCACATCACATAAGATCACATCACATAAGATCTCATCACTATACTTTCGTAAGGTAAAAAGTCCATGACACCTATTTTTCCACTACCATCTCACCCTTTTCACTCAACCACTATAGCTTGTAAGGCCTCAAGTGCACTACGGTAGGGAGACTCAACTTAGCCTAAGGGTAGCTAAGTTAACACAAATACCACCATCAATAATTATTGAGCAAAGCTTTTCCTTGACATGGTACCTAGAGCGAAATATATTTTCCTTTGGGAATCATTGTCTTCATTCACCTGGACACTCATCAGCCTTCTGACCATGGGGAGATCATCCTCATCATGGGAGGAGTCACTTGAAGACTCAACCTCGTTATTGGATGATGATTCTTCATTATTCTCCATTTTTCCATCTTCCCTAATAACCATGCTCCTCTTACTAGGGCATTGGGAGGCAATGCACTCTTTCCCCAAGCACTTAAAACACTTAACGTTATTGCTTTTGGACAAAAAACTCTAGTTTCTTTCGACCTTGCAATAGGGAACTCTCTTTCTTTGAACTCTTGTCTATTTTGGCCCACTCTTTCTCTTCATCCTTATCCTTCCAATGACCATAACTATTGGGATAGGATCTCTTTGAGGCTAGATGTCTCCTATGTTGAGACTCAACTCAAGTTTCTTGGTGCACTAGGTCATCCAAAGAAGTGTAATGATACAATTCAACAACATCTTGCATCTCTTTATTTAGACCACGTATAAATCAAACCATAGTTGCTTCATTGGACTCTAGCAAATTAGCTATCATCAAAGCAACTTCCATGTCTTAAAAATGTTTCTCTATGTTGTTGGACCCTTGATACATTCTTTGTAGTTTATTGTACAGATCTCGAGCTTAGGAAGTAGGCATAAATTTTGTCCTTATCTCTCTTCTGAGAATCTAACCATGTATTTGTATGCCTTCTTCTACCTTCTCTAACTTCACTAATGCATTGGTTCCACCACACTCAAGCATATATGCTAAACTTATAAGTAATCATCCTCACTTTGACATAATCATCATATTTAAAAGATTTAAGGACATTGTGTACCTTTATCTCCCATTCCAAATAGGATTTTGCATCTCCATCTCCAATGAATGGTGGTATGTTGCATAGGTAATGCGTAATTTTGGAAAAAAAGTTTTCAAACTTAACATGGAAGGAAAAAAAATTTCATCCTTAGGAAGATAAGTGACCGAAAGATTGAAGTTGGAACCATTGAGTGATAGAGCAAATTTAACCAAGTAAGATTTTGAGCCTTGAATAGACAAAATTCATTTTGTCTTGCCATTCTCTTCTTGTGTGATTTTGCATCTATGTTGACAGATTACACCTGGTTTTGTCTTGACTCTCTCTACACTTCTTATCACACATGCACTAATGAGATGATCTAGGTCGTCTTTTCTTTACAAGCTACTAAGCTAAATAAGACCTACCTTGTGAAATGAATCCCTTGTTTATCTTCTTTGAGCCTATATAACCATTTTTCTATGATAACTTATTACAAGCCCAAAGACTGAAAAACCATGACCAACTTGAACATAAGGGGTCAAAGGAGCTTTGAAATTATTTTGGGAATAGATTTCACACAAGTGTGGGGGTGGTCTTGAAACATACGAGAGTGGTCGATAAGCGGGTTTTTTAGTCGTCTTACACGACTCAAATAAATACTAAAGCTAACTATAGTATAGCTAACCCTAAGTCAATTCTCTCAAGAAGACAGTGTGTTAAATTGTGACTAAGTGTAGAAATTAGAGCTAATGCAGAAAATATCTAGTGCAGAATGCCGACTCAGTCTCGGCAAAGACTGAGCTGATTCGCTCTCGGTAGAGGCGAATTCGACACGGTCTCGGCTAAGCGCAGACTCGGACTAACTCGGACGCGATGAAGTCGGACTGACTCAGTCTCGCACTCTAGAAAGCAGTAAATAGGGGGTTGCATTTAAGTGCAGAAAATAAACTAAGTGCATAAATTAAACTAAACTATGCTAAACTAATCTATGCTATCTACTGTACCAATTTGGAAATCAACACACAAAAGGTTGTCATTCTTACCTAGAATTATACTCCGAATCAACCTTAGATTTTTACGACAATCGCCGAACGTTTGTCCATTGCCATACCGAGGATTTACACAATCGCTACCTCATCATTTGGCAGGGAGTATGTACTTGGTTGATTTTAGGTTCTCTACCTAATCAGATTATTAAACCAGTTCCAATCGGCCATAGTCTAACATGATCTACCCTAACAACGTGCAATCGCGACAAAGGAAGAGTAGATTGAAGCACAAGAATTATAATTAAGAGATAGAATTGCAAACCAGTTATGTCATTGAAAATAGAATCGAATACAAGGTGAGAAAGTCAGAGTTTCCAGAGAATCCGCCTTCCACGACGATCGCTAATGGAAGGGGCGGCAGTGGTGCACTAGTGATGGCCAAACGTTAAGGTTTCCGTCCAACGGAGTGCGTCGGTTATACCGAGCGATCACCTCCGATAGCTTCCAGCTTCCCAAATCCTGGTCCTATACCTCCTCGATCGAGAGAGACACCTTACTGAAGCTTCGTGTACCACCATGTTAGCTTGGAGTGTCTGCAGCTGCTAACGGTGCTAGGTCTAGATTCTGCTAAAATTCCATATTGAAGACGTGGCCTGGTGTGCTCTATTTATACACAAGGTGGCCAAATCTAATCTCACAGAATCACTGATTCATTGATCCTAGCATATTACAAATTTGAATTACTGATTACAAATTCTCAATCCTAGGAGATTACAAATTTGAATTACTAATTATAGATTCTCAATCTTAGGAGATTACAAATTTGAATTACTGATTACAGATTCTCAATCGTAGGAGATTACAAATTCCTTGATTCTTGCATAATCATATCTACATTACTGATTTCTTAATTCTAGGAGAATCAAATCTGCATTATAGATTCCTTAATTTTAGCATAGTCATATCTGCATTACAGATTCCTTAATTCTAGGAGAATCAAATTTGTATTTCAGATTCCTTAATTTTAGCATAATCATATCTGCATTACAGATTCCTTAATTCTAGGAGAATCAAATCTACATTGCATATTCCTTAATTTTAGCATAATCACATCTACATTCTTGCCGGAGTGATTTTGGCCACTGAAGTCGGCTTAGGCCGGGATGCTCTCGGCTTCTACTAGGCCAAGATGCTCCTTTGGGCCGAGATGCTCTCGACTTTCAGACCTGCAAAATAAGTCCCATTTATTAGTTAAAATCCTTATTTTAGCATAGATCTATATTTTCCCTTTGTCTAGGCCCATATTTCGAATCTTAGCTAGGACAGGACTCTTAATCACTAAATAGTCTTAATAATATCCATCTTAAGCCCTTTTGAGGTGTATAAAATATGACTTATCAACAGTCCATTTGAAAAGTGTTTTGTACCAAGTAGTACTTAGATATTGAGAAAAACAAGGGCTGATGCAAAAAGAAAAGAAGAGGGGTAGGAAAAAAAGGAAAATAAAGGAAAACAAGGGAAGCGACAGCAGTAAAAATACTGCAGAAACAAAAAGTACAAATACAAAAAGTGAAGTCGCAAGACAAAAAGTGAAGCAAAAGAAAGAAAAATGAAAGGGGAAGTATTGTAATTGTCTTGGAATAGTCTCCGTACTTGTGGAACTCATTCCCCATTGCTCTTCTTTCCCCTTCGGATCTTAAGCTCACTTTACCTGCTGTCTTCCTACCTTACCCTTGGCCAAGATACAAACCTTAAAAAGTTCTTTTGATCATTTTTAAAGAAGCGCTGGTTGACATAAGAATGCCTAAAAGGAAACAACACCCTAAACACTTGAGAGATTGAGAGCATATGGCCGGTGAGAAGCTCTATCATCTTCTGGTTGCTCTTTAAATCTTACATTGCTTATTTACTTTGGACAAGGAAACGAGTACTTCCATGGATTGATTGAATATCTTGATTTTTTTGGGATGAATGCATGCTTGTTCCGTTTCAATAATAATTGAAGGATTTCAAAATTGATTAACTACATACAGATTCTCACGGTCAAATTTCATGCATCTCCTTTAAAAATTTTGTGTCTGATTTTGTCCACGAATGCAAAAGTGTAAGTGTGAGCTGGTTGTATGCACGAATTTGTGCTCTTAATTAAACACTCTTATACTCCTATTTGATTATAGTAGATTGATTTCTTTGGTCTAAACGACCCATTGTTTTTACCTCTCACATTGAGGGGGGTTTTCACGTTAAAAATCTTGGTGTCTTTTGCGTGATTCTTCTCATTGTTGCTACCATTTTTATTTGTGGCTACTCCTTATAGATTCTTGTAAGTTAGGAGGATTTATATTCGCTACGTTGTTACCACATTGGTGGTGTATTATTGGCTTTTTCCCCATTAAAATGGTATTAAAGCTCTTTGGTTTAAAGAGTGTTCTACTAGCTTGAATGATGGAGGATAATACAAATAGAATGGTAAATTTGAATGACAGTAATTACCACTTGTGGAAAGGAAAGGAAAGATGAAAGATTTATTATTTGTGAAGAAAATGCATCTTCTTGTCTTTGCTACTCAGAAGCCAAAAGTCATGTTTGATGAAGAATGAGACTTTGAGAATCAATAGGTATGTGGTTTTATCCAGCATTTTGTAGATGATAATGTCTATAGTCACATTGCTAGTGAGACACATGTCTCGACTTTGTGAGAAAAGATTGAATCTCTATATGTCTCAAAGCGTGGGAATAACAAATTATTTTTATTGAATTCTATTATGAGTTTTAAGTCCAAGAAAGACACTTCCCTTTCAGATAACTTGAATGAGTTTCAATGGATTCTTGATCAGATGTTAGGAATGGGCATCAAGTTTGAAGATGAGATTTTGGAACTGGTACTTTTGAATTCTCTACCTGAGTCTTGGGAGACTTTTAAGGGTGTTGTCTCTTTGCAAATGGCAAAGGGTGGTGCTCTTAACAAGGAGATGAGATGGAAGACACAAGGTTTTTCATCTTGGTTTGAGGTGCTTGTCATTGAAAATAGAGGGAGAAGTCAGAAAAAGGGAAAAGAAAAGAGTAAAAGTAAGTCCAAGTCCAGATACAAGAATGTGAAGTGTCACTACTGTCACAAAACAAGACATACAGAAACATTGTTTCTTGTGGAAAAAGGTGAACAAAGGCAAAAAGGGTAAGTCAAAAGAAAGGATGATGATGATGATGATCGTGTTACTACTACTACAAGTGATGATCATGTCATTTTTCGAGACTTTGAGTCAATTAATCTTCTATTCGTTAAGAGTATGAGCATGTGGATTATTGATAGCGGTGCTACACTACATGTTACACCAAGGAAGGAGTTCTTTACATCTTACACCTTCGATGATTTTGGAGTTTTGAAGATGGGTAATGATGGTGTGACCAAAGTGATTGATGTTAGTGATGTTTGCTTGCAAACCAACATGGGAGTGCAGTTATGGCTTAGAGGAGTCAAACATGTTCCAAATGTTTGCTTTAACTTGATATTTGTGCATATGCTTGCTGATGGTGGTTATGATAATGACTTTGTTATGGAAAATGGAAACTCACCAAAGATAACTTGGTTGTGGCTAGACAGGAGAAAATTTCTAAATTGTCTTGGACAAAAGCTTTGGTTGCTAAAGATAGTGTGAATTCCATGAATATTGAGGCATCTTTGTGGCAACCGAAGGCTTAGGTGAAAAGGACTGAATTGTTTAGCCAAAAATGATATGCTTCTAGGATTGAAGAATGCAGAGTTGGAGAAGTGTTCTCATTGCATGGATAGTAAGTAGACTAGAGTATCCTTTAAGAAGAATCCTCCCTCAAGGAAGTCAGAGTTGTTAGAATTGGTTCATTATGATGTTTGTGGTCCATTGATGGTAAAGTCATTTAATGATGCACTTTATTTTGTTACCTTTATTGATGATTGTTCCAGGAAGCTTTGGATCTATGCTTTCAAGACAAAGGGCCAAGTGTTGGAGAAGTTTAAACAATTCTAGGCTTTGGTTGAGAGACAATTAGGTAAGAAGGTGAAATGTATTTGTTTTGATAATGGTGGTGAGTATTATGGATCCTTTGATGTATATTGCAAGCAACAGGGTATCAGACATGAAAAACTCCTCAGTTGAATGGCTTAGCAGAGAGGACGAATAGGACATTGATTAAGAGAAGTAGGTGCATGCTTTCTAAAGCAAGGTTACCTAAGCATTTCTAGGGTGAGGCATTTTACACAGCAATGCTTGTTATTAATCTCAATCTTATAGATGCTTTGAATACTGAGTTACCAAATAAGATTTGGTTTGGCAAAGATGTCAAGTATGATCATTTGTGAGTCTTCCGTTGTGAGGCCTTTGTGCATGTTCCAAAGGATGAAAGATCCAAGTTGGATATGAAGACTAGGCAGTGTATCTTCAGTAGGTATGGTCAGGATGAGTATGGTTACAGGTTGTATGATTCATGTTAAGAAGAAACTTGTCAAAAGCTGTGATGTGCAATTCAGGAGATGATTTTGATGTTCTTCTTGATGATGATGTTGAAGAGGAACAAGAGATGTCACAAGATGAGAATTCGGGTGATGCTCCTAAACAACCTCTAGTTTAACTCAAGAGGTCTAATAGGAAGAGGCAATCATCTACAAGATATACTTCTGATGAGTATGTGAACTTGACAGATGGAGAAGAACTTGAATGTTACCAAGAGACCATGGAGAGTGAAGAGAAGCAAAAGTGGTTGATTGCAATGCAAGATGAAATAAAGTTTTTGCATGATAATCACACTTATGATTTGGTGAAGCTGCCTAATGGTAAGAAGGTCTTGAAAAGAGGTGGATTTACAGGATGTTGTAAAGATTCCATATGGAAAATGCTAAAGTAGTGAGTACTCCTCTTGCTACTCATTTTAAACTGAGTTTTGGACATAGTCCTTCAAATGAAGCTAGGAAGACTAATACGAGCAGAGTTCCTTATGCATATGCAGTGGGTAGTTTTATGTATACAATGGTGTATACAAGACCAAATATTGTACATGTTGTTGGTACCGTTAGTAGATTTTTGTCTAATCGAGGTAGAAAGCACTGGAATGTTGTGAAATGGATCTTGAGGTATCTTAATGGTACTAGTGATTTAAGGCTTTATTTTGGAAGTGATAAGCCTACTTTGGTTGGATACTCAAACTCAGATATGGTTAGAGACATTGATTCTAGAAACTCCACTTTGGGCTATTTGATTAAGTTTGTAGAGGGAGTTGTGGCTTGGCAATCTAAATTGCAGAAGTGTATTGCTTTGTCCACTACCGAAGTAGAGTTTATTGCCACTAAAGAAGCATGAAGGATTTGCATTGGTTGAAAAAATTCTTGTAGGAGCTTGGTTTTGTTCAGGACAAGTACTTGTTATTTTGTGATAGTCAGAGTACAATTCATCTCGGTAAGAATTTAACTTTTCATTCTAGGTCCAAGCATATTGATGTGATGTATCATTGGATACGTGATACTTTGGATGCTAATCTATTGGAGTTGGCTAAATTTCATACTAATGATAATGATGTTGATATGATGACCAAGGCATTGCCAAGAGGGAAGTTTGAAGTTTGTTGTGAGATCACCAGACTGACGATCACCTCTACATAGTTGTGATGGGGGAGATATGTTGGGTTATTTTCTGCTCCTAACTATGTGAACTAAATCCCAATACTCTCAAGCCTACTAGGTTTCTCTTATAAGAGGAGAAAGAGTCAAATTGGGAGATTGAAAGAGAGTGGGTTTTGACAGACAAAAGAGAGAAAAGAAGGAAGTAGAGAAAAAAAGAGTTCTTTTTTCATCTCTACAAAGATTATCACCCCGTCAAAATCACGATATCTACTTTGTTAACTGTTGGATTGGGCTAAAACCTTGATAGAAGGTTCAACACATATAGTTCTACATTTTGGCCGTTCGGATCTTGACTTGGAGGTCTGTGGTGTGAGAAATTTTGCTTTTATAGTAGCGCGATTTTATGAGTTTTTCACTTTCTTGTTCCTTGTTTCTTGCTCTCCATTTGCAAGCTTTGTTGCTTGATTGTGTAGGCTGGTTGTATGCACGAATTTGTGCTATTGATTGAACACTCTTGTACTCATATTAGATTATAGTGGATTGGTTTCATTGGTCTGGACGACCCGTGGTTTTTACCTCTGATATTAAGGGGGTTTTCCACATTAAAAATCTTGGTGTCTCTTGTGTGATTCTTCCCGTTGTTGCTGCCATTTTTATTTGTGGTTACTCCTTATATATTCTTGCAAGTTAGGGGAATTTATATCTGTTGCGTTGTCACCACATTGGCGGTGTATTATTGGTTTTTCCTATCAAGTATATGCTCTCTACACTCGTGTACTCACTCTTAAGACCTTTTTCTACTCTACTCTCAAACCATGTCTTGAAATATAATCTAGATTCTACTAATCAAGTTCTGCGATGTAAGTGAAAGTCATCAAATCTCATTAATTTTTAAGAATTTAAAAAAATGAAAACTCTATGACAACACAAAAAGAAGCCAAACGAAGCCAAACAAAGACAAACAATAAACATAATAGAAATGAAAGCATACTCGAATAAGAATTCACACAAGACAACACGAAGACTCTATAAGACTAAATGAAACTAAAGAGAGACAAAAACATGTAGAAAATTGACAAAACAAGTCATCGTCCAAATGCTAGTGTAGATAATGTTATCATCCAAAGTGCGATTGTCTAAAGCATTACCAGAAAAAAAAATGTAACTTATGATGATGTTTAATCAATACTTAATTACATTTAACAAATTAAACTCTAACAGAAGACATGATATGTGAACTGTCTTTGGATCTTCAACAAACTTTTGATACATTCTTTAACTTATCTTTTTTAGGGGTTTCAATTCCAATGGCTAATGCTCTCTTATGTTGAACTAGTTTTAGGCCACAAATCGTACACCAATTTTACTTGATATTCTTTCCTCAATACTTGATCCATAATTTTTTTGAAGATAATCATAGTAACTTTTCACAAACTTCAATCAATTTTGTGATAACATAATTCATCAAACCAAACTAAGAATCAAATCGCAATGCATTATTTTTCACTTTTCATTAAGATTGAACCAATGAATACAACAATTAAATTAATTAATTGATTGACAATAGGTAGGTGAGAAGTTATATTTCACACACCTTACAAGGTCTTAAGATAGGCACAATTGAATATGATTTGTAACTAAGGAACTTATATTAACTAAGATTCAGATTACTGGCCTAGAAATAAGGAAAATATAAATCTGTGTTAATTTGAGGATATTAGCTAATAAAATGATCTTAATTCTGCAGGTCATAGCAGGAGCCCCGAACCAGCCGAGACTGACTCCAAACCAAAGTCTGAGCTTAACTTCAAGGGCTCCAGCTCTGAACCTGAGGAACCGGCTATGCTTCGGCCATTAAGATCGATTCCCACAAAAGAAGACACGCGACAAAGAGTCTCAAGGAAGAAAGTAGTAGCTATGGGCGGTTAATGATTAGAAACTTCTAGAAATAGTTAGTTAGTAGTTGGAAGCTTTTAGAAACTTCTCTGTAACTTCTCTTGGAAACTTCTGCTAGAAGCTAGGAACGTGTATAAATAGGGAAGCACACGTCACAGTTAAGGGAGTTGATACACACCCCGTTTTACGATTATGCAATTCATCCTTTTCGCTCTTGTTCCACCGTTTTGGCGGTGCACGATGCCTCAATGACGCTTGGTCGATCGAGCGAGCGTAGGTCAAAGTTCAAGCTAAGCTGAGTTGCCAGAGATGACTGACCAGGAGGGATGAATCTGTTTATCTTCACGACATGCTCTAGAGGGTACTACCTCTCATGCTCCTTGGTCTTCTTCGGCTGAACCACCACAGTTTCATCCATGACGATTGTTGTGGTGAACTGAGTTAGTTCGTGTTCTCATCCATTTCATGTATCAACCCCTATATCAATAACTTGTTTCATCTATAATAGTGATGTTTCCATATTTTCTCTGTGTGCAATTCCTGTCATATTGAATTGCTTTGTGCTCCATGCTTGCAAGAGGAACAGTAGCAGATAACGCTAGATTAGGCTGATTGAAACCAATCTAACAACAAGTTAGGTAATCGTTAAGAGAACCTTAGATCAACCAAGAGCGTAATCCCTGCTTTCTCGAGGCAGCGATCGTGTAAGTCCTTAGTAAGCAACAAATGAATGTTCGGTGATCCTCGTAAGATTTAAGTTGGTTTGGAATTGTATACAAATCATAAGAAATCAGAACTGATTGTTGATGAACTTGTGAATTGATACATTAATTGTTCATAGTTTAGATTATTATCGTTTTCATAGAATAGTTTACTTTTCGTCTTGTCTTTACACACAAAACCCCCTTGTTTATGTCTCTATAAGTCCGTGTCTAAGTCCGTGCTTAGCCGAGACAGTATCAAATATAGCTCGGTCGAGTCTGTATCGGATTTGTGTCTGCCGAGAGCGAGTCAGCATTCTGCACTCTTAGTATTTTCTATATGACTCCCAAATTCCACATTAGTTACAACTATATACACTGCGTCCTTGAGAAGAATGACCCCGGGTTGGCTATACTATAGTTAGCTTTAGTTTTATTTGATAAATGTCACTACGACAAAAAGCAAGTTATCAGTAGGTGAACAAAATCTTAGCTGAAAATTTTAAAACAAATCGATAGTTGAAGCAAAATTATGCATTCGAGAATTTACCTATTGACGCAACTATGATCTCACTTAATACAACTAAGATGGATGTAAAATTGAAGTTGTTAAGCTTCAATTGCAGCACCTTATGAAGTGTATGCTCTAATACCACTTGATACGAATCACCTAAACCTCATATTCACTTTATCAATTTAGGTCAAGTATGAATCTCACACTTAACACAATTGATAACTCTACAAAGGTATGAACAAGATTTTTGTTAATTCAGAGTAGATTCGTAGAAAATTAAGATAGAAAAAAGGAATTGAAAAGAAGAAAACATATGAGGTTTAGAAATGGCTCGCCCTGATTTCATGGAAATCATATAAAGGCAAGATTCTCCACAAGTCTCATGGAGAATTTGATGAAAATTAAGTGTTCTAATCCAAGAACAAGTTGGGAGAACTCTCTCAATTACTTTCTACGCAAGATTTCACAAATAAACTCCAAGTTATTACAATTTAGTTAGGATCAGGTTTATATACTAATCCTACTTACAGAATTGGTGCGAAACAAATTAAATGAAAAGGCTTTGGGCCTTGGAACAAACGCAACCTAAAATCAAGGCTTCGAGCATGTTGATCAGGAGCGTGTTCAAATGGGATGTCCAAAGGATCTAGGTATTGTTCAAAGAACCCATCGTTCAAAGAGGCCTAAGCATTGTCCAACGATCCCAGATGCGACCAAAGGCGTCAAAGGTTCTAGAGACCAAATGCACCAAAGGCATCCAAAGCTCTAAATGTGTCCATAAGTTTTGATTACAAAGGAAAACAACTAAAGTTACTAAAACAAAGGTCCTACCAACTACTAAGGAGGCGAAACTTCCTCCTCAAGCCTCTTCAAACTCTAATCATAAGTACTTAAAGGGCTTTGATTTCTGTATGTTCAGTGTCCTTCCCATGCTCTTCATGCCTTTCTAGACTTGTATCACAACGTCAACCAAAGTTCAATCCAAACTAGCAGGCTTATCTCAAACACTTCGTTAGCACTATATGTGAGAAATATGATAAACCTAATTCTCATCCATCATTGTTAATACTAGTTGTTAAATGACTAGGGTCAAAGTCACCTAGGAAGACTATGACAGGTTAATTTATCCATAACCACTATATTAACCTTGACCCTCCTTGACCTCTCTCACCCATTCTACATCCAATTTGTGAAGCCATAGTTGAGAGTCATAACAACTAATCTTGAGGATGAGCTTATATGTTTCCTTTACAAGCACATTGATGAATTAAATCAACCTTAAAAGCTACTTTAGCCATCAGAGAATGACTTGGAACAACATATTAGGCAATTAGAGCATATATTGTCACAAAAAAAAAAACAATATCAACCATCATGGTCACATTATAAGGAACCTCAATATTGTGCCACAACTCTCAATTAGTGCATGTCTAGGCCCTCACTTAACATGTATCTAGGTCAATGAGGCATGCCTTATCACGTATGAATAGTTGGACCAAGATATGTTCCTTTCCAACATGTGTTCAATACTAAGCACATAAATATTATGGAGATTCCATATCAATATCACACTCTTATACCTATATAGTCCTATACTAAAGAGAAGGATCCTAGTGATGAATACCTAAGTAGGATATTCAACTTAGCTTAATAATTCTTTGATTTAGGTTTTAAGAATTTAGGGGAAATGTAAAAAGTGAATTAAACATCAAGATGATTGAAAATACTATAATTCATGATTGAATTGATAAATTTGGTAGAAATTTGCTACAAAAATTAACAATTCTTGATGAGAATGAAGGTTTCAAGCAAGAACCAAAGAGAGATGGCAACTTTCATCATTAACATAGGTATAACCAAGCCTTTATTACTCACTTAAACAAGACTTCTAATTGGGTCTTAAGCCCAAACACTAAGCTTATACACAAGGCTTAAACAAATTTAATAAACTAATAAAACTAAGCACTTATTGTGCACACAAATTGAGGCCTAAAATGCCTGAAACTTACAAGTCAACAACAAAACTAATAAAACTAGGCACCTAATGTGCACACAAACCAAAGCTTATTCAAGGCCCCAAATAACAAGCCATGGTCATCTAAATGACTTTAGGAGAACATACGCAAGGGCTCCTCCTATCCTTTGCCTAAAAGATTAAAGAACATACACCCAAGCTCCTTTTGGTCCTCATTATCTTTATCTTCCTTGGGTAGGTCTCTATCAATAAACATTTGAATGTTTTTCTAAATAGGATGTTGTTCAATGGGGAACCCAACACCATAATATGTAGAATATTCCTCAAAACGTTGGGGAAATGCTAGTTGGTTCCAATCTCTTCCCTAGAAATCCATACATAGTTAGGATGACCCTGCGGTAGTGTTTGCCAAATGTTTCATCACACAAGGAGAAACCCATATAGACTTTCACATATTGACTAAGATTATTTAGTAGTCGAAAGAAACATTAAAGAGTTTCTTAGGAAGATTTTACTAAGAGGTAGTCACGGTGTCAAATTTGTCTAAAGATATCCAATTACATACCATCAATAAGAAAGGAAACACTTTTTGACATATTTTAGCTAAGGTAAGCCTTAAAAGAATGAAGGAGTTTAGAAATCATAGATACCAAGTGAAAGTACAAGTAACATATAAGAATCGAGGTTTAATTGTGTGTGTATGTGATTTTTTAAAAGCTTTTCGCAAATTTGAAGGATTTAAAAACAGTTTAATATGGTCATCTCAAAGGAGCATCAAAACCATCGTCCAATATGGACCTTCCAAAGCAGTAATCCAAAGAAGTGTAAAAATAAAGGAGTGTATGGTAAGAGAGAAAAACACATAGAGATTATACTGGTTCACTTTTTCAATAGGGGTATGTCCAGTCCCTTCATTACGAAGGAATTTCACTAAGTCTACCTAACTTACACAAACAAGTATTTTTTACCTCTCTAGGTATTACAACCCTTGTAATCTATTTGATTATAAGAAAACCAAGTATATTTTGTCACTTAGCCTTTTCAGGCTATCACACCAACTTAATAAGTTTTTACAACAAATTCTACTCACACAATAAACGTATTACAATACAATACCTAGAAACTTAGTTTTGCCAAACAAAGTAAGCTTTACAGACAAAGAATAAAAGAGTCGTCCAAAGCAACTTTAGAGTATATCACTTAATCTTTCTTTTTCACTTTGTTGTGTTTTCTCGTTATTCTTCAACTGTATTCTGAGCTTGATCAATCTTCCTTTCTATAGCATATAGAAATTTAAACGTTGCTTGTGTATGAGGAGTGATTGAGTCAACATTAAATGCTACAATTCTAATTTCTACAAAGCTTCTACAGAGGCTCTTCTTTTTCTGATGATAGAGAATATTGTATTAGAAAGAGACTATTCTTCTCTAAATTTTAACATTTTATCTTCTGTTGACGAGAGAGGAAACTTCTATTGGTTCCTTCTCATGGGAGTCATGATCTGGTTGAAGACTTGACTAATAAACAAAACATCATACAACCATTTGTCAATCTAAAATTGCCATGTTTTCATAACAGTGCATTAAGTGGAATTTGAACGTTGGATCATGATTTTAAGCTATATATCTAAAAGAAATGATCATAAGTTAGATAACCTAAACAACTATTTACACTTTTCAAGAGATACTTCTTGAATGGAGCAATGCGGTCATTTTGCTTTTGGATGATCTCTTCTTTGGCAACATTTTGACGTTGAGTTCATTTATGGATGGTGAACCCGTCCTTGAACTCACATTTCTTTTATGGATATTGGATGAGTCCTTTGGACATTGAGTTGTCGTATTGGATGGCACATCCTTCTTTGGACGGTAAACATGTCCTTTGGACGATGAGTCCTTTTTGGACAATGAATACATCATTTGGACAATAAACCTCTTTTGGATGGTGAGTACCTCCTTTGAATGGTAAGTCCCTCTTTGGATGATCACCATGTTTGTGGACAGTGAGCTTTTCTATGGACCGTTGACTGCATTTTTGGACGTTAAGTCCCTTTATGGACACTAAGTACGTCCTTTGACTAGTGAGCCTCTTTATGGACATAGAATATGTCCTATGGACGGTGAGTCTCGCTATGCACGTTGAGAATATCCTTTGGATGGAGAGTGACTCTATGGACATTGAGTCTCACTATGGACGCTCGAATGTCCTTTGGACGACAAGTGACTTTATGGACGCTATGAATGTCCTTTGAACGATGAGTGACTCTATGGATGCTGAGCACATCTTTGGACACTGAATACGTCTTTTGGACGATGAGTACATCTTTGGACAACGAGCTCCTTATGAAAGCAATAGATGAACTTCTATTTTAAAATTAATTTCCTTAAACGGAATGCATTATAACATTTAAGTCCAATAACTTGCAATTATTTTGAAATATAGATAACAGTGATTAATCATAATATATTATTCATTTCAACAATGTTTGTTATTATCAAAACACTTGAGTAATTTTGAACGTATAAACTTATGTTCCAACACAAAATATGTTGATTAGGATCAATATCTACAAAAATTGGCATTAAATTTAATATTTAAATTATAAATATGAAGCAACAAGAGAAACTTCTGACCAAGATAAATGTTAGAACCCAAAAAAGATAATGGTCTTAATGATTGAACAAGGAGAGAGCTAACGGGAAATTTTAACAATTACACCCTATTAAACCGCATGCACTAATGTAGTAAGGATTTATAATCTATAAAATAGTGTAAGAGGTGGGATTAGAACCCAAAACTTTATTTGTCTTTTACTACCCAATCCACTTGTTTACCATTTGACTTCTTTTAGTTTATATATAAACACTATATTATATATAATATTGTTATATGAGTGAATTATACTTTTAAAATACTTGTTTAATGTTAAATCTAGTTCAAAAATAATAAATAATAAATTTATATAATAAAAATAATACATAAATTATAATTTATTATTTGATATCTTTTTTATATAATGAATATAAACATAAAATTATTTTTATTTTTAATCTCCTTTTTTATCCTATTTTTTCTCAACTTTTTCTACCATTTCATTAATATTTTATTATTTATTTTTATATTATAATACATTTTTAATATATTAAATAATATAGTAAATTATTTGTTTTATTATTATTTTGATATAATATAAGTGTTGTGCTAGAAAATGAATAGAAAGGTGAGAAGAGAAAAAGTAATTGCATGTTCATATTTATTTTTATTAAAAATATTAAAAATTAAGTTGATAAATCAATTTATTAAATATTTTTATTATAAAATATTTTTAATATTACTATATTAGTTAATTACACTTTTAGTCTTCCACCCAATATGCAAATTTATTTCCTAATATTCAATATTAATTATTTAATTTTAAAATTATTAAATTATATAAATATTATATATTAAAATAATATAATATTAGGAATGTGGTAAAAAAAATATGAGAAAAATAAGATAAAAGGACATGAAAAAAATGGTAGTTTGTTTATATTTTCGGATAAAAAATATATGAATTATTATTTAATTTTATTATATAAATTTATTATTTGAAAATTAGATTTAACATTAAATAAGTATTTTAAAAATATAATTAACTTGTGTAGTAATGTTATGTACTACCTCCGTCCTTAAATATAAGATTGTTTTACGAAAGTTGATGAACTTAGTTAGTAATATTAAATTTATTAACAATTTATATTATTTTTTTAAAATTAATCTTAAAATTATTGTGACACATTATCTCATTCTTTTCACTTAATTACTTTTCATCTAATTAATAAATTAATATGTATGGGTCATCTTTTCTAATCCTCACCATAGAGAGAATAAATTTATCTTATTAATTTATAACATTTATTGGAAATTAATTTATGGTAATTTAGTAAAAAAAAATTAATACTATTTGAAAAAGTCTTATAAAAAGGGACAATGATATTTAAAAAAAATAATCTTACATACTAGATTGAGGTGGTATAATGTAATGTTTATACACTAGCTTAAAGAAATTAAATGGTATAGTGATTTGGATAGAAAAAGACAAAGGGAGGTCATGGGTTCTCTAGTCCCATTTATATGAGCATCACATTAACATGCTACTTATGGTCAACTAATTAATGGTCGGTCCATAATTATGTAATTTTAAAAATTAAGAAACTAAAATCACATAATAAAATAAAGGGAATCAAAATCTAGTATTATTATATAAGGACCAAAAATGCAATTTTATCAAAATCGTGACACAAGTTGCATTAAATTGCTTCCATGACCAATCTAACATGATTTAGGGTTTAGGTCCAAATTTAACCAATTTGACTAGTCAATCAAAACTAAATTTAATAATAATCTAAGCTAAATTTAATAATATTGGGTATGACTTGTTAATTAAGAAGTGATTAGTGTGTCTTTTTCTTTCTTCAAAACATAAAATTAAAATATATAAGAAAAGGACATAAGGTAATAATTATGTAGATCAATTGACATGAAATTATTTGCGTTTAATCAACAACATTGAATTTGAGGTACGAGTATGTAGTTATTTTAAATACTTACTGAGATGGAAGAAGATTTTACTATTCATAGTAATTCTATTTAATTCGAGCAAAACTATCTCTTGTAAAGATACATGTGGTCTAAAATAAAAAAAAATATTGTCATCCAATATATATTTAATGCTTAATGTCTGAAGCATGTATTTTCATATTATTTTTTTATTGTTTTAATTTTTTTTTTCTTCTCTTAGCTTTTATTACTACAACACCTATGTGATTATGTCCTTCAACTTCTCTCCCTTCTATAAATATTTTCAAGAGCTTGTACAATAGAGCTATTTAAACTCTCTTTCCTACACATGCATTCAGTCACACGCTGCATTTCTCTTAAGCAATATTCTTTAAAAATACCATCACACTGATAGCCCAATTACTCTACCATTGAAACTATTGTCCTTTTAGAGTCCTTCACCCAACAAGCATATATGATTCATTTGCATTTTCAAAACAAGTACATGCCATTTTGGATGTAATAGGTGGTGGAAGAGAGAGAAAAAATGAAAAAAAAATATGAAGGATTTAAGAAATAATATGGTAAGAAAGGAAAAAAAAAATAGAGTAAAAATGAAATGTAAAAAAAGTGAAACTGAGTATAATTATGGAAGATTATTTTTACATTCCTCTTTTTTCTCTTTACATCGTTCCGCGTTTTTTTATGTGTTTTCTTTTAAAAAAAATATTTCTAACAAATAGTTTCTGGAATTGCAACGACATTTACTAAAGAAAGAAAAAATATGAAATTTACTAAAGAAGGTGCCAAGGAAAATGACGGTAAAAGAGAATACTATTGAGAGAGGTAGAGGCAAGGAATCGCTGGTGGGGGTGTCCCGATGTGTGGTAAGGGAGAGAGGGAAAAGGAAATATATTTCGGATATTTTAAATTTTATATATATAAAAAAGGGTGTAATGAAAAAAGAATGCAAAAGAAAAGGTCACTAAACTTTATAATTTATTGATCCTGAGTTACGCTTGTTACTAAGCCCATCAAATATGTTATAGGTTAGAAATTTGTGATTTTTTTTAATTGTTTGGATGTTATATTTTAAATATATTAATTATTTATTTATTTAACGATAATAATATTAAGTAATGTAATTAGGTAATCAGATAGATTTATTAAAAGGATTTAATATAAATTTAACGAGTGAATATTCATATTACTCTATTAAGAGATAATGAATTTTATATTATGAATGATTATAATTTTTAATATACTAAATCAAAATATAATTTTTGTTAATGAAAGTCTCACGAAGAACTGAAATGATTTGGTTGAGAAAGATCACAAATTAACTATGCATAATTATTAAAGAGATTCTACTGTATTCTTCAATTAATATTCATGGATCTAGATATTTATAAAAATTAAAAATTTTAATGATTTGACGTGAAGTAATAAAGATATATGAAATTTATAATGATAATGATTAAAAATTTCAATAAATAATACCAAAATCATAATTATGATACCTATAATATCTATTTTCTTTTTACCAGTGGAACCCTTTGGGAAATTAAAGGAAAGCTTTTTGGAACATAGCTTCAACCAAGTTTGTCCAAGGGTTAATTTCATTTTAACCTACAAATGTGACGTGTAGTTTTTGGAATCAGAATGTGTAGCCATTGTATACGTTTTTCACTGCGAAAATTTTTTTTTCAGTCATATCTTCCAGTTTTTTTGAAAGGTGGTTTTTTTTATTCGACGAAATATGGCTTGTCCAGCGCAGTTTTCTTATGACGAGCATAAGACTGCCCCCTTCAGTACGTGCGTAAACTAATTATTATGACTGACGTGCATAGGCCAAAGCCTGACTTTTTCTGACCAAATTATGGATCCAGGGATTGCTGCAATTGAGGGATATGCTTTTAAAATCGCAATTGCTGCAATTTTGATTATTGCGTCTGATTGCGTAAGTTCAGGGATTTTTTTTCATGGACGTGGGTTGTGCTTTTTTTTTTTAAGAAAAAAAATAGAAAATAATAATATATAAATAATGTTATCAAAAGCATATTGTGAGCCTTTTAGTATTTTTATTTTTGTGTATTTATATTAATGATTGTATGTATATTCAGACATGATTTAAGTACATAATTTAAGAAATTTTGGATCTTTTTCGTTAATTTAGATTTATCTAGAAATTTTAAAATTAAATTGATTAAAGTAAAATATTGGCAAAGTAATTTCTATTGTAAAAATTGATTTAATTTAAATTATATAAATGTATGTTAGAATGAAATTATTTATGTAAATTATGTTCGTCCTAAAAGAAGATACAATTTAGTCGAATAATAACATACCTATGGGAAAAAACATGTGACAATTATAGAGTATTATTTTTCATGTGAATAGTAATTGGTCCAAAGAAATGTTATTATTTGACATAATTAATTATCAATATTTTGATTATTGTGTTGAGAGTATCGCCAACAAATTAATTTTTATGTCCAAAAACTAAATATTAATGTTGTGCTGGGTATCTATTTAGTTGTTGCTGCTAGTGCTCTCAATATATCTGCTCAAATAAATAGTATCTCAATGTTGAATTGGATGAATTTTAAGGTCTAAAAGGAAGTCGTAGAGATAATTCTCAGTTGTATGAATTTGGATCTGGCACTTCGAATAAAGAAACTCATTTTTACTCTGAAAAACCTTGAAGAGGTTAACATTGAGAAATGGAAATGCTCTAACCGAATGTGTCTTATGGTCATGAAGTGCTCAATTCTAGAAGCATTTTGGGGCATTTCTTTGCCAAAAATGAAAATGCGGAGATGAGTAACCTTTTGGCTAAACTCATCACCATGAAGCATAAAGACAAAGGAAATATATGGGAGTACATAATGGAGATGTCTAATCTCGCATCAAAACTCAAGCCACTCAAGCCACTCAAGTTAGAGCTTGGTGAAGACTTGCTCGTGCACTTGGTTTTGATCTCACTTCTTGCACACTTTAGGCAATCGAAAGTGAGCTATAATAGTTAGAAGGACAAATGGCCTCTCAATGAGCTTATATCTCACTATGTGCAAGAGGAAGAGAGGTTACAAAGAGATAAGATTGAAAGTGTTCGTTTTGCTTCAACATCTCTGAATAAGAAAAGGAAGAACATTAAGGGTGTTGCAGAAGGGTCTTCTCAACAAAAGAAACCAAAGAAGGATAAGGAATTTACCTGCTACTTCTATAAGAAGTTAAGACACATGAAGAGATAGTGCTCTAAGCACACCTCTTGGTATGTAAAGAAAGGTAAATTTCTTACTCTAGTTTGTTCTGAAATTAATTTGACATTTGTACCTAAGGATACTTGGTGGGTGGATTCTAGTGCTACTATTTGCATAAGTATGATTATGCAGCATTGCTTGTGGAGTCAACTGCCAAGTGACGATGAAAGCTTCATTTTTGTAGGCGATGACAACAAAGTTGTTATAGAGGCTATTGGAACTTTCATAATATAATTGAAAACTTAATTTCATTTGAACTTATTTTAGACTTTATTGTGCCGTCTTTTAGGCGGAATTTAATTTCTATTTCTAGCTTAAACAAATTTGATTTTTCTTGTTCTTTTGAAAATAATAAATTTGGTCTCTACAAAAATTCAAATGTTGTTGATTCTAGTTCTTTGATTGATAATCTATACATGTTTGATGTTGTTGTTAGAAATTTATAATTTCTTGTAATCATGTGGGTTTTATATTTTAAATACAATTATATGGCTATTTATTTAAAGTGATTATAATCTTAAGTGATCCAATTAAGTAATCAAAAGACTTCCTGATAAGACTTGATATGGGCTTAATGAGTGGATACCAGGTTGGCCCGTTAGGGGATAATGGGAACCCTATAGGTAGGCTGACACATAAGGAAAGGTTATGGTCCCCAATACACCAAACCAAAAACACATTCTCTATTCTCCCCATCTGAAAAGAGAAGTTAAAGTCGCCAGAAGGAATTAAGGCGGTTTGGTTGAGGAAGACCACAAACCAACGGTTCTCAATCAACAGTTCTCAATCAGATAGATGACATTGCAGATTCCACTGATGGATCCAGGTATTTAGTTACTTATACTTTCTTAATTATAGTTTTGATGATCTGATATAACAGTAAAAGATCATAAGGAATCTAAGGATTAAAAACCTTGAAGAGGAATAAAAAGATTATAAAAAACCTAAAGAGTTAGATAAAGTTATCCAACAAGTGGTATTGTATAAATGTTGACTCTAAAAATAATTAGGTTCTATAATGATTTATTAACATAATACCTAATTATATGAATTTGAGTCATGATATATATAGGATAATCGTATTTTTTTTTATCCAGAATTAATACAAAATCTAGTTTTACTAGATTTTCAACTGTAATCTTAGTAAATATGAATTGCAAATTTTTATTGCAATTTTTCCCACATTTTGAATGAATCCAGCTATTAGCGATTAAATTGCATTTTTTTATTGCAATTTTTTCCTTTTGGCTGTATTTTTTTTTTCTCAACCACAGCCATTTTTCTGAGGAGCACGTTCTGCAATTGACACCCGATAACGTGCATTCAGCGGTTACGGTAAATAAGCAGCAGTATTCAATTTTCAATTTGGATTTCCCATTTCAATTTGGAGGCTGGATTCAATTTTCCGTTTTAATTTGGGTTTTCAGTTTCAATTTTCCGAAACTGGTGTCGATGTGGTGAATGTGAATTTTCAGCAAACAGGGATCTGCAATCAATTTCGGTATTCAATTTCGGTTTTGAAATTTAATTGATAGCACCATCGAATTGCATTTTCCGGTTACGTTTACAATTAATTGCAATTATTTTCAATTTTCGGTGCAATTTCTTTTATTGCATCCGGTTTCAATTTGGATGTGATGAGCTTCCTGGAATTTGCTGGGAGGCGATCTCGGATTGTTCCACATTCAATTTGGAAAAAACTGAAGTTTCAAAATGGAGATTCATGGATTCAGCAATTGAATTGCAATTTTTTCCTGCATTTTGGCTGGATATTTTTTTCCCACTGCTGACGGCTTTTTCCCACCGTGGCTGGTTCTCGGACAACAGAGCACGAGCGATTTGTGTCGAGCGGTTTCAGAATCTGACTAATTTTCAATTTGGAGTTTTGGTACGCGCGTTCAGTTTGGATTACATGGTATTGGAGTTTTGGTATGTGATTCCAGCAGTTTTGATTCTTCCATGGGTTCGGAGGATAATTCTGGACGTGGTACGTCGCAGTTTGATTTAGAAATTTCATACATTTCTGGAAGATTAGCCACAGTCAGAGGGCGTTTTTGGGAAAGGGATTTTTTAATCTTTAATCCCTTTTGGATCCAGCTTTCTGAAGTCTTCCGAGGTTCTAATATTTTATTAAGCCCATCATATTTTCTCCTTTCATGAATTTCATTTTTTTTTTTATTATTATTATTGTTTATTATTAAAATAATAATAATAATAATAATAATATATGGAATAGAAGGCACTTAGAGTGTATTATATAATTTGATAAATTATGGACCCTTCTCATTTATTTTGTTTTGTACAAGTAATTTTTAAAATTAAATTAATCAGAAGAATAAATTCGCCAACGTAATCCCTGTTGTGAAAAATCGATTTAATTTAAATTACATAGATGTATTTAATTATTTCTGAACCGTGATCTACCAACTAAGACGGTTTGGCCAAATAATAACATACCTGTGATAATAAATATGTGACAATTATAAAGATTTATTGTTCATGTGAATAATAGTCGGTCGAACGAAAAATTATTATTCGTGTAACCAATATCAATATTTGATTATTGCGTGGTAGCATTCACTGCAAGTTAATTATCAATCCAACGATTGAGGGATTAATGGTCTTGTTTGATATCTTGTTTGGGTCTTTGAAATTATCATAAAGATTTATTAAGGATGTTGCGGAAGGGTCTTCTCAGTAAAAGAAAATTAGGTCGAAAGAAAGATTTAAGGATGTCTTAATTAATACATATAGATATTTGTGGTCCTTTCCCGACAATTTTCCGTGGAATGGGACAACAATATTTTTTTACGTTAAGATTAGATGAGATACAGCTATTTCTATATCTAATACATGGTAAGCCCCAATCCCTAGGCGTTTTTAAGTCTTTTTAAAAGCTAAAGTTGAACTTCAACTTGGAAAGAAAATTAAAGCCGTCAAACCGATCGTGGTGGTGAATACTATGGCAGATATGACGGATCGAGAACAACGCAAGGGGACCTTTTGCTCTTTTTCTCGGAGAGTGTGGAATTGTTCATGAATATACCATGCCAAAAAAAAACCTAGCATGAACGGTGTAACGATTTAAAACCGAACTCTTAAGAATATGGTAAGAAGTATGACAAGTCATTCTTCTTTGCCGTAGTCACTGGGGATAAGCCTAAAAGACCGTAGTTACATCCTTAATATGGTGCCAACTAAAGCAGCTTAACAAAACCCCTTATGAACTTTGGACCCAAAAAGTCAAGATCAATCATTTTCACATTTGGGGTTGTCAAATGAAAGCACGACCTTCTGGCCGCATGAAAGAAAACTCGGATTCAAGAATGTTACACATTACTTTGTTGGCTATCCGAACGCCAAAAATTTATAAGTTTTATGATCCCACTTCAAAGATCCTTTTTGAAACGGATAATGCAAGGATTCGAGGAAGTTGAGTTTGGGAAGGAAGAGAACATAAGGAATGTTGTCTTTGGGAAGTTAATCCATCAATGACACGTCAAGTCCTCGCGCCTATTACTATTCAAGAAACAACTCCAAGAATAGGAGATATGTTCAAACTATTGTTTTGACATTGTTCCAGAACAAGATCGTGATGAAGTTCTTCCTCAACCACCAATAGAAAGAACCTCAACAACCTCAACAAGTGTCGTTAAGGAGATCCATTGAGAGAGAGGAGACACGCATTCGGATGACTACATTGTCTTTCTCCAAGAACATGAAGATGGCATTGGTTTTGAAGGTTCGATCCAATCAACTTCGTCAAGCTACGTAGAGTTCTAACTCTCAAAAATGGATTGATGCCATGAAAGATGAGTTGAAGTTCATGCAAAGACAACGACGTTTGGGATCTCGTCGAATTACGCGAAGGTGTGAAACCTATTGGTTGCAAATGGATATTTAAAACCAAAAAGGATTCTAAAGGTAATATCGAAAAGATATAAGGCTCGTCTAGTTGCTAAAGGCTTTACTTCGGAAGGAAGCATTATCGACTACAAAGAAACCTTTTCTCCCAGATCTTCAAAGGATTCTTTTAGAACCAGAATGACACTTGTAGCTCATTTCGATTTAGAGCTACATCGATGGATGTTAAGGCTGCGTTTTCTAAATGGCGACATTGATGAAACGATTTATATGATGCAACCCGAAAACTTTTGTTGCAAACGAATCTAAGTCTATGGTATGCAAACTAAAGAAATCCATCTATGGCCTAAAAACAAAGCTTCTCGTCAATGGTATCACAAGTTCCATCAAGTCATCACCTCATATGGTTTTTGAGGCAAATGTAGTTGATGATTGTGTATATCATAAGTTCATGGGGAGTAAATACATATTTACGGGTATTATATGTCGATGATATACTACTTCAAGAAGTGATACTGAGACTTGTTGCATGAAACCAAGAGATTTCTAACGAAGAATTTCGAAATGAAAGATCTTGGGGAAGCTTCTTTTGTGTTAGGCATTCAGATATTAAGAGATCGTTCTCAAGGTATCCTACGGTTGTCACAAGAGAACTATGTCAGCAAAGTCTTAGAGAGATTCGGCATGAAAGATAGTAAACCAGGGAGACATTTTTTAGATAGCTAAGGGAGACAAATTTAGTCTAAAACAATGCCCCAACAATGACCTTGAAAGAAATGAGATGCAAAAGATTCCTTATGCCTCAACAGTGGGGAGTCTAATGTACGCTCAAGTTTGTACTCGTCCCGACATTGCTTTTGTGGTAGGAGTTTTGGGCAGATATCTAAGTAATCTTGGAATGCAGCATTGAAAGGCAATTAAACGCGTGATGCGTTACTTAAAGAGAACAAAATGATACATGTTTACTTATCGGTAGTCTGAAGGTTTGGAGATCATCATGTACTCTGACTCTGATTTTGCTGGATGTTAAGATAGCAAATGCTCCATGTTTAGATACATCTATGTGTTGGTTGGAGGAGTCATCTCTTAGAAGTTTGTTAAACAGACTCTTATAGCCTCTTTGACCATAGCTATAGAGTTTGTGACTTGCTTTGAGACATCCAACCAGAGTTCAAAATAAACAAATTTTCATAAAGGAACAAGTTTTATGCTAGCTGATCCATTGACTAAAGGGCTAATACTTAAGGTTCTTTGAGGAGCACACTACTCGTATGGGTATTATTCCTTAGGGTACTTTAGTCCAATGGGAGCCTATATGTTTTATGTTTCAATTTGAACAATTTAATTGTTGTTTATTTTCTGCAGAAATAAAGTTGATGGTTTAAATTTATATTTTGAACTCGTTTATGCTTTCTTGTATATATTAATTATGTTACAAGAATTTGGATTGATCTCCATAAAGATTAAAAATCAGGACCAATTGGAAATAGACATGTTTGAGATCACATTGCATGTAATTTCCATGCCACTCATCCATATTTGATCTATGTCATTGAGTATATTAATATGGTGATCATCGTTATTTAGTCACGCTTGAATAGTGATTAAAGATGCAATGGTTCCATTGTTAATGTACAAGATGGACTAGATTGTATCAAGAGGAAGTCTAAAATTAATAGCATACTGGCGTGCCTAAGGAATTGAGTAATATAATTGTTTCAAAAAAATATGAAGCCCAAGTGGGAGATTGTTAGAAATTTATAATTTCTTGTAATCATGTGGGCTTTATATTTTAAATACAATTATATGGCTATTTATTTAAAGTGATTATAATCTTAAGTGATCCAATTAAGTAATCAAAAGACTTCCTGATAAGACTTGATATGGGCTTAATGAGTGGATACCAGGTTGGCCCGTTAGGGGATAATGAGAACCCTATATGTAGGCTGACACATAAGGAAAGGTTATGGTCCCCAATACACCAAACCAAAAACACATTCTCTATTCTCCCCATCTGAAAAGAGAAGCTAAAGTCGCCAGAAGGAATTAAGGCGGTTTGGTTGAGGAAGACCACAAACCAACGGTTCTCAATCAACAGTTCTCAATCAGATAGATGACATTGCAGATTCCACTGATGGATCCAGGTATTTAGTTACTTATACTTTCTTATTTATAGTTTTGATGATCTGATATAACGGTAAAAGATCATAAGGAATCTAAGGGTTAAAAACCTTGAAGAGGAATAAAAAGATTATAAGGAACCTAAAGAGTTAGATAAAGTTATCCAACAGTTGTTAGTTCCTATAATGAAATACTGCAAACTAGTTCACGAGGTACAAAGCAAAAATTAAATGAGAATTCAGTCACCTTATGACACAAGCGTTTAGGCCATATCTCTAAACAAAGAATTCAAAGACTTGTGTCAGATGAAATTCTTGAACCCTTGGACTTATCGAACTTTGAAGTTTGTGTTGAATGCATCAAGGGAAAACGAACAGACATAAAAAAATTAGGTGCTGAAAGAGCTAAGATGTCTTAAAACTAATACATGCAGACATTTGTGGTCTTTTCCCTACAGCTTCTTGGAATGGACAACAATACTTTATTACGTTCATATATGATTACTTTAGGTACGGTTACCTATATTTGATACATGAGAAGTCTCAATCCTTATATGTTTTCAAGTCTTTCAAGGCTAAAGTTGAACATTAACTTGGAAAGAAAATTAAAGTCGTCAAATTTGATCGTAGTGGTGAATACTATGGTAGATATGATGGATCAAGAGAACACCATCCAGGGCCTTTTGCCTTTTTTTTTTCAAAGAGTGTGAAATTATTCCACAATACACCATGCCAGGCAAACCTAGCATGAACAGTATGGAAAAATGACAAAATCAGACTCTTAAAGATATGGTGAGAAGTATGATCAATCATTCTTCTTTACTAGAGTCCTTCTAGGGAGAAGTCTTAAAGACCATAGTTTACATCCTTAATAAGGTGTCAAGTAAAGAAATTAACAAGACCCCTTATGAGCATTGGACTGGCAAAAAGCCAAGCATCAAACACTTGCACATTTAGGGTTTTCATCGCATGAAAGAAAACTGGATTCAAGAACAGTTAGCTGTTATTTTGTTGACTATATTGAACGCTCTCAGGACTCTAAGTTTTATGATCCCACTTCAAGATCTTTTTTTGAAACGGGAAATGCGAGATTTCTTAAGGAAGTTGACTTTGAGAAGGAAGATAACAAAAGGAATGTTGCCTTTGAGGAAGAAACTATTAATGACATTGGTCAAGTTCTAGTACCTATTACTGTTCAAGAAACAAATCCAACAATAAAAGACAACGTTCAAACTATAGTTCTTGACGTTGTTCTAGAACAAGACTATGATGAGGTTCTCCCTCAAACACGTATAGAGCAACCTCAAGAAGTGTCATTAAGGAGATCCATTAGAGAGGAGACATGAAATTTCAGATGATTACATTGTCTTTCTCCAAGAACATGAGGATGACATTGGTTTAATAGAAGATGATCGAATCAACTTTTATCAAGCTATGCAAAATTCTAACTCAAAAATAGATTGATTTCATGAAAGATGAGATTATGTCTATGCAAGATAATGACATTTGGGATCTTATCAAATTACCTGAAGGTGTGAAACCTATTGGTTGTAAATGGATATTTAAAACCAAAAAGGATTCTAAAGGTAATATCAAGAGATATAAGACTCGTCTAGTTGCTAAAGGTTTTACTTAGAAGTACGGCATTGACTATAGAGAAACCTTTTCTCCAATATCTTCAAAGGATTATTTTAGAACAATAATGGCACGGCTCATTTTGATTTAGAGCTACAACAAATGGATGTTAAAAATGCATTTCTAAATGGTGACGTTGACGAAACAATTTATGTGGTGCAACTTGAAAACTTTGTGTCAAATGACTCTAAGTCTATGGCATGCCAACTAAAGAAATCCATCTATGGTCTCAAATAGGTTTCCTATCAATGGTGTCACAAATTCCATCAAGTCGTCACTTCATATGGTTTCAAGGCAAATGTAGTTGATGATTGTGTATATCACAAGTTCAATGGGAGTAAATACATATTCTTGGTATTATATGTTGATGACATACTACTTGCTAGTAGTGACATAGGCTTGTTGCACGAAACCAAGAGATTTCTAATGAAGAATTCCGAGATGAAAGATCTTGAGGAAACTTCTATTGTATTTGGTATTTAGATATTGACAGATCATTTTCAAGGTATCATAAGGTTGTTACAAGAGAACTATATCAGCAAAGTCTTAGATAGATTCAACATGAAAGATAGTAAATCAGGAGACACCCCGATAGCCAAGAGAGACAAATTTAATCTCAAGTAGTGCCCCAACAATGACCTTGAAAGAAATAAGATGCAAAAGATTCCTTATGCCTCAGTAGTGGGGAGTCTAATGTACACTCAAGTTTGTATTCTTCCCGACATTGCTTTTTTAGTGAGAGTTTTAGGTAGGTATTTGAGTGATCCTAGAATGCAACATTGGAAGACAGTTAAACACATGATACATTACTTAAAGAGAACAAAAGGATACATGCTCACTTATCGAAAGTTTGAAGGATTGGAGATCACCGGGTATTTTGACTCCAATTTTGCTGGATGCCAAGATAGTAAATGTTCCATGTCTAGATGCATCTACATGTTGGCTTGAGGAGCTATTTCTTGGTAGTCTGTTAAATAGACTCTTATAGCTCATTCGACCATGGCAGCAGAGTTTGTGGCTTGCTTTGAGACATCCAACCAAGGGGTATGACTACAAAACTTTGTCACTAGTTTGTGGGTGGTTGATGGCATTGAAAGACCATTGAAAACAATTGTGACAATAATTCGACAATCTCTTACTCCAACAACAATAGGAATTCTACAAAGTCAAAGTTTATCGACATCAAGTTTTTGGTTGTTAAAGAAAGATATCAGAACAAACGGATTTCCATAAAACATATAGGAATAAATTTTATATTAGCTGATCCATTGACTAAAGGGTTGATACCCAAGATCTTTCATGAGTACACTGCTCATATGAGTATTATTCCTTAGGATACCTTAATTCAATGTGAATCTATATGTTTTATGTTTAATTTGGATATTTAATTGTTCTTTATTTTCTGCAGAATAAAGTTGATGATTTATGTTTACATTTTGAACTCGCTTATATTTCCTTGTATGTAATAATTGTGTTACATTCAAAGAATTTAGATTGATCTCACTAAAGACTGAAGAATGACCAATTGGAAATAGATGTTTGAGATCACATTACATGTAATTTTCATGTCATTCATCCATATTTGATTTATGTTATTGAGTATATTAATATGGTGATCATCGTGATCTAATCATCCTTGTTTATGATGAAAGTTGCAATGGTTTCATTATTAATGTATAAGATGGACCAAATTGTATTAAGGAAAAGTTTAAAGATAAATAGCATATAGATGTGTACCTAAGAAATTTTGTAATATAATTGTTTTAAGAGAATATAAAGTCCAAGTGGCAAATTGTTAGAAATTTGTGATTTCTTTTAATTATTTGGGTATTATATTTTAAATATAATTATATCAACTATTTATTTATTTAATGGTAATAATTTTAAGTGATCCAATTAAGTAATTAGATAGACTTCTTAAAATGACGTGATATGAGTTTAATAAGTGTATACTCATGTTGGCTTATAAGGATAATGAGAACCTTATATGTAAGTTAACACATTGGGAATGAAGGTCCTAGAAGGAACTGAGGTGATATAGTTGAGAAAGATGGCAAACCAAATTGTTCATGACTGTGAAAGAGATTCTACTGCGTTCTTCGATTAATATCCATGAATCTAAGTATTTATAAAAAATTAAAAAGTTTTGATAGTTTAACCTAATGTGATAGAAACATATGGAATTTATAATGATAATGATACAAAATGTTATTTGGGCCAAACACATTCATTAGTCTATTTAGTTAATTCAATCATAGTATCTCAAAATAGACTTTTATTTAAATGTTTGTAATTTCTTAAATTTGAACTAAATTTGTATATGATGTTTCAAATTTAAAATTGTCCTTTTTAATTTTTATATTTTAAAAATAACTTATGAATTTAAATTTTAACTGACGTGACTATTGACGATTTTTATGAAGATTTAAAAAAAAAAAGTGATTTGTATCCAATTTTTACTCTAAAAATTTAAACATTTTATGTAATTTTAAAATAATTCGTGACGGTTTTAAAACTGTCAAAATCAAAATAAAAAACACTCCTCTATGTTTTCAATGAATAATCATTTCTCACAGTTTCAAAGTGACCAAGGCAAAGTGAAAGAAAACGTAGTAAATTAACCTTTTTGTTACCACTGCTTCACTTTCCCTATTTTATTTTGCCTTTGACCAGTTGCTCATTGTTGCCATCGCGAACATGATGCAGCATTGTGTGAAATCAATGTGCATGAGATTTGTAGAAAGCAATGGGAAGCGTTTGTTTAAAGATGGAGCGACAATGGTACAATGAAGAGTGTGCGGAGATCGAGAAGAAGCAGGGTGTGACGGCGTCTATGGAAGAGGAGGCGATGGCAATGATCCTATGGTGGCAGAGAAGAAGAACGCCGCAATGGAGATTCAGGCAAAGCAATTTCCAAGGGTGGTGGAGTAGAGGCAGTATTATGATTTGATGGTGATGGAGTCATGGAAGAATCTTCTAGAACACCATTTAGGGTTTATAAGGCTAGGCAGTTTAAATTTGAAGGAAGATGCTTGAAAATGAGGAGGGGATAGAAGTAGAAACCGGGGAGGAAGACAGATTAGAGTGAAAGAGGAAGATGGGTTTTGAATTTGATTTACTTAACGTGGGGTTCTAAATCGCCGCAAATTATATTTTAAAACAATATCACAAATTTAAATTTTTAGCGTCAAAATTTGTTAAAATTTTCATTTTTAAATTGTCATAAAAATAATTGTTATCACGGTCAATTTAATTTTTAACTACATTAACTTTGAGAATTAAGTTAGTTACTTTTAATTAAAGAGATTAAAAAGAGTAATTTTAAATATGAAAAAACAAAAATAAATTTGATCTAAATTTAAAGAACTAAAAATATATTTAACTTTAGATTTTTTTTTCTTTTTCTTTCTTTTTTAGTGAATCTAGAGTATTTTTTTATATGTAAACTAAGAATTAATCACTTAAGATACTAAGATCTATTTAAAGGAGTGATATATCCTAATAGATATTTTTTTATACACATGAATATAAAGATTAAATCCTTAATTACATACTTAAGGAACAATATTATCTATCAATTATGTCATATCATGTTAATCCTTGTGTTTTCTTGATGAGTAAGTGATACTTATAACAAAATCATTAAATTTGACTTAATTATCAGCTCGACTAATATACTAGGTTAACTAATGAGTCACTAATTAAACCCAATACCCCAACGTGATGGCACTGTCCTAAAGTGGTGAAGACGTAAACTCAAATGGAAAAAGATGTTAAGGTTGTCTCAAGGGGACTCATCTCTCAAAAGGTGGATCGATCGACTTTCCCAAGGTTGGAAAGCACAACCACGTGGCATTGAGGTGTGGAATGTGATTGTGAACCACACGACATTGGATGGTGCATACTTGACTATGACCTCTCTTTAGTATTGCATCTAATGTGGATTAGGATTGATTCTCCAAGTCTTTCTTGAACCCACCAAGACATTCTAGAAATAGATGCTAAATAAACCTATGCAAACTTGTATTCTTGGTATGAAGTGGACGTTCGGTTCCTTGAACAACCTCGACATCTACTCATACGAACACGTCGTTTGAGGTCATCGTAGTTGCACATATACAACACAAATATAAGGGTAAGCTACTGCAAGAATGTCCTTATATTTAGACAACAAAGTCATAAAGCAACAACTACCACAAATACACATATAACTACTCTATGTAGATTTATAATCCAAAGGATCATTCTTATCACTTCCTTAACATACCATCATCATGGTATTAGGAAAATAAGATGTGATCCTATGGATTAAAGAATATGTCCATCAGGATAGCAGTACGTGGATAGTAGGTGACCGTAATATCAAGCTTGCAACCACCTGAGCCTTTTGTGTCCATCTATCCCCAAGGCCCACTTGACCTTACTCCTCCTTTCCAGCACTAGCTATGGATCCCGCTTAATAATGGTAATCTAACAACTTACATGTCTACTCGTCAATAACGTCCTTAAAAGACTCACCAACAACAATTGTGATTCACATATCACTTTCAGCTTCCTTGAACACACGAATACTTACAACACGTATCCACCACCTCATTGTGGTCACCTTCAAGGCAAGTTAAAATGACTACAATAAAGAATGATCCACTAACTATTCTTGAAGAGTAAGGTCAACCTTCTTACTCTTGCAACATCAACAATACATGTTCTACCTTCCAAAGGTAGTAACATTTCAATTCTTATAGAATTCAATATACTTATCATTTCACTTTATTCTTTTATACCATCTTACTCAATCCAATCTTTTACTACATTTCAACAAGTCTTTTAAGAGGTATAATGATCCAAGACATTCAATTTTATTAACTTAAGTTTTCTTACTGGGTTCTCTCAACGAATGGTATCTCTCACCCAATAAGTCCTACTCATAAAAAAGGTACTTCTCAAGTATGCACATTTGCCTAACAAGCCCTTAGTCATGCCCGACGAATGGAGCCACAAAGAGTTCATACTACGTTTAGTCACCTAGCAAATGATTCATTCACTTAGTGAACCATGCTACAATGACTTAACTCTTAAGACCTCACCTTTTTTTCCCTATAAGGATCCATCCTCGCCATAGAGAGCATCCTCCAAAAATTCTCACTTATTTTCTCAATGAGTGGGATGTCTCGCTCAAAGAATGAAATCATAGAGACTTCTCACTCTCAATTATGTTTAGCTTGCTTAGTGGAGGCATTCCTTCACTTAGTGAGAAGAACCACAAAGAGCCTATTTCACTATTGTGCATTGAATTAGAAGACTCACTTAATAAATCTATGTGTTTCTAGGTTTTCAAGATCTTCACTCAATGAGTAAGACACTCACCCAGAACACTCAACCAACCCATATTTTTCTCACTGTTTCATGGCTTCACCAGCGAATAAAGTTCTTGCTCAACAAGCCTTCAATAGATTCATGTGTTCTTGAATTCTCGCCCAATAATTGAGGCACTTGCCTAGCAAAAACTCATGTTTTTCCATACAACTACCATAAAATGCAAGGTTGCTTAGGAAGAGTATCCCCTTGCTGAACAAACCTTCAATGAAAACCCAAAAGAAAGGGATTCGCCTAGCAAATGCCCTAAACAGCAGCATGCAAACTCAACCAAATCATCAAAACTTCAACCAAAATAACATCCAATTCATTCAACAACTCTAGAACTCATATAATCAATATTTACACGTAAAGACAACAACATTTCCAAGATGCATGGGCAAGATCATCATTGATTCAACATTTTCATAAAAAAAGCTCAACTACTAAAATGACTACCAAGCCTCAAACATATTTACACACATGCATACTCAAGCATTTTGATATATTAACAACATAAAAACAACATGTGATCCCGTAAATACACCAAGGATTAGCTTCCTTTACTTTGGTTGAAGACTAGGTATGGAAAACTTTAGTGAAGACTTGAATTTCTTTATCAACAAGGTAGCTTTAAGTTTTGTGAAGGAATGTGGACAAATATAAGAAAGAGGAAAAGAAGTATAGAAAACCCCTTAAGTCAGCCACACTTTGGCCTTTTATAGGGTTGGGGTAATGACTTTTAACCATTCGACAAAAGAGTTTTGTGGACCTTTGGGTAAAAGGGTTTCTATGATCCCATGGGTAAAAGGGGTTCTATTGTCTACTAAACAACAAGGGGTAGCAAGCTAGCAACAATATGATTACTAAGGGTTTTCTAGGGTTTCTTGAAACTCTAGTCGACTAGTGCTCTATCTTGAAAAATGTGTCATCGTATTGAAAAGTGTGCTGATGACATTGGTTCAATCAATCTCATCTATCAACTCTTGGTGTTTTCTCAACTCCGATAATTGTTTTATGAGAAAACTCACTTCGATGTGTGTTTTTAACCATTCTAATCATTTTTTATATTTTCTTGAAAACGTACAACTCAATATTTTATTAATTTTTTCAACTAAAATTAAATTTAATTATTCTTTTAATTACTCAATCATTTTAATTAAACACATATTAAAACCTTCGATGTTACACATATCTAATTTTTTAAAAAATAATAATTTTTCCTTTTTTTTTATTACTCTCTTTCTAAGTTACTATATAGGGCTTTGTTATTCTCACATCTTTTTTACACTCCAATTTTTTTTTTACAAAAATATTCTTAACAAATATTTATTTTTGTTGTAATATAATTAAAAAAATGGTGTGTAACTTGCAAATAAAACAAAAGCATATTTTAATTGTGTATTGTATTACAATACTTTAGAGGAGTAAATGAGCTCAATCAAAAACATATGGAGTTTAGATTTGGCTTGTGAAAAAAAAAAAAGAATTATTCACACTTGACTTGTTTATTTAAATGAACTTAATTAAAAGTTTGAGTTTGACTTGTTAAAAAATAAAGTTTGAATTTGACTTATTTAACTCATTTACAACAATTTTATAAAAATATTTATTAAATTATTTTTTATCTTTATCAATTTAGTATTTAATAAACATTTTAATATCATATGATAGTATACAAATAGAAATATGTGGCCTGGAAAATTCAAACATTCTAAACTATTACATTTTCATAAACTATTAGATAAAAATTTATAGCTTCTTGACTACAAAAATAAAACTTTAAAATTAATTTTAATACTCTCAACAAAGTTGTATATATTTTCAGTATTAATGTGCAAATAAAAAGATTAATAAACCTTCATCGTAATTTAAATAAACGATATTGATCAAGCACTTGACGAGGCGAGTTTAAATAGTTCACAAACAACTTAATTCATTTACATCCCTATGATACTCAATAGATATGAAAGGTAGATATAATATATTTTTGTTCCATCTACTGGTACAAGAAAAAAAAAACAAAATGAAAACAATTTGGGAGCGACCTCACCTACAATCTGATGGGAAATGCGAGCAAGAGAGTATGTAGTGAAACGACGGGTGCGAGGTAGTTGTGAATGAGAGGGAGAAGGAGGTAGTGACATAAAGGTAGAGAGTGAGAAAGGTCAGGGTAAATTGGTCTTTTTAAAAACAAAAAAATTGGGATATGTTATAGCCAAAAAAGGTATCAGAATAACAAAGTCTTGACCTTATTTATAAATATTTACATTTTGATAGGTCCATGAACAACGGCCCAAAAACTAAGTCTAAAAAACATAAGTGTAAAGATAACTTCAATCCTGCAGTGACTCTCTTCTCTTTCCAATTTTCTTTGCAAAAAGAAATTACAAGCATACTAAGATGAGAAACAACATTCTAAGATATTCATTACAATGTTTTTCAAAAATTATTACTTTTGCGTCTTTAACATTGCTAGCTTATTAAAACATTTGACAAAATGAAAATAATCAAGTGCATCGCAAAGCCTATCTTTCTGTAAGTTGAAATTTTAAATTTTGGATAATGTGATATAAATTAATTTAAATAAGAAAATCTAGTCTCTTATCAATTAGACACTATAAAAAAGCAACATGTTTCTTCTTCTCTTTAGGAATGTGAATAGGTAGGGTCCATATAAAATATTATAGTCATCATCTTTTCACTCGCACTTCTAAAAAAAATTATACCCAAACACATACTCTTTTGGTAGTAACTTTAATACTCATATTCATTACTCACACTTTTATTAACTATAAAAATTAATAGATAAAAAATATTAATTAAAAATACAACAATAATTAAATTAAAATTCTATTAAAAAATCTTTTATAAAATATAACAATCATAATCTTAAAACATCAAAAAAAATTTAAATTCTATTAAAAGATCTTGTACAAAACTTAACAATTAGTCATTAAACATTGCCGATGTTATAATAAACTTCCATAGTAATAAATTTATGAACTTTTAAGTCATGAGTTGTTACCCTCCACAATTTGTTCAACAATAATACACTTAGGGGTGAAAACAGGACAAATCACCTAGCTTACATAATAATTAGTAAACTTGAGTATGACATGTTTACCTATTACAGACCATTTTTTAAAGTCTGGCCTAGTCTGTTTAAAAGACTGATCTAGCTTGAAAGCTTATTTACATAACTTATTCTAAATAAGGCCCGTAAACAAATCAATAAACCTACAAAAGCAACAAACAATTCACTAATTTATTGATAGATGAAAACTAAACTTATCTGAAAGACGATGTTGTATAGTAAGGGATTCAGGTTATCAATTTATTATCTATGTTATGCGATTGTATGTGAAATAAGATAAGGTGCGAACCACCTAGCTTTTTACTTATAATTACACTAGAAATATATATGTATATTATTAAGTAAATTTCAATTTATATATGTGTGTATACTTTAAATAAACAAAAAAATAAAAAAGAATGTTTTATACGAACTTGAAAATTACTTTAAAAATAGAGAATCAAAAGAAGTAGACATAAAATTTAAGAGCAATTGTAGAACTTTTTCCAGTATGGATCACAGTTTGTGTTGCATTTACTATTCTTTTATTTATTATTTTGAATTTAAAACATTTCTAGTTCATTTAAAATCACTTGAATGACCAATTTTTCAAGTAAATCTCATCTATTACTAGTTTAAATGCTAAATTCATACATTGTCTAACAACACATGTTGAGATCCCAAATTAATTTTGTAAAGGAGAAGTGAAGTCCTAATTCCAAATTCTAAAATAATATCAAAAATTTATCCTAATTTCATGGTTAAGTTTACTCGTATTTGCCAACTTATTCCTAAATATAAATAACTCTTACAGTAATTGGATAGCGCAAGTGATAGCTTCGCTATCTATCATGCTAAATAAATATTTGTTTTATACTCATCTTATACCATGCAAATATCTATTAAGTAGATATCCACAAATTTTCAATATTTGCGAGGCACTTAATAAGAAAAATTTAAGCAACACTTCAATCATAATATTCAATTATTCTAACATTTTTCTTAAAAAAAATTAATAGACAAAAAACTAAAATTATTCAAATATTGTATATAATTATATGAATCAAAATACTTCAATTTAAAAATAATTTTAATTAATTGTATTACAAGAGATAACAACATGACCAGTACCTTAATACCCACATTTGCTCTCGTTTATTAACAATTTCAAATATATTTATTTAAATTTATACATGAGTATGCATATTTTTATCATCTATATGAAAGAATATTGTTGTTGGACCACTCATATCTCTTACAACACTTCATATTCCAACCCTAGGCTTGGGAATAGTATATAACAAGTAGATATCTCATGTTGATAGGAGATAAAACCAATGTAATTCTTATAAAGCTTAGACGATCAGTTTTGTACTAAACTTAAATTTTAAAAGTAAAATTCATTTCTACCTTAACTATAAAAAATTGTTATCTAAGAAGCTTGGCCAATAGATATCTATCAATATTATTGACAAAGTAGAACATGAACAATAATACAATGATTATCTGACTCCACAAATGTTGATTCTCCTACAAATAATGCCTTACCGTGATTTACCAACTGTTTGTCGTTATTCTTTTAATCTCACATGGTACACTAGTCCTAATGCAGGGATTTGTTTTACCTTACCGAACAAAAATAATCAGTTTGGATAATTACTTCTCCGGAACCTGACCGTACATTTCTACATTTACTTACCAACTCATTGATCCCTTATTCAAAATAAATTGCACTAAGTCAAAACACTAGTCATGATGCAGGAATTTGTTTCTTCATTAATCAAAATTAAACTCATGAATATTGAAGAACATGCTAATAAAGTTCTAGGATTAGCACAATCAATCATTTGGTAATTGTACGAGAGGTGAGGAACAAGTTAATGAAGCCACTAGAGTCTAGACTATCCCAAGAGAAAACCACAATCCAAAATTTAGATTAATATATTGAAAATCAGCTCTTATTTGTACAAAATGAATCCCGAATTCTGGACCACATGGAATGGTCGGAAAAATATAACTACTGGCGGTGCCAGTCATTAGAATTTCTACTAAAATACATCTTCCAAGGAAACTAAGATTTACCAACCAAACTTGAACACTATAAATTCTGCTGTAAATTATCTGCAGTCAGCAACAGAATAGATGAACACTATGGATCAAACTTCTAAGCTTACAGGGATATTAGCTTAAAATGCTTACAATTAGTTGTGCAAGGAATTATGTTTTAGGCTTTTTTGGGGCATCGGAGCTTGATGACTCAGCTTTCCTCTTAATTCCCAGAAAATGCTCTACCTGAAACAATGTAAAAAAAAACAAAAAAAATTAACAAAAACATGCAAAAGCTATACCATAAAAGTGATTTTTTTCCAAATCTTATATAAACACACCCTAATTTACCTTTCGATCACCAAGCATAGGTGTCAAGCCCCCAGGAAGATCCTTCTCAACAGTTGCAAAACCACTTTTTGGGTCACTAGTTTGTCTGCCAATTAAGGAACAAACACATAGTCACATACATAGGTATATTAACTAAATAAAACAAGGAAATGAGAGAAGATAGAAGGAACTACACAGAACCATGCTTGCTATATTTGTTTAAATCTTTTGGTATTTTCAAAGACTTGCACAATCCAGTACAAAAAGCTTTTATTTTTACTGGCATAATATCCTAGGGAAAACTAAAATAAATATAGGTTTCCTTGAGCAACTCAAAACACAATACACGGTTCCTACTTCCACAGTAGTTAATCTGGATAGCAACGCAAAATGGACAGCCCCAAAAAATGCTATGAAGGATCACAAAACAACACCTATGCTGAAGATAGTAGATACAATGCAAAAGGTCACCCATCTTGTCCACAATCAGCATGACATGACACTCCTATAGCAGCCAAACCAAATTAATTTAACATTATTAACAACCTAGTTACTTCTTAGCATGCCAAAATCACTTTGACACAATCAATTTTCAAAATTTTAAAATAGGTTATGAATGCTGCCGTGAGAAGAACTGAATTCTTTTTTGGGGGGCAAAGGTAGGAAGGGGATTGTTAGGGGAATCTTTTACTGTATATTGGAATTCAAACACAACAAATCACTTCTATAGCCTTTAATCAGAACTGATTTTATCTAAGAACCCCCAAATAAAAACTATTTCCCTGACTGTATTTTTTCATAAACAACCCCCAAAGGCATTTATGGCAGGAAGTGAAGGCTGAAAGCAGGAGAATAATGTGATGTGAACGAAATGACAAGAAATGGACTGGCAATCCCATCATGACACAGATGGTAGATACAAGGAATTAGTATGATTGAAGAACTAAGTTATATCCAATATGTAGCCTGCCTCTTATTAGATAGCAGTCCAAGATATGGATCACTATAAGCACCCGTACCAACTGGTGTCGTAAGCATCCAATGTTAAGAATCAAAAGACTTCACTCCAAAATGTTGGCTTGAATGAAAAGAAAGTACAATGCTTTAAGAGGAGGGAAAGGAAACAGTCTTAGTTTAAGAAGCATGTCCCTCATTGTAACAATAACTTTAATCGGCAAATCACAAAATGAGGTGTAGTCATAGTTTCTCATTTTAATATATGTAAACAGTTTTTAAATTAAAACTTCAGCAATTATTAGTCTGTAAAATTAAAAACATACCCGGGTTTAACATGACCACTAAGAACAAGATAAGGTGTCTTCAAACGAGCTTGAGCTTCCCTCATTCTCTCCACAGAGAGTGACGGTGTATCTGAACTCTTCATCTGTTTCATCTTCAATTCTTCTTGATATTGCTTCATACGCTTTTCTTGCTTCATTTTGCCAGGTCCTTTACCATGGAATTTATGAGAAAGCGTCCGAAAGGCTTCCTTAGGAGTCAACTGAAAGTAACAAAAGAATAAGTCAATCAAGGATAAGTGCTGCTCCACTGCAATTTGAAAACTGAAACTTGAAAATGAATTATACTAAAACTGATTCAAAAAATGCATTTCCAATAGTGTCAATTCCAAGGTTCAGCACCATTAAATATTATAATCATTAAACACCCAAACCCACACACACATTATGCTCATGTTTGGTAATTAATTTAGAAAAATAATTGTTTATTTTTCAAAAGCTCTCTTAGAGAGCTAGCAAAAATAAGTGATCATTTCTCCAAATAAGTTGAACCACACACGTACTATAATCAAATGCATGCAAAACAAATCTTTAGACACAATGGTGCGGTACTCTTCTATTCCAGAGCACAATGCATACAGATCACCTTTCCTTTTGGCAATTAGAAGAAAACAGACCATACCCTAAACACACAGCATATCAATACAAGTCTTCGTGCATGCATCAAATTATACACACCCTTAACAATATGAATTTCTTACTAAGTCTCAAAAGATTGATTTGGAATCAGTGGACCTAAAAGGTTAAACTCAGTAATTCACATTCACATAATATACAATATTACCATCCGCTCATTCAGGGCCTATTAATTACACCACTAAATCAACTCAAACAAGAAAAAGGAAAAACAATACAAAAACTAAATAGGAGATTAGAGGAAATGATGACAGGTAAATAAAATTGATGAACCACAGTTTTATGGGAAGGAATCTACTTACACCAAGAGTAAGTCTGGCAAACTTGCTCCACTTAATAACTTTTCTAGAATACAAATTTTATAAATCCAATAATTAAATTATGTGATATTATCATGATTGTCATGCATGTCAAATTTTTAGATAAATTGAACATTCAAATGTAGTCTTATAACCAACATTTACTTATATTTTGCAAAGTATTATCATTAAAATAAAGTTGATTGATGAAGTATCAAATAATTTAAAAATTATATAAAATTTTGTACACTTATATTAATGAAATTCAATGTGTATAAAAATTATTAAGTGGAGTAAGTGGACCCGTTTCTGCCAACGTACTTTAGCACCTAAAATGAAGTTTTTACATTTGACAACTATTGCTCTCACCATGACAAGCATATTGAAACTACAATTTAGGCCATGAAATAAACACATTAGTGTCATTAGAAGAACACCATGAAATTACAAGTAGCAGTGTGGAAGGAGGAAGTGAAAACAGCCTATAATTTCTTCTCTCTATATTCCTAATAACATTGTGATCCTTTCAGTTAATTTTGATCCCTGCCTTCAGGCTTCAACACTCCCCATTTCTCCCTCTATCTCTCTTGTGATCCTTGGTAAGTAAATTGTAGGAAAAACAATGAGAACCAACCCAAAATGCAATTACCCTAATTCAAATGTGAGTGTAGGTGCTCCATAACATGTTCAATTGTTAGAAATGTTGAGTCAAAAAGCCCAAAAGCCTCACTTCTACACAACTTGATAATTTATTGACATTAAAGAAGGAAAGAATTTTGAAGTGGCCAACCTCAGGAAGATGTAGGGTTCTTTAAGTAGATTCAAAGCCATATAAATACCTCATATCTCTCCCTTTTCATTTCACCCAGTTTATGTCTCTAAACACTAAAGTATTCTTTTTCAAGGCAAAAATGTTAATGCAGTGATCATAAACAGTATAATATGATCTTAGTGCCATATAAAAAACAAAAACACAAGGTAAAGAACATGTAAGACTTACAATTCTCCCAAATTCATCTGTCCTCTCAATGCGAATCTCCCTTTTCTTCAGTGCTTCCTTTTCTTCATCATCTACGATCCCAACCAATTTGCTTTTCTTCTTGTCCATATTTCTGCCACCCCACTCAATGCTTTCTTTAAGTGTTCCTCGATCTTTAAGCAGTTTCAAAGCACCTGACAATCCTTTCCCTACAGCAACTTCATGGATAGTTTCATCAGGAACTATTTCCTCTTTGTCTTCTGAATTGGGTTGTTCATCTGAATTAGTTTCTTGAACTTCAGTCCATCCACCAGCCTCGTTACTCTTTTCTTCATCAGGAACATTAGCCTCTTCATCATCATGCATGAAAACATCTTCACTTTCTGGTTTCCGTGCTTCTGAAAAGTAGAAAGCAACATACCTAAGTTATCAGCCTCCCTTTATATACTTTATGGACCAACACTTCCAACAAGCTACCAAAACATTGTTTATGTCAGAATACCTACTATATTCAACATAAAAAAGAGTTTACATCACAAACATTCAAATTATTATTGCATCATTGACATAGTCAATAAGAATAGTACAATGGAAGTAAAGATTAAATAGAAGATTGCAAAAAGGGGCAACAGAATTTTAGCAATCCAAATGGAAATTAAAAAAAAAAAAAAAAAACTGATCCACTTTTACTTTTAATCCAGACAGTCATACTTACAACACTCAAGTAGTATGAATTTCATTATATTAGACAACCACAAATAATTAAATAAAAAATACCTTCATCAATGTGGAGACCCCAGACAAATTCTTCCATCTCTGTGAAGACCACCTTGTTTTCTCGTGACTCTCCAGCTGTAAAGTTTTGATCATCAGTCTCATTATTATGATTTGAGGTGGCAAGCAACGCAATAGCTTGAGGGCCAGATGCCCCTTCTTCCTCCTGCTTTTTAAGTGCTAATCTTCTCGCTTTTGCTAAGGATTTACGAAGATCCTCATCATCATCTACAAAAACTGGAGTTTCATCTTCCTCTGCTTTAACATTGAGAGTTTGTTCCAGACGCAGCAATTTAGAGGCCTCGTCTGCTTTAGCATAAGCAGACTGGTAAGCATTATTTCTCATTTCAGTCTCCAATCTTTCTTGCTCATCTTTGATGGCTTGCCTCCTTACATCTTTCCGAGAACCAAGGTCACCAACACCCAATCCTGAAGAGACAGCTTCAGCTTCAAGGGCATTGATGTCTAGCTTATCTTTCTTCCGCAAGGATTTTTTCTTCTTGGGCTTCTTAAATTGTAGCATTTCTTCATGAGTATAGTAATCTGATGATACCTTTCCAGATGAAGTTAGATCTTCAAAGGTATTCGTGGAAACACCTGTTAACCTTCTTCGCAGCTGGTAATAGGTAGAAAAAAGATACCTCTCAGGCAAAAAAGAAAAAAGCAAAACACATGAACTTATGACATACATATGACCAACTTAATTCGGAGGATCAATTTTCCAATAGGAAAAAAACAAAATGGAAGTTACAAACAATGATATGACACAATATTCGGATCACAGAAAGCTCATAAATATAGAAAATTGGAAACTCAACTTTCCTTTCTTGGAACAATAGTTCAAAAAATAAAAGAAAAGCATAACTAACCTCTTCAAGTTTCTTCTCAGCTTCACCTGAAAATCGTCCCTTTTCATCCAAAGTTAAACCCTGAAAAAAAGAATCTAATGAATACAAGCATTCACGCCAACTACCTAACTCCATCAGTTTTTTGGAATGTAACAAGAAAGAGAACCTCTTCTGCAGCTGGATCATCATACTGTGGAAGTATTTTCTTCTCCAAGGAGGGGTCATCATTGAACCTGAAATTGAGAGTACAGGCTTCATATGATTTCTGATAGGCCAAATTCTGTTAGGCCTATGAAGGTCTATATCAGAAAAAATAAAAGGCAGTTATAATTTATGTATGAGGCAGTTATGTTTTTACATGTGGCAGTAGGCAGTTATACTATACATGAATCAATTATTTAGTGTCAATAGAGTGCAGTTATTGTTTGGTATTATTAGGCAGTTATTTTAGGGGTGTTTTAGGGGGGGTATATGTATGGCTGGCAGGTATGGGGGCAGGGGGTATACGAATGTGCATGTTTGTTTGAGAGAGAAGAACTCTTTGTTAGGGCCTAGGCCTGTGTTTGTGAAGATTGTACTCTAATTCTGGTTCTGCCGAGAATTGTTATCAATAAAACTATCTTATTTGTGTGTGCAATTTCTTGAGTCTAACAATTTCTCTCTATTTCATTAGTTCATTTTTTATATTTCCATAATTCCTTTATTTCAATAATGCATTGACAACAGTAATGAACATCTTACTTATCATCATATATGCCAGTTTTCTTTTTTGCAGCTTTATAAGCCTCATCTCGTTGTTTTTGTTCTCCAATTTCCACGTTCTCAAGCATATCAATATCTGCCATGTGAGAACAAAAACTCTTAAAAAGATGTGTCATTCACAAACATCAAACTTGAATAATATAATAATAATTGCAGCAAGCAGTTGTACCTTCATTAACATCACCATCAGCAAGTATGGGCTGATCTTTAATAGTTAGAACTACTGTCGCGCCTTCCATAACTTTATCAAGGCCATGGAGAACTTTCACCCCCGCCAGGTTATCTGTCAGATATTCAATATACAAGTATATTTTACCAACCAGATTATCAACAATCAAACATAGATTCACAACCCTCAAAAGAAATAACTTAAATGCCCTAGGCTGCTAGATAAAGTTTAGGGTTTTAACATCAATTTTTCATGTGGCATTGGATAGAAATATAAATCAGGTTGCACGTCAAACCTATGTAGTCAATGGCAGATAGCAACACGGGGCGGCCACCTCCAAAAACACTACAGCGGGGTGACCGCTATTCTGAATTTACACACACACACATATATATTCTAGATTTTTATATATATAATTTCTATTATATAACCATGTAAATGTATTTGCTTGATAATATTTTATATTTTTACTTATTATATTAATTTCATTTAATTATTACATATTTTATTTCTATATCTTTAAATGTTATACATTTGTCTTTATTATAAAATATATAACTATGTATTAGTATTTTCTATATTTTTAAATATTATAGAGTACTTTATATTTTTATAATAATACTAATATGAGATTAATTATAAAAAAAAGTAAAAAAAATACCCAGCAAAAATAATATTTACATATGATTAATATTATTTGGGTTGGGGAGTGGCCAATTTAAGGTGTAGACCCAATACCCACTCTAACCCAAACACAATACCCTACCCACTCCCACCCTTACCCAAAAAGTAAAAAAGTAAAAAACCCTAGTCTCTCTCTCCCATCAGCCGCCTGCCACCTATCCTCCTCCCAAGAATCACAAAAGAAACCCTAATCTTTCTCTTTCTCTTCAACTCTTTCTGCCTCGCCAGAAGTTGCAAAACATCTCTGCCTTGCTGGAAAAGTAAAAAAAAAATCAACACCTCCTTGAATTCGCAGCCACTTACATGCGTGGCCACCGCAATTTAGCCACAAAATGCATTTGCTTCAGCCACGATGGTAAACCTGCATCACACCACTGTTTCACGTCACGCCTGTTCCAAATCTGTGACTGCACCCAGTGAATTACTGCTAAGGCGGGAATATTAACTAAATAGCATCAAACAGTTGTCAATATCAGATGGTGGCAAAGTGGTGATCTCCATAACCGCTATTGCAGTATAGTGGATAGCTGGATGTCTGCTATATAAAAATTAATGTATAAATTGTATATAATTATATTATATTTATATTATTACACACAGAAAAACAGTAAAAAAATTACTTAAATCTGAAAACATATATCGTTTGTAATCAAAAGTCATAGTCTAAACACACAATCATCATTAATCTATGGAATAAAAAATTGAAACCTAAGCTTGGAATATACAGAAGGAATTGAAATTAAACAACTTAATTTGGGGCAATTTCTGTCAAAACCAAACAACATAATATTAAACATACCACAAGGAAATGAAGCCTGAGAAATTTAAATGTAGAGAAGAGGCCTGCAAAGTTCAAACAGAGAGCAGGGAAGTTCCCTGCAAAGTAAACCACATGTTGATGGGTCAGGCCATCAGCACTTGGTTGGGAAAAGGAGGCAAACTGGCACAAAAATCCTGGTTTTAGCCAGAAATGGGTGGATTTGCTGAAAAATGGGTGGCTAAAAGAATAGAGCTTTTGCATTTTGGCTGCTGGGTTTGTCAAAGGGAAAATTAACCCTAAAGAGGTTCTGAAGCAGTGCAAGGTAGGACATCCTAAAAAACTCTTAAATAAGCTGGCTAATGAAAGCAGGGGTGGGCAAAATAGATATTTTGCATGTTGTTAGTTTACTGGCTTCTATAGCTATGAATTGGCCATGAAACGTCCTTGATTTCCACTCCTCGATGAGCCAGTCTTTGCAGCCAGCTACTGCAACATGACACATTGATGCAATACCATTGCTATCTCCCATTGACAACTATGGTGTCACTACAAATGACAAAATCTAAAATTATAGGAGTCTACATGGAAGACACAATCAACACAAACACAACCAGCAGCAATTAAGTTGTTACCGTAGAACTTAAGATTTGTTTTTAATAATCAAGCCATTTGCAATCATATATGTGGCCTATCTTTTACTTCTATTTAATTTAAGGCTAAATTAATTTGTAGGTCCCTATAATTTCATTATATTTTTAATTAGACCCCTATAGTTTAAATAGTTTAAATAGTTTTAATTAACTCCTGATAGTTTTAAAAATTTATAACTAAATCCTCAATATTGGGCAACCTTTTGGCTTTTCACAACACCTTGTTTCTCAAAATACATTTATCTTCAAATCCCTAAATTCCCTGTGAAATATATAAAGGTGTTCAATAATAACTAAACCACTCAAAAATCAAGAGTATGCTGCAACTTTAATTGCTTGGCCCTGATAGATTAATTGAGTTAGCCATTTAGTCTCTTTGGTTTCTTAACCATTTATAGAAAATAAATCTGATTCAAATGGACAGTTGTGGACTTTGGTAGTCCATAGTCCAGATGATTTCACATTTTGACCAAAGTCACCAAACTAATTTGTAGAACATGCACAATTTAGAGTGCAAGTTCACATTTACCAATAAAAGACATTGATAGAACACCACTGGAATTTCATATTTAGGCACACTAATTGGATAGAAAATTACGGCAGAAGCCAGAGTTTTAACAACTCCTACAGAGAATAACCCTGTCCAAAGAACTTCAAAATGAACTCTGCCTCTCCCTACTTTCATACAGGGCATATCATATACGAAAATTACATAGCTTCTCCTATAAAACCTAATAACTGTCTACCATAAGACCATACATAAAATAACTGCTCCTAAAAATACATAACTGAAGCTAATAACTGTCTATCATCACACCAGACATAAAATAACTGCTCCTACAGATCTGCCACAAGGCAGATTTCTATGTCCTACACCTCTTTCTGGAATAACCTTCCAAATAGAGGTTTCTTTAGGCTTGGATCTGCCAACAGATCATCCAGTCAATTGAATTTCTGAGTTCCATCAGACAAGCTGACAAGTCTCCCACTATACACACAAATAGCTTTATTTATGCTCATTCCCAAAGGTTTAACAGAAACAAAAAGAAAGATTTCACGAGAGAGAGGTAGAGAACAAAGAACAATCAAAAGATAAGAAAGAGGATTTATAATATTGTTGATCAATCAGTCCAACAATAACTTTGACACAAATTTGTTAGGACTTTCCTAATTTTTTACCCTGTAGCTATTCCCTTGTTGGAAATGTGGCATATAAAGATCTGGATGTTAATTTTGAAGAAAAATTAAGATGGAATGAAGGGAAGAATTCACATTTCTGGAAGCATTTCCTCTTTGCCACTCCCAGCAATTTTTGGTACTTTATTACTACCAGATGTGAAGTTCCTCTACAGAGGTATTTAGGGATTCAGGAAAAAAATGCATTTTGGAAAATAAGCTTATGTGAAAAAAAGAGAGAGACGAGGGAAAGATGGGAATGGAGGAAATAGGCAAGAGGTTGCCAAATCAAAAATACTATGTCAACAATAGTTAAGGGAAGTCTAACAGTGTTAGCTTTCACGTAGTTAATTTTAAAATTTAAAAACTATAAGGACTTCATTAGAAGTTTTTAAACTATAGGGACCTAATTAAAACACTGATGAAATTACAAGGACCTACCTATTGATTAAATGCCTTAATTTAATTGTGAATATAATTGGCATAATGATGCTAAAAATATGTGCTTAGAGAGAAGCTGTAAAACTTATTTATTTGTTCTTCTCATTTTATTTTAACAAGAAAGCCATCTTTAATTGAAATATGTCATGAGGTTTAAATTGATTCTCTTTGGATAACAATATGTCAATATGAATCTATAATGTTTTATTTAATACGTATATACATCTATTGTATAATCTTTCATATTATTATGCATGTCACAAGAGTAAAGTTAACATTTAGTAACCCAAGAAGTTCCCAATTGCTCCTAAAAGTTACCCCAAAAACCTCTACCAATAAAATGGGTATTCGAAAAGTAAATTTCTTCAGGCAATAGGTGGAAGGGAGGAAAAAGAAACAAAGAAGTTTACCTGTGTGTTGAGCCGTATCCTCATCGTCACTTCCCTCTACTGCAATGTTGTCCTGCAAAAATTTTGATCATGTATTAATTACATACCTAAAATTGGGAGAAACAGTATCTTACATAATATATTAGGTACAAGATAGAGGGGTGGGACCTGCTCCTCAAAAATCTTTGAGAGCTGCAATGCTCTTTCCTTTTCTAGTTTGCGGCTTTTATTAACCCATGCTGAGATCTCAGAATCAGCTTCAGGTTGTTTCTTTGTTCTTGCTTCTTTCATCCTGTTCAAAATAAAAAAAAAAGGAATATTGTCACAACAAAAAAGTCTCGTACTTTTAACCCTAAAAGAAGTATTAAGAACACAATCATCAAAATAAGTCAATAGGTTGACAGCAGAAATGCTAGCATAAAAAACGACCTAAATTAAAGAGTATTATGCTATGTTTGGATGGGAGGTAAGGAGCAGGACGGGAAAATGTAAAAAGGGAGAGGGATGTGTTTGGGAAGGGTGTATTTTGCTTGTGCTTCAAAAAATTAATAAAAATAATCTCTAACTTTTTTAAAAATAATCAGATGTTTTCTAAAACAAAAACTGAAAAGAGAAAACATTGTTTTTCTTAGAAGCTAGAGAGGGTACCTTAGGAAAAAAAAAAGGTTATAAAAGTAAATTATGAAATAAAGGCACTTCATTTTTAAAACATATCCAAACACAAACTAGACAGAGGGGGGGACTTCACTCCTTCAATTTTAACTTCAACTCCTAAACAATAGAAGCAGATGCTTTCCTTACTTAAACATCCAAACAATAGGAAGTAATTCTCTCTCCATCCCCTCCACTTCCTTTCCCCTCTGCTAGAAAACTTCCAAACATACTGGTTTACATACTTATATTGTTGCTTATGAGGCCGATTATCATATTTCATAGATCTGGCTGATTCACAGTTATTGACATTGTTAGTCATAATTATTTTTAATTTTAGGAATTTTCATATTTCCTGGTTTTGGATTGTGTTTAGGCATAGGTCTTTTATTCTATAGGTGTTAATGGGTCTTTCATGTCCAAGTTTTCCCAGCGATTAGTAGTAGAGCATGCATACTTACAGGATTAGAAATATTCCTGGTAGTATGAGTTAGGGTAGGCCTATTTAAACAGTTTTAATCCTTGATGTAGAAAATAATTATGAGAATTATTAATTGTGGCAACAATTGTTCTTGGTTTTGTGGTACAATTAATGCCTAGGTGTGATGCATAAGGTATCCAAGCTAGGGTCAAATCCCAGGTTTCCTTCCATTCTTATTATCCTTTATCCTATTTTCTTCTACCCCATTCTTACACAGCACCTAATTAATATCAACTTGAACCTTAGAACTATCCTGTGGCTTCCGAAATCTCCTCACTTACACATACACTCAGTGAACCTTCAATCCAATTACTTGTTTTTACCAATAATCCACCCAAGAAAAACTCCTAAGCCTTTTGATATCCTACATCATATCTTAAATTTCCAAGATGCTGACAGAAAGGGTACATATAATTCAATTACTACAAAATATTAAAAAATAAAACAAAAAAAGGATGCAGTAATGAATAAAATGTTACATACTGCAACCAAGAGCATGGAGATTCTGTATCCTGGTAAAAATAAAGGTGCTGGAAGGTTTACAAGCAAGCAAAATTTCAATATAATGTGTATTTGGCCAATGCACACAATATATGATGTAATGATGTAATGTATATTACAAGGTCACGCCCCAAATCATACCTGCAATACTCACAACAAAGACCCTTTCAAGCATTCAGTGATTATATGACACCAACTTACCAAGTACCACTCCCCACAATTTAAAAAATAAAAATGATATATACAATCATTCAGAAGTAGAATCAAGGTAAAAAAAAAAAAAATGGGATCATCCAATCATTCAGCTTATAAGAAACAATGAAGCAACTTTGACTGAATTCTAGGAAAGAGTCCTGAACATTCTAAGCAGGACCCCAACAACCTAGACTGAAGCATAAAGTAATAAATGATAGGCTTCAAATTGACATTGCAAAGTCCAGTACTTAACAATACTACAAAAGTAAAAGAAAATAAAACAAATATAAGTAAGGATAAATTTACTTACTTCAAGATGCGTTCTTCAAGTTCTGTTGATGACAGATGTGCTGGTGTTTGACCATCTTGATTATCTTCATCGAGCTTTGAATCTTTTACCTGCTTTACGACCTCCTCATCTCTCTTATCATGGTAGTCTACTTTATCATCAACATTATTTAGTTCATAATCTTCCTCGTGAGTCTTTCTGCTTCCTCTATCTCTCGTCCTTTCTTTATCTCGATCTGTCTCCCTCTCCTTCTCTCTAATTTTATCTTTTCCCTTATCCTTGTCCCCATCTCTATAGCTTTCCCTCTCCTTCTCTCTTTCTCTATATTTCTCCCGCTCCCTTTCCTTCGCTTTATCCCTTTCTTTCTCCCTTTCCCTATCCCTATCCCTACTCTTCTCTTTACCCCTCTCCTTCTCTCGCCCTCTATCAATATCTTTCTCCACCTCTTTCTCCTTCTCACGCTCTTTATCCTTACTCCGGTCCTTCTTATCTCTATCCCTCTCGCGCTCCTTCTCCCTATGTTTCTCCCTATCATAATCCTTCTCCCTCGCCTTATCTTTACCCCGGTCCTTCTCACGCTCATCCCTGTCTTCCTTCTTCCGTTCCCTTCCCTCTTTCGAAGCATCCTTCAGCTGTTCCCGGCGGTGCTCCTTCTCACTCTTCTTCCTATCCTTGCTTCTATGCTTGCTAGATTTCTCTGCTCCATCGTCATCATACTGCTCCCTCACCGGTGAATCCTCCTTATCATTTCTACCATCGTACCGTGAATCAGACCACTCTGCATCCATCAGAACACTAACAAACCAAAACCACCAAACTAAATCAATAACTTGATTCCGCAAATAAGTAATTAACTATTAATTAAAAATAAACCAGAAACCTATATCATTCTCAGAGTAAAATAATAAATAAATAAATCGAACTAAAGTAACAGCTCCTTCATTACAAACCTAACTTCGAAAATTCTGAAAATGAGATTCGAATAGAAAATAACGCAATGGAAACATTTATCATACACCTTAAGGGCAGACACCAAACCCTAAAAGAGAACGCAAACCCGGACGACGAAGGACCGAATTCGCGAATTTGAATAACCAAAAAGAAAAATATGGTGAATTGAAATTGAAAATGTGGATAAAGGAAGAGTGTTGAGAACGCCCTAAAATTATCGAAAAGTGGAATAGAAAAGAGAAAAGGCAAGCAGCACCTTCAGAGAGCTTTTGAATTGAAACGAACCCTTCGGAGGAGAGCGCAACGCGAACGAACACAAACTTTGGTTCAGTAAAGAATTTGGTTGCCACTACTGACGCTCTCAACGCAGCCGTTTCGTTTACCAAAGGATGATTTGTTCACTGTGGAAGGAGGAACCCGGGCAAAATGCTACTTAGTAAAATCTTTTCTCTTCTTTATTTTATATGCTTTAAGGATTTTAACCCCCTCCAAATTCAAAGAAGAAACTTTTAATGTATAATCATTTAATTAAGATTAAATATTTTTAATCCGACAAAATTTTGATTTTAGTCTTTATATTTTTTTTAATGTTTATTTCTCTAAATTTAAAACTTATTAATTTTGATCTTTATAAAATAAATAAATTTTAGTTTTAATTTTTATAAAATATTTTATATTTTTATATTTTTAAATTATTATTTTTAATTTTTAATGTTTATTTTAAAATAGATAAATAATTTTTATTTTAAGAATTTAAAAAATAATTTAGACGCTAACATAATATCATAAAAATTAGTAAAAATGACCATTTAATCTTTCATTGAAATGCTATTATGCAAGAATAGAAGTAAAAAACTAATGATTTCAATTTTTTAAATAATGAAAATAAAAAAAATTATAAGGACTAAAATAAATACTTTGGACATTTTATAAAAACTAAAAATATATTTCAGTTTTAATTAATTATATAAATTAAAATTATTTTATTATATTTAAAAAATTAAATTAATATAAAAATATGATTTAATCTAATCTAAATTATAGATAATAGTACAATTATATCAATAACTAGTTTTTTAGCTCGTTAGGGGTAAATTTAATATATAAATTTTATGATTAAAATAAATTGTTATAAAAATATAAAAAAAACTATTCACATCAAATAAATAACAATATTATATAAATTATAAGAACTAACATTTATATTATAAAAAATAAAAATTATACATTAAATTATATTAATAATTAAAATAACAAATATTTATATCAAATGAAATTTTCACATATCAATATCAAATTATAAATTCGTATCTAAAAATATAATGTACAATCATAAGTATTTAAAGGGTTATGTAATATATATATATATATATATATATATATAACATAAAAGTAAAACTTTAATTTATACTCTGAAATTAATATTATTAATTAATTATATAGTCATTAATTTTAGTTTATAAATGTGAAATTAATTCTTAATATTAAAAATTAAATTAATTAATAATCCTTAAATTCATAAAATAAATTTATTCTTAACCTTCAACATATAAATTTTATTATTATAATTAATTATCCTAAAAGTGGAATAAAATAATATAGTTAAATAAAATAAATATCAAATAATTATGACAAATAGTTTAATAATATTTTTAATATTAATAGCCTTGTTTATGAGAAATATTATGTTGAGATGTTTTCAGTAGATGAAAATTTGTATGGGAAGAAATTTATTTTAATCATTATGGTTAAATTTTGAATTAAAAGTTCCTTTTTGAGAAGTGTGACATGTATATGTGAGACTAAATCCAAATTAATTACACTTATAATAGATATAAAATCATATAATTCAATAAACTTAAAATTATTGAATATCAAAATGTATATATATGATAAAATTATAAATGTTTATATCTTATGGTATATTCATCCTGTTTTTATAATGATTGTCCAACATATATAACTCTTCTCCACAAAATCCTAAAATTTTAGATATATTAGAACTTAGAAGTCATGATTATATAGTTGTTTTAAAAAAAAAGGATGAGTACATAAATTTGACATACCTCGTTTATTTCACTATTTGACACAAACTCTTTTATTAGATTTTCATCCTCAATCATTTTATAAATATTAAATATTCTTAAAAATCTTTCACTTTTTTTTATAATTGGTTCTTATTTTAAAAACAAAAAAAAATCCTAAAAAAAACTAATACAACAAGAGGAATACCTAACAACTCTCTGGCTTACAAATTGAGGAAAAAAAATAAAGTTAAATTGAAAGACAATATTATAATATATTAACTTATATGTCATGTAATATATTTTGCAATATTATCATGAATTCTTCATTATGAAAATTATCATGAATTCTTTTTTGTGAATTTTGGTTATGTTTGATGTTCCTAACAAGAATTTTCACATGGAACTCCCAGCAAGAACTTTCAAGTTGGGAATGATCTCCTCTTCTTCTTGGACAAGCTCCCCGTGTTTGAGCTCGACCTCTTGTTTTCGTCCTCGACTTGGGTCAAGTTGTTGTTAAGGATGGGGTACCTACAAAGACATTCTAATGCTCAAGTCAGTGTAGGCTAGGGTATATGCAAGCATGGAACGAATTAAATGTACCTAACACAAGTGGTGTATTCCTCTATTTATAAAAGTTGGGCTCGTCTGCAACGACGCCCCGTGACTTATTCCTAAGTATGGTGTCTGAGGATTTCGACGCGTATCCTAACGCATATCACGCTGAGAGGGGTCAAGTATGGTCAGCTCTGACCGAGGTGAAGTGAGTTATGTCGAAGTCTTTTCGACACAGCGAATACATTTGGCATGTTATTTTAACTAGCTTATAGTTTTTTTTTTACTAACTAAAAAACTTATTTAACCTTATTAGGAGTAATTGGTAAACTATTTTTTTAGGAGCTTCTAGTAATTTTTAAAATGTTACTTTATGTAGTGTTTTTTTAAAAACATTAGTTTTTACCTTTTTATATTTATTTATATTTTGTATTTTAAATATTTATTAAATTTATTTTTTATCATTTTCTATATAAGGTAATATTTATTTTGTTTTTATTCTTTCATTTATAAGGTGTATGAATTTATTATTTTTATTGAATTTTACATAAGAGTTTTATTATTTGTACTATTTTATTGTATAATATAATGATAATGATAAATAATATGTTTATTTTATTTATTTTTATTATTATTTTTAGATATTTTATACTATACTATTTATTTTAATCATTATACTATTTATAACATTTATTTTATTATTTTAACATTATACTTCAAGATATTTATATTTATAAATTATATGTTTAATTTATTTTTTATGTTTTTCGAATATTTTTTATATTACACTATTTACATTATACATTCTATTATTTTTAACATTATACTTAAACATTTTTTTGGTACAATATTTTTTTATATAAATACTTCAAGATATTTTAATCATTACATTTATTAATATAAAATAAAATTTAAAATATATATAAATATCATATAAATATACATATTTGTGTTATTTCACAATTATCAGCTACTTAAACATGTAATTTTACCCAACACTTGTAATTCAACTAGTTTTTTTGGAACATTAGTTTATATGTCCAAAATGATTGAAGTATTTTGATGATAATAAACATTATGAAAATTGATAATATACTATGATTAATTATTGTTTTCTATATTTTAGAAGAACTACAAGTTATTGGACCTAAAGGTTGGAAAACATCCATTTAAAGAAAATTGATTTTATAATAGAAGTTCATCTATTGCATCCATAAGGAGCTCGCCATCCAAAGGACATTTTCAGCATCTATAGTGAGACTCAACATTCATAGCGAGACTTAGTGTCCTTAGAGTCACTTATCATCCAAAGGATACTCCAAGAGTCTAAAGAACATTTTCAACGCCTATAAAGTCATTTGTCGTCCAAAAAGCACTCTTAGCGTCCATAGAGTAACTTACTGTCCAAAGGACATTCGCAACATCCATAGTGATACTCATCGTCCAAGGAACATTTTGCATCCATAGATAAGTTCACCATTTGAAAAGAGAGCTCAATGTCCATAGAGGGAATCAATGTTCAAAGACGAAGTCAAATGTCCATAGAAGAGCTTAGCATCCATAGATGTAGTGATCGTCCAAAGAGGGACTCACTATCCAAAAACAAATTTACTGTCCAAAGAAGGATTCACTGTCCAATATGAGAGCTCAACATCCCAATGACTCATCCAACGCATAGAAGAGTGTGACATCTAATGATGAGTTCATCGCCCACAAGTCAACTCAACATATAAAGACGCCCATATCATCAAAAGAAGAGATCGTTCAAAAAGTGGAATGACTACACTGTTCCAAATCAGAAAGTATCTTTATTAAAAGTGTAAAATTTTGTTAATTTTATTTATCTTGTTTATCTTATTTTGTGAATTCTTTCATTAGTATAAAGAGATTATTGTTTGGATCTAACAGTCAAATGTCTATCTAATATACTGTTTAAGAACGTGTTAAGCCTTTAGATTGACAAAGAACAACAACAAAAATTTTATAATATAAGTCAAATATGATAAAAGGAAACCCAAATTATGACTTTATTCAAAAGAAACCAATAGAAGCTTCTTCACTCATCAATAGTAGACAACACATATAAAAAAAACGTGAAAATGAATGTCATAACCTAATTTGTGAAGAGGCACTAAATGATTTGGAATTGGTCGAAATGGTCCTAGCCATAGGATGGTCGAAACCAACTCGGCCTCTGGGAGTCGTCACTGGCGTTTTTTCAAGGAACGCTAGGAAACCTTGGGAAGAGGCTGGTCCAGGATCAGAGTTATGAGTTCGAGAGTTGGTTACACGCTCGGAACACAAGGTGTCCCCAACATGCCTATCACTTGATAGTTACCCTATGCTAGCTGTAAGGTAGGGGGAAGGATGCTTAGATTTGGGTCCTGAAAAGATTATGGAGAGTCGGGGAATGGGAGTAAGTGTTTTGGTTTTGTTTTTTTTAGGATTTAGGACTTGATAGGAGTGTGCCTCCTGTGTCTACATACCTCAGCTTTAGAGGAATCAAAGTCCACGTAGTTTTGGCATGATTCTTGATTGGAAAAGGCGCTTAGGCCGATATGGGCTCGGCCTTAGGCAATGAAGGGTGGGGGTATGGTTGGCTGAGGTACTATTGGTTGAAAAAGTGGCGAGGCAAATCGACGCCGGTTTCAAGGTATTTGGCCCGACATGGACTCGGCTTTAGACTGCGAGGGAGGGGAGGTGATTGGATGATATGTGGTCGAGATAGACCCGGCTTCAACTAAGGGTTTTTCAAAGGTTATCTCTTCTCGGTCGGGTCGAGATGATCTCGGACCCTGCAGGAAGGTGATATAGAGAATTGGGAGAAGTTGGTTCCGACCAGACTGAGTAAAAAGGGGGATTTCCCTCGAAAAGCAATTAAATATTCTACTTCACTAACCTGTTCTCCAATGGAGTCCAGTTCCTTCTCTTTGGCGTTTCGTACTTGTGCCCCTTGCTCCTACCGATTTTTGGTGGTCGGCTTGGTCCCCTGCGTGCAGTGGCCAATTTTCTCCTCTCTTCTTTGAAAATTTTCTCTTATCACTCCCTCCGTTCTCCGAAGAATCCTCCCCCCTTTCCTTTATATCTGGAGGCTTTATATAAACCTAAAGACCGGTCCAGGAAACTCCCCACGATCAATGGGAGTTACTAGGGAAGTGGAAACCAGCTCCCTTTCTCCCATGACGCCACATAACACAAGTCGGTTGGTCCTATAACAGTTGAGCTTGGTCTTGGGTGACTCCTGGGGAGACTAAGGCCCATTGTGTCAGAGTGGCTGAGATAGACTCGGCTTCGGCTTTGGCCCAATTTCAATGATGTCAGGCTGAGATTGGCTGCCTTGATAGTAATAAGGTTTTGGCCCCAGACAATTTTGGGGTATGACAATGAACAGAATGAAAAGCACAAATTATGTGATACACTCTTACGCTCTTAAAGTTGCTTTTGGACAATATTCTCTTTCACTCTTTGTATAGCTTACTTACATCAGCAAAACTAAATCTTTATAAAATGTATTGTAATACGCTCATTATGTGAGTAAAGTTTGTTGCAAAAACTCATTGAGTTTGTGTGATAGCTTGAAGAGATTAAGTGACAAAGAATACTTCATTTTCTTATAATTAGATAGATTAATATGATTGGAATACTTAGATAGGTAGATAATACCTGTTTTCTTGTAATAAGGTAGATTACAAGAGTTGTAATACTTAAAGAGGTAGATAATACTTGTTTATAAGTTAGGTAAGTATTGAAGGGACTCGATGTAGTTTTGTTAAAAGAGTGAATCAGTATAATTTTTATGCATTTTTCTCTCTTACCCTGCACTTCTTTGGGTAGTCCCTATTGGACGATCGGTTTGAACATTCCATTGGACGACCATATGAAACTGTGTTTTAAATCTTTCATATTTGCGAAAAGTTTTCAAAAATCACACACACATTTCAACCCATTTCTCTTGTGTGTTATCTTTTCCTTCAATTAATATTAGAGCTCATCCTTGAGAGATTGTGCATTTAACAATGTAAGGGAAACAATCCAATTGGTAAAAATAATAATAGAATAAAATATTTATCTAAAAAGAGAAATAAAATATTATTATCTTTATAATAAAATATTATTAAATAAAAATAATTATTTTAATATTAAAATATTATTTATACTAAAAAATCAAAATTAGAAAAAACTAGCAAGGGCCTACTATATCCATCCATCCGGGTTGGTAAGATGATAATTAACAACATAAATCCAAATTCCAAATGTCTCTCTTTGTCAATAACACTCTAATCTATATTTTATACTTTCTTTTTACATCACTACACCATATATTCACTGGTCAAGTCTGGTAAAGTAAAATAGCAAGCAAGTTTCAAAGTAGCTTAACAATAATAATAAAATATCGCGTATTGTCTAACTATAAAAAAGTTAAATTTTATTTTAAAAAATGTAAAATATAATAAAAGAAAGCTAGAAGTTTTCAAATTAAAAGATTTTAAATATCTCATTTTTTACAATAGAGAAAAAATTCTCAAAAATGATAAACTACAATAGATTTTCTGCAAAGACTTGCTAAAAAAAACTTAAAAAAATAACAACACTTTAGCTTTCAAATTGCAATATCATCATTAATTAAAAAGGAAAACAAAATTATAAAAAATTATAACCCATACCAAAGCAACAAACATTTGCAAAAAAAAAGATATAAGAAAATTTCCACTACCTTATTTTTACATACAATCAAAAGAGTTGTAAAATTGTTATCTTCCATTTAAAACTTGAAAAGAGATGAAAATAATATTTTCCTAAGAATTACAAATTATAAAATTTGAAAAGAGACAATAAAAGACGATAAAGAATACAAAAGGTGATGAAAGAAAGTTTACCATAAATCTAAAATATAATTTAAATGTTTAAATTTTTTTTATTTTGAATTTTAATTATAATATGATTTTTTATTTATAAATATTTGTTTATTATAAATTTTAATTTTATAAAAGAATAATATACAATGTTATTATACATACATATATATATGTATGATAATATTGTATATTATTCTTTTATAAAATTAAAATTTACAATAAACAAATATATATATATATCTCATTCACACGCTAAATAGGTTAAGTAACATTAGGTTTTATTCATAATGTTAAAATATAGGATTGGAAGTTCAAACCCTACCTTAAACTTTTTCTTTTTCAATTTTAAAACACTATTTTTGAATGTGATGTCAATATATAACTTCCACATCTCATTAAATTAAATATCAGACTGAATTTTATTAAATTTATAATATAAAATTTAATTTGAGCATTTGAAATAATGTGTACTAAAAATATCTATGTAATAAACTGCGCAATTACAATTGAGCTTAAATACATTGTGCAGGCAAGTGGTAAAAGATATCAATTTGCTGAGTGTGGCCCATGTCCTACGCAACACCATAAATTTTGTAAACATAAAAAAATTTATTTCCGTGTAACTTAGAATAATTATTTTAACTAAGAGTATTTTTATAAGTTATTATTTAAAGAAAATATTTTCTAAATTTTTCTTAAATGATATTTTTTTTGGATATATTATTATTCTGATTAAAACATAATTTCTCTCAAATAGAACTGATAATTTGAACTCGGTCTAATAAGTTAACTTACATTACCTACAAATAAGACTAGATTGTATTTCTAAAAAAAATGACTTAAAAAAATTATTATTTTTTTACCTATGTAGTCCGACAGGTCAATGGACTCGAGTTGGACTAGCTCGATAACTAAAAAAAGAAATAAAACATAATTTTTGAGATTCATTTGACGACTAAAATATGACAATATAAAATATAATAACTATTCTATTTTAATTTGTTATTTATTGTACATAGGTTATGATAGTCAAGCATATCTCATATCCTATTTTATTAGTCTAATATATATATTTTTTATATATAATTATACATATAATGTAGTATATAATATATTATAAAATATACAAATAGATATAATATTATTATATATAAGAATTATATTAATGTATATACAAAATAATAAAATATATAATAAAAATAACATATATAGTAATGTATAATAATTTATATATAATATAGTAATATATATTATATATAAAAATTATATATAACATATATGTAAAATAACAAAATATACAATTATATATATCAATATCTATATCTCTATATATAGTTACTTTAAGATATTTGTGATAATCGATTAGTTATCTATAATCAATTAGTTAATTTGATTTGAGTTAATTGATTGTTTGATTACTTTTTTTTTACTTTAATTTTATAAAATTATTAAAAAATTATTTTTAAATAATAAACTATATATTTTCATTCAAATAACAAATAATATGTATATTCTTTATTTTCTTAATTTTTAATAAAATTACATTATATAAAAAAATAAAAACAAGAGATAACCTAATATTTTTACACTAAACGAATAAAATTCTCCTAACCTAATGCTTTTAAACTAAAATATAAAAAAATAAAGAATAAAAGATATTAACATTTATAATTAAGTCAAATTAGTAAGTATATTTTAGTTAATTAATTTTTAATAAAATTTAAAAAAATATTCTACAAATTGAGAAAAGTTTATAAAATAAATTGGTTTATTTTATTAAAATATAAAAATTACTATTTAAACTTATTTATAATTATTATTATCTTGTATTCTTTATTATATATGCTTTAATGTAAAAGCATTACTTATTTATTTTATTTTCTCTTACTTAACTAATAATATATTTCAGTAAATATATGTTATCTAAAAAAATTTATTTTCATATAATTAATTTTAAAAATTTATAAAAATAAATATCAATTAAAAGAAAATTAATTATTAATAAATTGTCAAAATATATTTATCTACATATTGGTCATAGTTAATGAAAAATAACCCCTTGATAAAAATATCATTAACTATAATTTTAACATAATTTTTTTACTTTCTAATTGTTAATTTTTTAAAATTAATTTGTAAAAAGAAATAGTAACTAAAAAATTGTATTGATTCTTAATAATCATAAAAATTATATATTTTGTTTGTTATCAAAATCATTAATAGAGAAAATAAATATAATTCCAAGAAAATATAATAAATATTAATTTGATAATAATTTTTATAAATAATTAAAGTAAAAATTTAAACTAATCAAGCCATAAATTAAATTAAATCAAACAAATTAATTGATTGGTTATAATTAACTAATTAATTATCGCACAATATTTTAAATTACTATATGAGAGAAAAACTTAAACATATTTTGTAACATCAATTAAGTTTGATTTGATTTAATTTAATATATTGTTGATTGATTTAAGTTTTTACTTTAATTATTTATGACAATTATTAATAGGTTATTTTTTTATAATATTTTTTAACAAATAGTAAAATATTTATAATTATATTATTTTAAAGATGTTTTATCATAATATATCATACTAAATATCTTAATATGACGAGTATCCCACAATTATATCTATCTATATATATTAAGATATTATAAATTATCATATTAATATGTATTATCAATTTAAATTTAATATAAATCTTTAGATTTACATATGTTATTAATGAATCTTATTATCTCATATATATATATATATATATTATAAATATTGTGTTATCTTATTTATACTCTTCTCTTGTATGAGTTTTGCACTCTCTTTCATTTTCGACAACTTATGTTAACACTCGCACTTGCCGCTGCTCCTCCCTGCTCTCTGCTACTCGTCGGTCGCCGCCGTGTGTTCTACTCCTCTTTGCTCGGCGGTGCATGCTCCGCTGTCTCCGCTGATTTGGTGATTCGGTTGCCCCGAAGAGGTTCGATTCCAAATCCCTGTTTCTTTGCTTGGTCTAACATTGAGAAAGTCCTATTTGATTGTATCTGTTTCCAGTATCTTTTCAGTATCAGTATTAGTTTAATGTGTGAATAAAACTGCATTTTGTATTCCACATTAATTTGTATTTTATATAAGAGATATTCACCCAACTAATTTCTCTTTTACGGGTGGGCTCTGTTAAGGATAAAGTAAAACTGTATCTTAGTTAAAGAATTCAATTACCTGTATTATTAACATTTGGTAATTTTTTAATTTTAATTAAAACTAATTTGACACAATGGTTCAATACAGATAGATTTCGGGAAGGTATAAAAAAGTCAATTCAAAGAAAATTCAAGCCCTTTTGTCTATCTCAAATTGCTTTTGTATATTTGATTTTGTTTAATTGTTTATCTTTAATCTATTATTTTCATATCTATTCTTTTCAAATATATTTTTATTTAAATTTAATTTGATTTAACATTTAACTCAAAAAACCACCTCCAACTATTTTTCTTTTATCTTTATACATATATATTTGATTTTGTTAATGGTTTATCTCTATCAAACCATCCTTTTCATATTTATTTTGAAATCAAATTTCAACATTTTTTTAAAAAATTATCAAATAATTAAAAATAGCTTAGTATCACAATATAATTTAACTATCCAAAAATTTAAAATTTAATTTATATATTAAAAACATTTATTTATTAAAAAAATTGATTTATAAATATAATTTATATTTTAAAAATATTTATTTATTATAAATCTTAATTATATAAAAATAAATATTTACCTTATACATTTTTCATACTAATGTATCAGTTTAATTAAAATACTCTAATATCATACAAATTTTAATATTATAATCTAATTATTAACTATTAAATAATTAAAATTATTAATTTTTATAATAATTATTTTAAAATATTTAATGTAATTCCTAATTAATCTGAATCAGGATTAAACTAAAACAAAATAACATCTCCAACATCAACTATAATCTTCACTAACCTGCGCTATATCATCTCACCGCCAGCCCTGCCGCTTTTTCGTCTTCCCAATAAACCGTAATGCACCATAGCACCCACACTCACTACGCGGCTTGAGACACCCGGAAGCACCGTTCGAATCCAAAGCTTTACTCTGCAACAAATCCTTCAACACTTTTCAGAGTAAAACTTCTCTCACCTATCCCAACTCACACCTTGACAATAACATCACTTGCTTAATTTCCGTCTGTTTCCTTCTCACCAATTATATAATTACTTTTTTGTATTTTTGTATCTCTATTTTCTTTAAAACTTTATACAATATGAGTCATTCACAATCTTGGAAAAAACTCAAAGCTCACGTTTACTAGTGATATTATTTTGTATGTTCTTTATGAATTAATTTTGGGGTTAAACTCACATTTTAATTCACTATTGGAATCTATTCTAGATCTTTTATTGGCCACCTATCGGGAATGTATCCCGCTAAGGCTTTTTCTCCTAGTTTCCTTAATCTTCCTCTGCAAACCTTAAGTTCAACTCCTCTAAAGTGAGAAATCATTGATTAAAAAAATTATGTTATTTGAATGATTTTATTACTATTCTCATCTATTATTTTTTAATCAACTGTTGTTAGCGTACTTTTATCCTCTAAACTCCCTATATAGGAGTTGAATCCATGAAACTTTGTAACTTGTTTATCAAGAAGTTAGCGTAATTTTGTTTGCAGAAAGAAAAAAAAAATCCACGGATGAAGCAATGTTTCTTCGCATTTTTCTTCTTTTGTTATTACCAATCCCTAAATTTAATGCAAAGAATTATTGAATTCAATTGAAAATTTAAGGATGTTTATCGGTGAAGCAAACTACTTAGTGCTTACACTATCTCTTCTTGGGCACGTGCCAATTCTTACTCTGTTTTTGAATGTTATTAAAATTTTGAGTTTATTTTTGCTCCCAATATTTGTTTGGGTCGAACATGTGATCGTGTGGTGTTAATTGAATCATGCCGAATGATGGTGGATGTCTTGTATTGTAAGGAATATGGGGGTTCAATGAATGTGCAAACCTGCCTTCCACCTCTTTCATGAATGTAATGCCTCAACTTTTCGAAAATAAATTAATGTACTGTGTCGTATATGTTGACAGTTGAGTTTTGAGTGCTGGTATGGTATCTATCTCATTTTCTTTCTTGATTGTTTCTTCGTTGTTTCAAAGTATTATTTTTTTTTTCAAATTAGATTAACATTTGAGAATAAAATGTAAGTGGGTAATTTAAAATATTACATGGACTCATTGGACTGTGTAGCATGGCAAAGAAAGAGGAAAAAATATCTGTGTGCTATTGTTAGAGGTTATTGGGATTTGGGATTTTAGTTTGTAAATATGTTCAAGGGGGCATGCTTCATGGGAATGCAGTTGATGCTGTTCTACAATGTTTCCTAAATAATTTTGATTTGGGGCTATAATGATTTGTGTGGGATTCTTACAACTTGCTGCTTAATGATAGAGGTGTGATTATCTTATTCATTATTGTAGGTAATATTTTTTAACTAGCAAGTTGTTGAGTAGGTCTTCCTGGGTAAATCTAAATGTTTCAAGAACTGTATTTTAAAGTGTTTAAATTTGCAACAATAAGTTTCTCTTCCAGCTGGGAATCAAGTTTAGAATTTCCTGAAAATTACATAATGGCACTCCATTGCCTTGCTATGAGCTGATATGATATTCCTAGCCAAAGTCTAGTAAAATTCTTCTGCTGCTAGCTTAGTTGAGCTGGTGCTTGATAGCTTGCAACTTGCAAGCTGATGAGTCATCCTTAAGTTCAACTTTGCAAGCCCAATAAAAGTTGTATTGACTTAGTGGTTCCAATTTCCAAAAGTAGTGAAATTTTATAATTTATAGTTTGGAAGTAAGTTTTAGAACTTTCTTTTTGTTAGAAATTAGAAGAAAACTGTCTTGATCTTTTTTAATCCCAGTAGTTGTAGTTGAATAAATTGGTTAAACTATTGTGTTTCATGATATGTCTTTGCAGTTCCCACTTTTGCATCCCGGTGATAAAGAATTTGTTCATCTGAGTTGCACAGCTCTACTAACATTATCAGGTTCTACTTAACTGGCAGGTATGCATTTGTTCTTTTTATTATTGTTGTTGCCTTGTTGGTGACATGTGACTTGGTTATCTCTCTTCTCTGGTTAGTTAGGCAATGTGGGAATCTGTGAATTGGGGATTGAGAAAATTTCTACGATAAATACACATGAAAACAAGGATACTGTCAAATTGACTAGTTTTGGTTTGCCTGTTCTGTTTCCCAAGGACAAAGGATACCATACTATTAAACCAAGGTGATAGTAGCCTTGCTAAAGTATATATATTTTTTTGCAGTATCTCTAGATGCCCTGCCTAGTTCCTTTTGAACTATGGCTGTGTTAGTTCAATTCTGATTGGATCATTCAATTAGGCCAGGGTTTTATTTACGCTTTACAGTATGCTTTGTGTCTATAGTCTATACTATGTGAAGTTGTAAACTAACATTCTTTTGTTTGCTTAGTTATTTACCATGGTTACTGAAGGAACCAAAAAGCCTCAAGTTTCAGTACCCATACCACCACCACCTCGAAAAATCAATGTGCAGAAATATGCTGAATCCCGTGCCCTCGAGCTCCAGAATCTTCAATCTATCATAGAAAATAGAGTAAATAGTGACTATAGGTCTCAAAGGAACAAGAGAAGAAGAACAACTGCATTTGATAACCAAATTGCAAGAAAGGGGTGCAGAAGAAAGAGGCAGAAACTGGGAATAGTTGATAAAGCCCTTGCTGAATCAGGTTTGGAGAAGGATCAACTAAAGAAGCTTCCTCGGCATGTTCGTCGGAGATATGAACTAAAGAAAAACCCAGAGCATGGTTTTTGCACTTCTGGGGATGGAATCAAGAGGCTGAGAACTCATGTTTGGCATGCAAAGCGGTTTGCTATGACCAAGCTTTGGGGTTACAACCTTCCTTTGTGTCTTCAAGGAAGGTAGGTCTTTTTGGGTTAAAAAAAACTTATGAAAGAGTCAATGGGAGAGCTTGAAGCTAATTAATTTATGGTGTAGAATTATTTGATACTTTGATTTTGTTGGGATGTGTTTGAATTGGATTATGGAAACCTGATGCAACATACATGTAGGTGTTTAACATTCCCTTGGAAACACTAACAAAGATTGTGCATGTGCTTGTGCAGAGGAAAAGGTTCGAGGGCACTCTTGAAAAGGCTCAAACAAGGGGTGCTTGTACATGATGCAAGCTATTATACTGCTGTCCAATTGGAGGGTCCAGAGGTAGTTTATTTTAGTTTTAGTTTTAGCTTTTTTGTTGGAAATTTCTTCTTTTTCATTGTTAAACATCTGAGTCTAAAAGACTCACTAAACTGTTGTTTTGATTGAAACATATTGAGATTCATGCATTAAATAATTATTGCAGGCTCTTTCTTAGCCCCAAAAAGTAATGGACTAATGGTTTAATTTTCTTAGTTTTATTTAAGGCTTACTCTTGTGTACAGGATTCATTAATGTCAGTATTAAGAATGGTACTGGAACCCTCTCCGGCAACAGCAACACATCCTGGAAATCATGATGACTCTGTTCTTTCCAGTGTAACCTATGGAAGTGCAATGGTAGGTGACCTGTTACTGACTCCAGTAACTACCAGGTTGGTTTGGTTAAACTAAATTTTTTGTTTCTTGACAGCTTCATCAAGTTGGAGCACCTGTTTCTCAGCCAATTGCTCCTGTGACCTATATATGGCAACCAACTTCCCAACAAAATATGAGTACAGAGCTAGATGGAAGAAATCATTATACTTCTTTTGAACAACATGATATTGATAATGATTCAAACAAACACGATGTTGAATTATGTGAAAAATCAGACAAAATAAAGCATGGTTCTTCATTTAGACACCTTTGGGTGTGGATACATGCTTCTGCCTTTGAAGAAGGATATGATAATCTAAAAATTGCCTGCCAGAAAGAGGTTCACCTTCTTTAGCTTCTTATATGGACCTTCCAATTGTATTTACTATTTTGTTTCTTTTATTTTTTTTCCCCATAGTTTATGTTATAAATCCAAAATTAGAGTCTGAGATTTCAGATAGAAAGGACTGACAAAATAATTGTGTTAATAATGGAAGTTCAAAGGAGAGGATTCTCCTTCTAAACAAAGCTAATGTTCTTTTCCCAAATGCTAATACTGCAGAATGAGTGATCTTATACTTCCCTTCTATTTAAGCTAGCCACCTCACTATTTTGGTAACTAACTACTGTTAACCAACTCTAACTATGCCTTATTTACCTTTATTTTCTGTCGTGGCCTTCATGAGTCTATCAATATGTACTTGATAAACATAAAGACAGGGAGAAATTTGTGAAACCAATACTCCCACAGGTTTGGTACAGATAATCTGATTTTACTGTGCTATTCTCTGTTCTCATTGTCCATTTGAAAGGCTTTCATGTCAGTGGCACATTTCATTACCTCAATGAAAATGAGCATGGTTGGGTGGTGGGACCTAATATGGATTTATATCTGAGCTGACAGCTTGTAAGGATTCAGATGATCATAAATCCTTCTGTCTCACTAGCTTGTCATTATTTCTTTAATGCTATAACTTAATATGAAAAGGTTTTTGTTTGAAATAACAATTAGTATTGATCCTGTTTAAATGTAAAAGTCAAAGAAATGTTATTTTTGAGATAAAAATTCTTAGATGAATCATTCATTTGATTGGTGTTGTTTGGCCAAGCCTTTTAATTTCCCTACTGAAGTTGAAGAACTTAGAATTATAAATTATATATAAACTCACTCACAATATATGCTTTTTTTTTTTATTCAGACGGAGAAGAGGGGCATCTCAATTAATTGCTTTTCCCTTGAGGGTCAACTTGCAAAAATAGAATTAATTGGATTAGGGACATTTCAACTTCTTCAAAAGATATTGCATCCTGTTGGAGGGTTTGTTATTTAAATTAAACAAAACATTTCCCCTTTTTTTTTGAATTAATGATCCAAAATGGTTTATTTTTCTTCTTGACATTACAGTATTTCAGAGAATCATTGGCAATTAAAGAAACATGTGGCTATGGAAGAAGAGTGCGTTTCTCAGAATAGAAATTCATCCATACTAAAAAATGAGGATCGTTTTTCTTCTTGTGCTATGTTATCTCTTAATGTCAAGGATCCTCGAGAATTGCCATGGAAGAGAACCGTTGTTCCAGTGGAGCCCATTTCAACTAAGATTCTGAGTGATGTACAAGAAACTAATTACAAAGAGCTTACTGAATTGGGAGGAATATTGGAAGAAAATAAAGATTTATCTTCATTATCATGGTCAAATCTTGAAGACAGCCAGTCCAATATTGATGATCTATGGTATGCTACCACCAGAGGGTTGAGGCCCCCAGTGGAAGACAGTGTCCTTTCCAAGGAAAAACACCATGAACGTATGGTTAATTTCTGCCTTGATGATTTAGATTGTGGAATGGCCAACTCTTCAACTAAGGTGCAGTGCTCGAGATCTTGCCCTATTCTTCTTTTTAAAAATGATATGAAGGAATTGACCATAGGGTAACTTCTTTAATCTATTTTTCCTTTTAATTTGTTTGAAATTACTGTTGTATATCTATTACTATTGCATTGCTTGTATACTTGAAAACAAATGATAGGTATTTGTGATCACCTGCTTAAGATATACAAGAACAATATAAGACAAACATATCATAATTTAAGTTTAATGATTCCCTGCAATACATGAAGTATTTATGTCAAAACCTTCCTTATTATGTACTATAGAATAAATGCTTCTGTGATTGTCTTCTAGGTGGTCTGTTATACTTCCCTTAAGTTGGGTTAAAGCCTTCTGGATTCCACTCATCTCTAATGGGGCAAATGCAATAGGTTTGCAAGAGAAGCACTGGATTACATGTGAAGTAAGTATTTTCACCCCCTACTGGATAAAAAAAATGTAATTTTTTACTTTTTAATGGAACTAATAAATCTTGCACATAAACTTTTTCTCTTCATCCAGATGGGGCTACCATTTTTCCCTTCAGATTTCCCAGATTGTAAGGCATACTCGTGCTTCATGGAAGCTAAAGCTTCTGCATTTAATAAAAAAGCAGAACTTCGTCCTCCTTCCATAAGGCATTTGAGAGTTCCCATCCTGCCTCCATGGGGTATTGTTCGCATTACTTTTGACAAAGTGATTAGAGCAATGGAGACTCATGATCTTTCAACTAGGAAAGATTTGACCAATGCTAATATATTACCAAACCCTTACCCTGAAAGCTTTAAAATTTCAAATTTTGACTCTGGGAGTAATTTGTTTAATGGAACTGTAGTGAGGACAGGTTGTATGCTGACTACTTTCCTCAATGAAACCAAAACTGGTCAATTGTTGTTGTTTCCTTATGCAGCAGATGGAAAGGCTAGAATCTCTAAGTTTATTAATGGTGAACTAAAGCTGGATCCAAGGCAGGGAAGCTCCGACCTTTATGACCATAAGCTATGTTTTCTAAGAGTTCATCTTCGTCCATTCAAGGAAGGATGTTTTGAAGAGGGTGCGGTTATTTGTGCACCGTATCCTTCTGATATATCTTTATGGACTTCGAGGTAATTAACACTGAAATCATGAATTCCTCTTTTATTATTAATAATAATTTTTTCTCTTGGTTGCGAATGGACATATGGTCCATTATTCTCATAAATTTTGTTGTTGATTTGGCCAATACCTATGTCTTGTCAGGGTACAGGGCAATATATGATGCGCAAGTGTTTATTTTTGTAGGAGTTATTCTTCTTTTGTGAATTTCTCAATTAATTATAGGCTAGAATGTGGGGGAAGGATAGCAGCTAACAAAACAGCATTGATTTTCTTCTATTCTTTTTTATAGTTCATGCAATTCAGACAAAATCTTACAAATGTTGTATATATTGTATAATTTTTGCAGTTTTACCCACCCCTTTAAGTACAAGATAATAATGAAGTGATGTATTATTTTCTTGTTGCTTGGAATAGATATTAAATTTTAAAGCTATAATGCAGAATAATATCAATCTCTTAAATATAAGTATATATGCTGTTACAGTTCAGAAAAAAGTGAAGAGGGACTTCAAATGTCTCAGTCTGCTATGCGATCATACTTCAAAGAACATTCCTCTGGTAAATGGGGAATGCAGATACCAGATGATTCAATTGCTAGCAAGTCCCACCGGTGGCCTATTGGCTTTGTCACAACAGCTTCTGTGCAAGGAAGGTTGTGAAATCTTATCCATTTTTTACTTTAATCTTCTACTATTAGTCTGTGCAAAATAAGTACAAGAACATATAATAAATGTCTCATTGTAGAGAATCTTACTGAGTGAAATGTCATTGCAGCAAGAGTCTAGGAGCAGTGGGCTTTTGCGAGGCTGTTTTACTATCTCATTTAAGAGAGGAACAGTGGAAGGAGATGCCTATGAAGCAGAGGAAGAGGGAAATATATGTACTTGTCAGGAATTTAAGATCTACAGCATATAGACTTGCTCTTGCCTCTATTATTCTTGAATATCAGGAAAATGACATTGAGTTCTTGTAAAAGTATTTTTATGCTGGACTGAACTATGCAAGTTACATTGCTATAGAGAGTCGAATAGGCAAATTTCCTTACCAGAAAAAGAGGAAGGCCACCGGAAAGAAGAAAATACCGTACTCTTTTATGTATTTTTTGTATAATAAAAACTTCTGAAATTATCCATACTAGTAGTAACTATGCATTTGAGCCCTGTAACTTATTTGTTAATTTTAGTAAATGTTACTAATGTTATGCCGTTATGTTTGGTATGTTGCTCTGATGCTTGATGACGTGTAAATTTTGAAAGGCTCATGGCTGGGGATTAATCAGAATGGGGCCTATTTCTGTTTTCTATGGGAAGCCTCTGAACATTTTTTTGCTTGTCTAAAATCATGCTAAAAATAGTTATGATACTTAACAGTCATACTAAAACACTACGGTACAAAATCATGCTAACAAGGTTGAATTATTATGCATCTGTAGTTGCTATTTATATAGTTGAGTTGACTCGTCATAAATTTGATCGATGCTTATTAATGATTGCATTATTTTTCAAGGAATAGTGATGGTTCCTACATTGAAGTAAAATAATTTACCAAGTAAAGAACAATGTTGATAGGATCAGAAATTTCAAGTGATCATATTATCCTTGTCGTTGAATGGTCAGATAGATATTGTCACCTTAACATGTGGGAAACATCTTCAAAGGTATCTTTACTGTAGTTAAATGCCTGTCTTTATGATGAAGCAAACCAAAAATATGAGTAGTATCTGCCTCCCTTACTTTAGCCTAGCTGTGAAAAATTGCTTAAAAGATTTTGGAGAAAATATGACTATAGGGAAGAGGTCTTTGGTTCAAATAATGCTAACACAGACAGACAATTATTGAAAGAGGACTTGAGCCAAGTACTTTCATTTGCAAATTCTTTGCATATTGCACCACATTGTTATTCTTTATAGAATGATATTTCTTACTCGATTCCTTTACCTATTTATATTAAATAATTTAATTTATAAAAATTAAATAATTAATGTCACATCAGATATAAAAAAAATAAATTAACATAAAACTAAAATTACTCATTACTCAAATGTGTAGATAAAATGTAAGAATCTTAAATTATGAAAACTAAAATTGTTCATTTTTCAAATATGTATATTAAAATTGAACAATTAAAATTATAAAGACTAAAATTATTCATGCACTAAACTAGGGGAAATAAAAATACAATTAAACTTATTATTTTATAGTAACAAAGACTATTTAAAAAAATTATGAAAATTATATCGAATGAAAAAAATTGTGAATAACTCAAACTAAATAAAACTATATTCCTAAGAATTAAAAATAGATTTTACCAGGTAAAGTAATTTGGTAAATAACAGTTATAAGAGTGTATTTATGTTTAAAATTTACTAGGTAAAATACTAATTGAGTAATTTTAAAATCATTTTTTTTACAAAAATTTAGAGGGGATGACATAGGGAAAGCCTCCGGATCAAAGAGATACTTACATTTACCTCACCTTAAGAAGACAAGTGGGAGTTCAAATCTACGAGCTGTTGGATGCAAGACCCTATCATATTCCACTTGATTTTTTTTAAGTTACATATAAATAAAAATTTATTTACATTTGATTGGATATAAGTATACCTGATTTTATTTTATTTTTTTGAAAGTAATACTTTTCCTCTTTTTAGTTCAATATAGAATACTTTTTCTCGGTAATTTAACACATTGAAGTAAAGGTGATAAAATAAAGTACTAATAAATATAATAGTTTTTATAATATATTTTAAATATGAAATTTGGTTTGTATATTAAATCTATTTTTTTTATAAAGAATTATGAACATAGAAATCAAATCAAATTAGTTCATTATGTTCTAAGCACAACGTGCTGTAGATTTATTTATATTTTTTATAATTATAAAAAGATAAATATCAATAAATATTATTAAAGTACTTATTAATAACATGTGGGAGTGTAACTAATTTGGTTGAGTAGAGTGCATGAATATTCTAAATTTTCTAGAAAAAAATATTTATTAATAATTAAAAATAAAAAATACTAAATAAAATTAAACTTCTTAAAATTCTTAATATATTGAATATTGTACTTTTCATCATATATTTTTATTTTTTTAATTCTTTAAGAACTACATTTATAATAATTACGTTAAATTTTTTTTATAGATACAATAAGAAAATATAATGATTACACCAAGATTCGAATTTAGAACTATGTTAATACTATTCAAATCTCCCACTACTAAGCCAACCCTAATGGTTGCATTGCATTAGTCTTTAATAACTCATAATTAGTCAAGTTATATAAATTATTGGTAAAAAAAAAATAGTCAACTTCTAATTATTAGTTGAATAAAAAATAAAATAAAAACAACATAAAAAACTACAGCATTTAAAAACTTCATGTTTTCATAATATAACACTACAAGATTTTTTGATTTTGCTACTAATTTTAGCTACCATTTAAATTAGTAGCTAAATCCTAACTAATTAACTATTAATTAACTAGAATATTATTTTTCTAGCTAAATTTAAGTTATATTTATTTATACTTCTTATTACTATAAATTAGCTAAAAAATAACTACAAAATTTAAAAATTTACTATAAATTAACTAAAATTATTTTCTTAACTAATTTGCTACTTATTTAATGCCACTATTAATATCATAGTAATTTTGTAGCTAATTATTTTTATTAGAAATTAGTTACAAAATAACTATTGATTTTAAAATTAACCACAAAATTATTTGATAACAAATTTTAAATTTTTTAATAGTAAAAATGTTTACATAAAAAAAAGAAAAAATTATATTTGGTGTCTTCAACGAAATAGTTAATATACTGCTCAACTGTGAACACAAAAAACTTGTGCGTAGGTCTAGATACCTTTTGTTAAAATAGTGAAGTATAAAACCCGATACAATCAAATATAATTTTTTTCCCTCTAAAAAAATGGTCTAGAATTTTTTGCAAGGAAGTGGTTTACCTCTTTCTCCAGGTCATAAAATATATCGCAAAGGACCCAATCAACGTTGGAGAACTGGTTTCCAAAACAAGCTCAAAAGATACAGGATATGAACCATGGTCATATAAAAAATATGGAAGCAGGATATGAATCATATAGTTATAAAAAGATGGAAAATCACATGATTAAAAAACTTTGTCGGTGACTAATATGTAACTAATTTTATAAGCGTTCGTTGTCTTTGGTGAGTCCGTGATCCTACTCACCTAAATTTTTTGTTATAAGAAAAAAGAATGCAACCCTAGCAGGGAAATAACATTGTGGTTGGCCATGGGAAGTTTCAAATTTCCCTTAAATGAACATAATGATACACACATTTAACAAAGAGAGGTTGTGTAAGGAAAAAACAGCACAAGTTAGCCCAAGTTTCTTGGCAATATCAAGAGCCCAAGACAATGAGCCTCTCATGTAGTTATAAAAATATTTGTGACCCAAATTTCCCAAACCAGTCCAAATAGGCCTTAATATATACTCTCTGCTTATGCAAATCCACCATCATCTAAACCATCAGAAATGCCCTCAAAAGTGATGGAACCAGGTAACTTGGGGAAGGATCTTGCAGTAGAAATGGGCTGTGACGAGTGTTACTCTCACCCCATCATGTTGCAAAAGCTTGGAGAATTGAAGCATGGGGTTTATGTGTCCTTGATGTGGATATGTCAAGACTAAACAATGCACTTTGTGTGTCTCGTGTCTTTCTCTATTTGATTCCCCTTTCTTTGATTTATGTTTATCTTACATTGATGACGATGACAAATAAATAGGCAAATGTCAAAGGTTATTGATTATGAATCAAAGAGTAGAACTTTTTTATTAAAATGTTTGATAAATATATTTTCATCCTGATTTTTGATGCACCACTAATACAATTTTTAATATATTTTTTATTTATTGATTCTTTAACCAATACTTTAAAAGTATTCAATAGGAAAACCTAAATAAAAAAAATATTTTATAAAAATTATTAGAATTTAATTAGAATGCAATATTATTGATTTTTATAATAATTATTTTAAAAATTATATATAAAATGATTTATAGTAAAAATTTATTAACGATTTTGTTAACATTCTTGAAATTTATTTTAAGCCATTACAAAAGCAAAATCGGTTTATAGTAGCGTCTTTCTTATACATAAACTTTAACTCTTATCTTGATATTTATTCATTAAATTAATTAGTAAATGAAGAGAGAGAAAATCAAGCTCATTATAATATTATATTATATTCTACCTCCTTTTATAAACATAATATTATATTGACATAAATATATTTTTATGTTCCATAAAATAAGTGAATTTTTATTTTAGTTTCTATAATTTTTTTTGATTAATTTTCATTTTTCTAAAATTTGAATTTTTATTTTTGTTATTATTATTACATAATATATCTTAAAAGAAAGATCAAGTGACCATAATAGGTTATACGCACTAGTTTATGCAGTATTATGTTAGCATATAATATTTTAAAAAAAATTTAAATTTCTAAAATAAATATTATTCATCTATTTTAAAATGAAAATTAGAAACTAAAAATATATATTTCAAATTTTAGAGGGATGAAAATCAAATAAAAATATTTTATAGAAACCAAAACCAAAATTTGCTCATTTTATAAGGACCAAAATAAGTGATTACAAATTTTCGAAAAATAAAAATTAATCAAAATTTTTTATAGGGATTAAAATCAAATATCGCTTATTTTATAAAAACTAAAGATATATTTAAGTTTATTATATTCTACTTCCTCTCACGTATATGAACTTAACCTTTTTTTTTTTCTAAAATTATCCTTTAAATTATTAGATTTATTATTTCAATCTTTCTACGTAATTATCCAATTAATTAATGTGTAGATAAAAAAATGATAGTTATACAATATATCTTATTGATGTGTTAGCCTCGTAAGTTTCCTAACTATTTACCAAGATTTTGCTAAATGATAATATGGTGGGAATAAATTCTGTGTAGGTTACTAATCTGGCGAATGAGGTGAATGAGACAAACTTGAAGTCATTGATTCAGGGTCCAAATACTTTGTCAATGGATACAAATTTCACACATGCATGCAGTGTAGGTAAAAAAAAATAAAAAATAGTGGGGTGTATGTCAAGTGAGTTACGAGAGGAGAAAATGCTTTCTATGGAATTTTTGAACATATATATATATATAGATTAACTTTTTTTTTACTAGTAATGATCAGTAATTTTCCTTTATTCTCAACTGTGCTAAATAGATCGTTTGATTAGCATTTAAAATATTTAAGAATTATTTAAAAGTCTGTTTGTTTTCAATGCATATTTTCAATAATTCTAAAAAATATCTCCAAAGGAAAAAATAGAGGATTATTGTATCCTCGCTACTAAATAATTTGTTTATTTATTTACAATATATATGTTTATTTATTAGTTGTGATTTTATTTGATATTATTAATTAATGTTTCATGTTTCCATGTTATAATGGATAAAATAACCAAAGCGGTGAATTTCTAAAATTGTAATTTAGTATAGGGTGAAATAATTGCAAGGTTGCTGTTAGAATTTTAGTTTTGTTCTTGGAACTATAACAAAATGTAACCCTTATGAATTGATATTATTTTGTCTTTTTTACAACGAGATTAATGTTAATGTCATGTGAATAAATATATTCATCTTTCATTCTCCGAAAAAATAACAAAAAGTTGATTAGTTCTTCGTAATAAAATATATTTCTTTTATTTAACGGGGAAAATATATATTATTTTCTAATTTAAGAGATGAACAATTTTCTAAATGATAATATTATATTATGTATATAAATAAGTATATTTTTTCTATGTTATTAGTTATATCAACTTTTTTCCATGTCTCTTTATCATTTTTTATTATAAGTTATTAAATATAGTATTAAAAAATTAACATCCATACTTTAATATGAGTGATGATAATACTAATATTCTCTTTCTAATATTTTTAATAGTTCTCACTTCTAAATTAGAATAGAGACTCGTCGTTATATGAAAAATGTGACAAATCAAAATTTATAATTTTCAATAAGTTTTATTCAATAGTATAAAAATATTAAAAAAAATATTAAAAAAAGAGTATTGATAACATTCTCATATTGAGTATCAATAATGCCAATAAAAACTTAGAAATCTATTATTGATAACACACAACATAACAAATACTTGTTCATGTGTTTGTTCACATAAATCATTTCAACGTCTAAAACACTAGAATAACCTTCTTTAAGGTTGTTCTACATCTCATTATTCACTAACCACCCACATTCTTTTGTAAAAAGTTGGTCATCCCTCAATCATAATCAACACTATCTTTTTTCATTGGCAAAAAATATTTGAACCTTATGACCTTCACCATTTTCTGTGTCCTGATTGTCACAAAACATGAACAGTAAATTTAACTAACATATTTTGATAGAATAAGGTAGGAAATAATGGTAACAAAAATTATTGCATGTAAAACGCTAATACGTGAAAGAAACTAGATGCTAATATCTACACGCAAAAGTAAATCTAATTGTAATTAGTTAATCTATTAATGCTTGAGATATATTCTTTAACAATAATCAATTTTGTTAGAAGTAAATAAATCAAGTATATATGCACGACTAATATTTATTGTTGATTGAGTCAAAACATTTTAATTTAGTTTCCAACTTTCCCGATTTTGTTATTTGATTTTCTGTTACCCACATTTAGGATTATGTTGTTAGTGTGTGAGATAGTTTCCAACTTTCTAGATTTAGTAGTTATAGAGTTAAGCTTATAAATTTGGCTCTCTTGGGATTGTTACCACACCACAAAAAATCAAGTTTAAGATAAAAGAATATATTCTCTCTTTCTCTCTTGCTTTCCACAATATATGCGTGTGAGTATTATTTTATGTTAAAAAATTATGTCCCACTGATATCAAATTGGTATCAGAGCTGGTTAGATCCAGCATTGGTTTTGTGAGGTTGTGAGAAAGTTAGTTTCAAAAAAATTATTGAGTGTGTGAGGAACAAGAGAGTTCTCACTGCCAAATTTTTTTGAGAAAGAGAGATGGCCACAAATTACAATATTGTTTGGTCTGGTCCCAAATTAGATAGAAAATTGGATTATAACTATTGGGCATTGTTAATATCCACCCATTTGAAAGCTCACAATATTTGGGACTTTATTGAACCAGTCTTACAACAAGGAGCTGATGATGCTGCTCAAAGGAAGATTATTCAATTTTTGGCAAAATAGCAAATGCTAAGATAGCCAAACAAGCGTGGGACATTTTGAAGTTGTCATACAAAGGAGTAGAAAAAGTCCAAAAATCCAAATTGCAATCTATGCGTCGAGAATATGAAAGATATGAAATGTCCAATTCTGAAACCGTGGAACAATATTTTTCACGAGTAACAAATCTTGTCAATAAGATGAGGGTGTATGGAGAAGACATCCCTGAAAGCAAAGTGGTGGAGAAAATTCTACGCACCATGCCAATGAAGTTTGATCATGTGGTGACTACAATAGTTGAAGCCCACGACACAGATACCATGACAGTTGCAGAATTGCAAGGTAGCATTAAAAGCCATGTGAGTAGAATCTTGGAGAAAACTGAAAAAGAAAATGAAGAAGCCTTGAAGAGTCAAGTAAATCTTACCAACATAGCAAAATCCAGCCAAAGTGAAGATAGTAGAGCTCGTGAAGGTGGAAATAGAAATTCCAGAGGTAAAGGTCGTGGCAATTTCAAAGGAAGAGGTCATTATAATTCCAGTCAACAATGGAGAGACAACAATTTCCGACCACCTAATCAAGGAAGAGGTGGACACAATTTCAGATCTACCAACTATGGAAGAGGAAGAAGCAACAACTCCCAAGAAGGAACAAATTTCAATTGCTACCACTGTGGAAAGTTCGGGCACATAGCTGCAAATTGTAGATTCAAACAACAGGCAAATATAACAGAAAACCAATATCAACATACTGGTGAGAGTTTTGATAATCCACAAACTTTACTTCTAGCAGCAGACAATTTTGTAGGCGATGGAGATATTTGGTATCTAGATACAGGCTACAGCAACCACATGTGTGGAAGAAAGGAGTTATTTTCCTCACTAAATGAAACGGTAAAATCTACCGTAAAATTCGGAAATAATATAAATATTCCGATTTTGGGGAAAGGTAGAATTGCTATCAAATTGAAGGATGGTTCTCAAAATTTTATCTCTGATGTTTTCTATGCTCCTGGTCTTCATCACAACCTGTTGAGCATGGGACAATTATCAGAAAAAGGCTACAACATGCAGATTCTCAATGGCTACTGTACCTTGATTGACAAAAGTGGGAGATTTGTTGCTAAGGTAAAAATGACTCCTAATCGCCTGTTCCCTTTAAAAGTTGATCACAAAGAATTATCCTGCTTGAGTTCTTTTATATCAAATAATGATTGGTTATGGCACATGCGCTTTGGACATTACCACTTTTCTGGATTGAATTATTTATCTAAAAAAGAATAAATATTCCTGAGGGTGTATGTGAGACATGTGAAATTGCAAAGAAGCATAGAGGGTGTTTTCCAACTGGGAAGTCTTGGAGAGCAAAAAAGCCATTGGAAATAGTCCATTCAGATTTATGCATGGTTGAGATACCAACACATGGTGATAGCAGGTACTTCATTACCTTTATTGATGATTTTAGCAGAAAAACCTGGGTGTATTTTTTGAAACAGAAATCAGAAGCCTGCGATGCCTTTAAGTCATTTAAGGCATTTGTAGAAAAACAAAGTGGTTGCATAATTAAAGCACTAAGGACAGACAGAGGCTAAGAGTACCTTGCCTGTGCAAATTTTTTTGACCAACATGGAATTCAACATCAACTAACAACAAGATACACTCCTCAACAAAATGGAGTAGCAGAAAGGAAGAATAGGACAATCATGGACATGGTGAGATGCATGCTAAAGGATAAACAATTGCCCAGAGAATTTTGGGCAGAAGCTGTTGCCACTACTGTGTATATTTTGAATAGGTGTCCAACAAAAAGTGTTTATGATAAAACACCAGAAGAAGCTTGGAGTGGAAGGAGACCCTCAATCCGACATCTCAGAATTTTTGGGTGTATAGCATATGCCCACATACCTAATCAACTTAGAAAGAAGCTTGATGACAAAGGAGAGAAGTGCATCTTCATTGGTTACAGCACCAACTCAAAGGCGTACAAGCTCTATAATCCAGTGACAAAGAAGGTAATTATAAGCAGAGATGTGACCTTTGATGAAGAAAGAATGTGGAATTGGTCTTCTAAAGCTCAAAAAGAGCCTGCAGTAATTCCAGAAAATTATGAAGAGAATGGACATGTAGATCCAACACTTGATGAGTTAGAAACATCAAGTAGACCACAAAGGCAACAAAGACTACCAGCCAGATTGGAGGACTATGTTGTGGGTAACGACAATGACCCATCTGATGAGGAAATTATCAATTTTGCTTTATTTGCAGATTGTGAACCAGTGACATTTGAAGAAGCTGCAAGTGATCGAAATTGGAGAAAAGCAATGGATGAAGAAATTCATGCCATTGAAAAAAATCAGACATGGGAGCTGACAGACTTACCAAGAGATAAAAGGCCAATTGGAGTGAAGTGGGTGTACAAGACTAAGTACAAGCCTAGTGGAGAAATAGATCATTTTAAAGCAAGGTTAGTAGCACAAGGGTACAAGTAGAAGCCAGGTATTGATTATTTTGAGGTATTTTCTCCTGTAGCGAGATTAGATACAATTCGTATGCTTATCTCCCTATCAGCTCAAAATAATTGGAAAATTCATCAAATGGATGTTAAGTCTGCTTTCCTAAATGGTACTTTAGAAGAAGAAGTCTATGTTGAACAACCTGTTGGATATGAGATTGAAGGCAAAGAAGATAAAGTCTATAAGCTAAAGAAAGCATTATATGGCTTGAAGCAGGCACCCAGAGCGTGGTACAAGAAGATTGATTCTTATTTTTTATAGAATGGTTTTCAAAGATGCCCGTTTGAACATACTCTATATATTAAATTTGTTTACCCTACTGATATTCTTATTGTGTGCCTTTATGTTGATGATTTAGTCTTTACTGGCAACAATTCAAAGATGATTGCAGAATTCAGGGAGGCCATGATTAGATGCTTTGAAATGACAGATTTGGGCCTAATGTCTTATTTTTTTGGCATTGAGGTCATTCAACAGGCTGATGGAATTTTCATTTCTCAAAAGAAGTATGCTGCAGACATTTTGAAAAAATTCAAAATGGAGAATTCAAAACCAATCTCAACACCTGTTGAAGAAAAGTTGAAGTTGAAAAGAGATAGCGATGAAAGAAGAATTGATTTAACATACTACAAGAGCTTGATTGGAAGTCTCAGATATCTGACAGCTACTAGACCAGATATAGTGTTTGGAGTAGGATTGCTTAGCAGATTTATGGAAGAGCCACGTGCATGTCATTTACAAGGAGCAAAAAGAATCTTGAGATATATTAAAGGTCTTGACTGAGGGGATCTTTTATGATAATAATTATAATATAAAGCTAGTTGGATACACAGATAGTGACTGGGCAGGAGATATTGAGACAAGAAAAAGCACGTCAAGGTATGCATTTCATCTAGGTACTGGAGCAGTAGCATGGTCCTCGAATAAACAACCAACAATTGCACTCTCAACAGCCGAGGCAGAATACATAGCCGTAACAAGTTGTGCTACACAAGCAATATGGATGAGAAGGATCCTTGAAGCAATGCATCAAAAGCAAAATACTCCCACAATGATTTTTTGTGATAATAAGTTTGCAATTGCACTTTCAAAAAACCCAGTTTTTCATGGGCGGTCCAAGCACATAGACATTCGGTTTCATAAAATTCGAGAATGGGTAGTTGAAAAAGAAGTTGTTATTGAATATTGTCCAACTGAAGAACAAGTTACAAATATTTTTACAAAACCACTGAAAGGAGAATTGTTTTATAAGTTGAAGAAAATGCTCGGAATAATTAGTTTGCATACTTGATTTAAGGGAGGCAATGTTAGAAGTAAATAAATCAAGTATATATGCACGACTAATATTTACTGTTGATTGAGTCAAAACATTTTAATTTAGTTTCCAACTTTCCCGATTTTATTATTTGATTTTCTGTTACCCACATTTAGGATTATGTTGTTAGTGTGTGGGATAGTTTCCAACTTTCTAGATTTAGTAGTTATAGAGTTAAGCCTATAAATTTGGCTCTCTTGGGATTGTTACCACACCACAAAAAATCAAGTTTGAGATAAAAGAATATATTCTCTCTTTCTCTCTTTCTCTCTTGCTTTCCAAAATATATGCGTGTGAGTATTATTTTCTGTTAAAAAATTATGTGCCACTTATATCAAATTTAAGTGTAACTTGTGTTACTATTATGTGCTAGCTAGAAAATGACTACAGAATGGAGTATTACAATAAACAACATGGATAACCTAGAATTTTGAGAATAAATGTAGTGGGAAGTCCTTAAACATGAATATTTGGAACATAAACAAGAAAGTACAAAGAACAGAAACCATAAGTTTAACTGACACAAATGAAATAATAGAAGAAGAGCTATTATGATAAAACTCCACACCAATAGTAATTATCCCATTGAGCCCTATTATTTACAATTCTTGAGATCACGAGATTTTAAGGGGAGGCAACAACACATAATTTCCAAACCTACTAAATTTCAAAGATACCATATTGGACAATGAATTATTATTTCCAAACCAATTTGGAAATCTTGGGCAACTATAGTTCCTAATTGTTAGCTACTTCAATTTGAGCCCATCAAATCATACTGTATGTCGCGACCTAAATTGCGATGGGACAAAAATCGCAAAAATGGTTTTTTGTTTGAAAATTGGAAGCCGAATCCATTCTAGGGGCGGAACTGGCTATGTAGAGTCAAAATCGACTCAGCTAATCTGGGAGGATTGACCAAGATCGATTCGGCTCTGATAGGAGTTGTCACCGGCATTTTAAAGGGAACACCAGAAATCGGGAATGGATAAGACAGGTCAACAAATCAGAGACTGGGTAAGGAGTCAATTATGCACAGGGATAATGTGGCATCCCCATACGTCTATCACGTAATAATTACCCAAATGGACTACATGAGCTAAAAAGACCTTCACATTTTTTGCTGTTTTTTCAATGAATGATCTAATTTATAGGGGAAGACATATATATAGAGTTTAGGTGTTTTGGGGTGAATAACTTGACAAGAGTATGCCTCTTTCTCCTACGTACCTCTTTTCAGCCAGAAGAATCAAAGTTTACATAGTTCTGAATATGTGACGAAGTGTAGAAGGAGTGGACTATCCATTAGGTGTCCACTAGGGAATGTCTTGACAACATAAAATAAATGGACTATCCATTAGGCATCCAGACCTTGAATGACTTTAAAAGGGAAGTGTGGACTATCCATTAGGCGTCCAAACCTTGAATGACTTTTAAAGAGAAGTGTGGACTATCCATTAGGTGTCTAGGCACAAAATGACTTTAAAAGAAAAGTGTGGACTATCCATTAGGTGTCCAGGCACAAAATGAATTTAAAAGAGAAGCGTGGACTATCTATTAGGCGTCCAAACAACTATAAAAACTTATGGACAAATGACTAGATGTTTTGCCAACAGGTGCTATGCAGAGATTGAGACCAACTCGGTGTTGAATGTAATTGGATGCAGGGACCAACTCGATGCCGGATGTATCTGGATGTTGAGACTGACTCGGCCAACCAAATTGGTAGCAACACGGTATTCGGCTATGTAGAGTCGGGACCAGTTTGAAACCGTCTAAGCGAGAGGGTGTACTCTGAGGCTATATACATAAAGGAGGACCAAGACCGACTCAGTCTAGGCTAGTGCCAACTACATGTCAGCTAACTAGGATACTTTAATTGATAGTATGTATGCGAGTGACCTTACGACATGAACTATCTACTTTAAATTATGAGTATGCTTTCCCTTTTAGAGCTTGAAGGACTTACTTGGTCTCCAAAGGTCCAAGCGTTACTTCTTCTCTCGGCTTTGGTTTGCTCTTTCTACAAAGAACTAATAGCAGCTACTGCTCGTACATTGGCTCTTTCCTTCTCTCCTTTAGTAAACTCTCTTTCTTTTTAGAATTCTCCTACTCCCATCTCTTTGACCTCTTTCTTATCAAAGACTCTTGACCTCAAGATTTCGACCACAAAAAACACGACCCTTCTTTCTAAAATTCTCCACCCAAAAATTGCCGACCCCTTCTCCTTTGCTGTGCAACCCTTTCATAGGCTATGTCTAATGTCAGGAGTGCGTTAGATTTAGCCACATGGATTGATCTTAGCCCCCTGAACTTGGTTGTTAGCATTGTTAATACCTAAGTTGATGTACTTTGAGACTTGTGTCAGGTCGTGGCACGTTCTCTTCGAATCGTGGCACATCCCTGACAGCCCTTTTAAGGATAGCTGATTTGTGCAAATTCTTACTCCTTGGTGTTGACGTGGCCAGATCATGGGATCCATATCCTTGGGGTGCATGGGAATCCTGTCCCTTTTTGCTTAGCTGGACATGGGTCCTTGTCCCCTCTTGCTGATCTGGCCGGATCCTAGGGTCTTAGGTTAGATTGATTGAATTTGACGGTCCCTAGTCTCTTGGGATGTGTAAAATCTTTATCTCTTTCTGCTGGCTTGGCCGAACCTAGCAATCTTTTGCTGACTTGGATGGATCCACGACTTCTCTGCATGAGGTGTGTGGATTTTGGGCTAATCTTGCTTGTTAGGCTAGATCTGGGCCCCTCTTGCTTGGGTGGATAGATTTGGGGTCCCACAACAGCCCCTTCTTTATTTATGCCTGCTTGGAGAAGATGTTTGTATCTTCTAGAGTGGGCATGAATAAATACTCCTTAAGGGTCTTACAACGTAAGTCGGTCTTGGCATGGGGCCGGTTTGATGCATGTTCGTCTTGATGATGTCATTCCTTTTGACTAGACGAATGTGAGTGAGGGGGACTATCCATTGGGTGTGCATGGGAGGTTTGAGTCTTAACTTCGTTCCACTGGGGACAGACGTGGCATGGCTTCAAAAGAGAAGTATGGACTATCCATTAGGTGTCTAACCTTGAATGGCGTCTAAAAGGGAAGGACTTTGACTCCACTAGGGATAGAGGTTGAATGACTTTGAAAGGGAAGTGTGGACTATCCATTTGGCGTCCAACTTCGAATGGTACTTGGAAGGACTTTCCAATAGGCATCCAGCCTTTGCATGACTTTAGAGAAGAATGGACTTTCTAATAGGTGTCCAACTTTGGATAGTATGTGCAAGGGAAAGACTTTCTACCAGGCGTCCAACCTTTGCATGACCTTAGAGAAGAATGGACTTTCCAATAGGCGTCCAACTTCGAATGGCTTCAAAGAAGAATGGACTTTCCAATAGGCGTCCAACTTTAATGGCTTTAGAGAAGAATGAACTTTTCAATAGGCGTCCAAATTCGAATGGCTTTAGAGAAGAATGGACTTTCCAATAGGCATCCAACTTCAAATGGAAAATAGGGTCGTGGACAACTGATTAGGTGTGCGAGGCTGATAGCTTCACCGGGGATCCTGGTATAAAATTGATTGAAGAGTCTCGGCATGGAGTCGGTGGTTTCGGCATGGAGCTAGATTAATGGTCTCTACACGGGGCCGGTTTGTATGATATCGACATGGAGCCGGCTTAAATGGCTCGTGGGTTGTCTTTGAAAGTGGCCAGAGGTCGCTTTTTGGAAGTGGGCCAGGGGGCCGCTTTTGGGAATGGGCTAGGGGGCCACTTTTTGGAAGTGGGCTAGTGGGGCACCAAGTCAAAAGGTCACGTTTTTCGTGATGCGCCTACACTGCCTAGGGTCATAATGGCGCCATTTAATGCAACGATTCAGAATGTTGCATCGCCTTAAATGGTTTTTGTCATTTCTTCATCATGGCATCTCTTGGGTTTTGAATAACCATTTAATGCGTTGTCTTGGCGTTTCGTGCTCTCTTTGATTTCCCAAGCGTCGTTGACATGCTAGGGCACGAGGTTTGGGCCTCCCATCACTGGGCCCGACCCTTACATATAAAAGGAAGTGTAGGGTTCATTGTTCACTTTTCTGCTTCATTCTTGTTGCCCTAAGTCCTTAGCTTTCTTGCTTTCTTCAAGCTCTTCATATTCTTCAAGTCTTTGCTCAAGCTTTCTCCTTTCTCTCCCAAAAATGTCTGGTGTCCGAGGTGTTGAGATTGACTGTAAGTTGAACCCCATTTCCGTGTCTTTTTCTCCCTCTTCCTCTTTTGAGTTTGAGGCTCTGGCAGACATGCTAGAGTCTTTTGTTGTGGCCGAGACTCAGCCTCCTGTGTATCAACCTATGGAGCGTTATGAGTGGGTCAGTAAGAAAGTCCTCTCATATCGCTCCAATATGTCCCCTTTTGAAGTGGCCCTACTGGTCGCTGAAGGTACTTGGTTGAAGAAGAGCTTCTTAGGCAAGTTTGTCATGACACGCTGTTGTTTTGAGGAGTGTATCTATCACACTGCCAGGGAAGACGAAGAGGACTTTGTCTTTATGTATGAAACCACCCTTAGTGACCTGGGGGCGGTTCTGCCCTTTGATTGGTTTGCTATTGATGTCCTCAGGATGTTGGAGGTAGCCCCCTCTCAACTTCACCCTAACGGTTGGGCTGCCATGCAGGCCTTTAGGGTGGTGTGCCGCTCCCTGGGTGTCATCCCTGCTACCCCCTCTTCTTGAGTTATAACACCATTAGAGTTGGCCAGAATGCTGGTTGGGTTTCCCTTACCCCACTCCCCAAGGGAAGTTCTTTTGCCCTCTATGCGGCCTCTTACAAGGGGTTTAAGAATCGCTTTGTAAAGGTTCGTTCTGTGGGGAGGACTCCCTTTGCTGTGGACACCAAACCTTTACCCCTCTACTGGAGGTTACCTAATAAGTTTAAAGGGTTGTCCATAGGGAAACTCTTTGCCGATGATAGGACCAGCTTGCGCCTTTTGGATGAGCTGCCTAGAGGCTTGAGTTGCTGGGAGATAGTGGCAGCATCATTACCAACCTACTACGCTTTTGAAGGGTGAGTTGTTTCCTTTATTAGGCTGTTCTCGACTCGACCTGGTGTCGGTCTTCTGACTTATGTTTCTTTTTTGTTGTTTTACAAAGATCCTTAGCAAGAACGACCATGACCTCATCTCCCTCATTAAGAAGTCCACTGCAATTTCTAAGTCCAGAGAATTATGCAAAAATTGCTAAATGTTGTGAAATGCTGACTTACTTTCGGTCGGCTTAAGTGCGACCGAGATGATCTAGGTGGGAGACCGACTAGAACTGCTGATATGATTCTGACTTAGACAGACGCGATGGAGTCGGACTGGACTCAGTCTCGGACTAGGAAGAACAGTAAATAGGGAGGGTTTATGTTTAAGTGTTAGAAAAATAAACTAAGTATTGAAAGTAAACTAAACTATGCTAACTAACTACTGTACCAAATCCGAATTCAACACACAATCAGTTTACAAATTCTTTACTTAAGATTATACTCCGAATCAACCTTAGATTCTTACGAAAATCGCCGAACGTTTGTCCATTGCCATACCGAGGATTTACACAATCGCTACCTCATCAGTTGGCAGGGAGTATGTACTTGGTTGAATTTAGGTTCTCTACCTAACCAGATTATTAAACCACTTCCAATCGGTCCTAGTCTAATGTGATCTACTTTTGATAGTGTGCAATCGCAGCAAAGTTAAAGCATATTAAAAGCACAAGAATTATAATCAAATGATAGAAATGCAAACCGCTTATATTATTGAAAACAAACTCGAGTACAAGGTGAGAAATTCAGAGTTTCCAGAGAATCTGCCTTCCACGACGATCGCCAATGGAAGGACGGCAATGGTGCACCAGTGGTGGCCAGACGTTGAGGTTTCCGTCTACCGGAGTGCATCAGCTATACCGAGCGATCACCTCGAACAGCTTCTAACTTCCCAAATCCTGGTTCTGTACCTTCTCGATCGAGAGAGACACCTTACTGAAGCTTCGTGTACCACCGTGCTAGCTTGTAATGTCTGTAGTTGCTGACGGCGCTAGGTCTAGAATTACATTATTTTTCCACATCAAAGACGTGGCCTAGTGTGCTTTATTTATACATAAGCTAGCTAAATCTAAATCTAATCCCGCAGAATCGCTGATTCCTTGATCGCAGCAGATTTCTTGCTCAGTTACCTGAATTATATATTTTCCTGATCCAAACAGATTACAAATTTGAATTACAGATTTCTCAATGCTAGAAGATTACAAATTCATTGATTCTAGCATAATCATATCTATATTACAGATTCTTCAATTCTAGGATAATCAAATCTGCATTACACATTCCTTAATTTTTGCATAATCATATCTACATTCTTGTCGGAGTGATTTTGGTCACTGAAATTGGCTTAGGCCGAGATGCTCCTTTTGGGCCAAGATGCTCTCGGCTAGGCTGAGATGCTTCTTTTTGGGCCGAGATGCTCTCGACTTTTAGGCCTGCAAAACAAGTCCAATCTTTTATCAGTTAAAATCCACATTTTAGCATAGATTCATATTATTCCTATTTCTAGGCCCATAATTCGAATTTTTACTAAGACATGACTCTTAATCACTAAACAGTCTTAACAATACCCATCTTAGGCCTTTTTAAGGTGTATAAAATATGATTTATCAAAGTTCTGATGGAATCCGGTGCATTAGTGTTGGTATGATCGCACCTGTTAAGTATTGCATGATCAACGACTATATGTATGACACCACGTGAACAACATGAAAATCGGAAAAAAAGTCGGTGTCTCCGATTGAGTTGAAACTTGGTAGGGAGGTAAATAAAATTACTACAACAAGGACACCGAACATATTTATCGCAATTTCAACTCCGTCGGTACTAAAAGAAACGACGGCATAAAAAAGATACACGAAAAGAAAAGGTGCAACACGAGTACTTCCCAAGAGGTCACCCATCCTAGTACTACCCTCGACTGAGCACGCTTAGTTGCAGAATTCTGATGGGATCCGATGATTTAGTGCAGGTATGATCACACTTGTCAAGTGTTGCACGATCAACGACTATATGTATGCCACCACGTGAACAACATAAAAATCGGCAAAAAAGATAGTGTCTTCGATTGAGCTGAAACTTGGTAGGGAGGTAAATAAAATTAATACAACAAGGCCATTGAACAAATTTATCGCAATTTTAACTCGCTCGGTACTAAAAGAAAAAAGTAATAAAAAAGAACCACGAAAAAAGAGGTGCAAAACGAGGACTTCCCAGGAGGTCACCAATCGTAATACTACTCTCGCCCAGGCACGCTTAATTGTGGAGTTTTGATGGGATCCGGTGCATTAGTGCTGGTACGATCACACCCGTCAAGTTTTGCACGATCAACGACTATATGTATACCACCACGTGAACAACACGAAAATCGGCAAAAAAGTTATTGCCTTCGATTGCACTGAAACTTGGTAGGAAGATGAATAAAATTAATACAACAAGGACACCAAACATAGTTATCGCAATTCCAACTTGCTCGGTACTAAAAGAAACGAAGGCATAAAAAAGAAACATGAAAAAAGAGGTGCAACACGAGGACTTCCCTCGAGGTCACCCATCCTAGTACTACCCTCGCCCGAACACGCTTTACTACACAGCTCTAATGGGATATGATGCATTAGTGCTGGTATGATCGCACTTGTCAAGTGTTGCACAATCAACGACTATATGTATGCCACCACGTGAACAACACAAAAATCGACAAAAAAGTCAGTGTCTCCGATTGAGTTGAAACTTGGTAGGGAGGCAAATAAAATTATTACAAAAAGGCCACCGAACATATTTATCGCAATTTTAACTCGCTAAGTACTAAAAGAAACAAAGGCATTAAAAAGAAAGATGAAAAAAAAGGTGCAACACAAGGATTTCCCAGGAGGTCAGCCATCGTAATACTACTCTCCCCCAAGTATGCTTAACTGCGGAGTTATGATGGGATCCGATGATTTAGTGCTAGTATGATCACATCTGTCAAGTGTTGCACGATCAACGACTATATGTATGCCACCACGTGAACAACACGAAAAACGGCAAAAAAAGTAAGTGTCTTCAATTGAGCTGAAACTTGGTAGGAAGGTGAATAAAATTAATACAACAATAACACTGAACATAATTGTCGTAATTTCAAATCGCTCGGTACTAAAAGAAACAAAGGCATAAAAAAGAAACAAAGGCATAAAAAAGAAACAAAGGCATAAAAAAGAAACAAAGGCATAAAAAAGAAACACGAAAAAAGAGGTGCAACACGAGGACTTCCCAAGAGGTCACCCATCCTAGTACTACTCTTGCCCAAGAACTCTTAACTGCAGAGTTCTGATGGGATCCGGTGCATTAGTGCTGGTATGATCGCACCTGTCAAGTGTTGCACGATCAACGACTATATGTATGCAACCACGTGAACAACGCGAAAATCGGCAAAAAAGTCAATGTCTCCGATTGAGCTGAAACTTGGTAGGAAGGTAAATAAAATTATTACAACAAGATATTTTTGATCGCAATTTTAACTCGCTAGGTACTAAAAGAAACAAAGGCATAAAAAGAAACACGAAAAAAGAGGTGCAACACGAGGACTTCCCAAGAGGTCACCCATCCTAGTACTACTCTCGCCCAAGCACGCTTAACTGTGAAGTTCTGATGGGATCCGGTGCATTAGTGCTGGTATGATCGCACCTGCCAAGTGTTGCACGATCAACGACTATATGTATGCCACCACGTGAACAACGCGAAAATCGGCAAAAAAGTCAATGTCTCCGATTGAGCTGAAACTTGGTAGGGAGGTAAATAAAATTATTACAACAAGATATTTTTGATCGCAATTTTAACTCGCTCGGTGATTAAAACAAACAAAGGCATAAAAAAAAGAAACAAAAAAGAGGTGCAACACGAGGACTTCCTGTGAGGTCACCCATCCTAGTACTACTCGCCCAAGCACGCTTAACTCATGGAGTTGATGGGATCCGTGCATTAGTGCTGGTATGATCGCATCGTCAAGTGTTGCACGATCAACGACTATATGTATGCCACCACGTGAACAACGCGAAAATCGAAAAAAAGTCAACGTCTCCGATTGAGCTGAAACTTGGTAGGGAGGTAAATAAAATTATTACAACAAGATATTTTTTATCGCAATTTTAACTCGCTCGGTACTAAAACAAACAAAGGCATAAAAAAGAAACACGAAAAAAGAGGTGCAACACGAAGACTTCCTGTGAGGTCACCCATCCTAGTACTACTCGCTCGCCCAAGCACGCTTAATCATGGAGTTTGATGGGATCCTGCATTAGTGCCTGGTATGATCGCACCTGTCAAGTGTTGCACGATCAACGACTATATGTATGCCACCACGTGAACAACGCGAAAATCGGCAAAAAAGTCAATGTCTCCGATTGAGCTGAAACTTGGTAGGGAGGTAAATAAAATTATTACAACAAGATATTTTTTATCGCAATTTTAACTCGCTCGGTACTAAAACAAACAAAGGCATAAAAAAGAAACACGAAAAAAGAGGTGCAACACGAGGACTTCCCAGGAGGTCACCCATCCTAGTACTACTCTCGCCCAAGCACGCTTAATCATGGAGTTCTGATGGGATCCGGTGCATTAGTGCTGGTATGATCGCACCTGTCAAGTGTTGCACGATCAACGACTATATGTATGCCACCACGTGAACAACGCGAAAAATCGGCAAAAAAAGTCAATGTCTCCGATTGAGCTGAAACTTGGTAGGAGGTAAATAAAATTATTACAACAAGATATTTTTTATCGCAATTTTAACTCGCTTGGCAAAAAAAACAAACAAAGGCATAAAAAAGAAACACGAAAAAAGAGGTGCAACACGAGGACTTCCCAAGAGGTCACCCATCCTAGTACTACTCTCGCCCAAGCACGCTTAACTGCGGAGTTTTGATGGGATCCGGTGCATTAGTGCTGGTATGATCGCACCTGTCAAGTGTTGCACGATCAACGACTATATGTATGCCACCACGTGAACAACGCGAAAATCGGCAAAAAAGTCAATGTCTCCGATTGAGCTGAAACTTGGTAGGGAGGTAAATAAAATTATTACAACAAGATATTTTTATCGCAATTTTAACTCGCTTCTACACTAAAACAAACAAAGGCATAAAAAGAAACACGAAAAAGAGGTGCAACACGAGGACTTCCCAGGAGGTCACCCATCCTAGTACTACTCTCGCCCAAGCACGCTTAACTGCGGAGTTCTGATGGGATCCGGTGCATTAGTGCTGGTATGATCGCACCTGTCAAGTGTTGCACGATCAACGACTATATGTATGCCACCACGTGAACAACGCGAAAATCGGCAAAAAAGTCAATGTCTCCGATTGAGCTGAAACTTGGTAGGGAGGTAAATAAAATTATTACAACAAGATATTTTTTATCGCAATTTTAACTCGCTCGGTACTAAAACAAACAAAGGCATAAAAAAGAAACACGAAAAAAGAGGTGCAACACGAGGACTTCCCAGGAGGTCACCCATCCTAGTACTACTCTCGCCCAAGCACGCTTAACTGCGGAGTTCTGATGGGATCCGGTGCATTAGTGCTGGTATGATCGCACCTGTCAAGTGTTGCACGATCAACGACTATATGTATGCCACCACGTGAACAACGCGAAAATCGGCAAAAAAGTCAATGTCTCCGATTGAGCTGAAACTTGGTAGAAGGTAAATAAAATTATTACAACAAGATATTTTTTATCGCAATTTTAACTCGCTCGGTACTAAAACAAACAAAGGCATAAAAAAGAAACACGAAAAAAGAGGTGCAACACGAGGACTTCCCAGGAGGTCACCCATCCTAGTACTACTCTCGCCCAAGCACGCTTAACTGATCCGGTGCATTAGTGCTGGTATGATCGCACCTGTCAAGTGTTGCACGATCAACGACTATATGTATGCCACCACGTGAACAACGCGAAAATCGGCAAAAAAGTCAATGTCTCCGATTGAGCTGAAACTTGGTAGGGAGGTAAATAAAATTATTACAACAAGATATTTTTTATCGCAATTTTAACTCGCTCGGTACTAAAACAAACAAAGGCATAAAAAAGAAACACGAAAAAAGAGGTGCAACACGAGGACTTCCCAGGAGGTCACCCATCCTAGTACCACTCTCGCCCAAGCACGCTTTAATCATGGGAGTTCTGATGGGATCCGTGCATTAGTGCTGGTATGATCGCACCTGGCCAAGTGTTGCACGATCAACGACTATATGTATGCCACCACGTGAACAACGCGAAAATCTAAAAAAAGTCAATGTCTCCGATTGAATGAAACTTGGTAGGAGGTAAATAAAATTATTACAACAAGATATTTTTTATCGCAATTTTAACTCGCTTCGGCACTAAAACAAACAAAGGCATAAAAAAGAAACACGAAAAAAGAGGTGCAACACGAGGACTTCCTGTGAGGTCACCCATCCTAGTACTACTCGCCCAAGCACGCTTAATCATGGAGTTTTGATGGGATCCGTGCATTAGTGCTGGTATGATCGCACTGTCAAGTGTTGCACGATCAACGACTATATGTATGCCACCACGTGAACAACGCGAAAAATCGCAAAAAGTCAATGTCTCCGATTGAGCTGAAACTTGGTAGGAGGTAAATAAAATTATTACAACAAGATATTTTTTATCGCAATTTTAACTCGCTCGGTACTAAAACAAACAAAGGCATAAAAAAGAAACACGAAAAAAAGAGGTGCAACACGAGGACTTCCTGTGAGGTCACCCATCCTAGTACTACTCGCCCAAGCACGCTTAATCATGGAGTTTTGATGGGATCCGTGCATTAGTGCTGGTATGATCGCACCTGTCAAGTGTTGCACGATCAACGACTATATGTATGCCACCACGTGAACAACGCGAAAATCGGCAAAAAAGTCAATGTCTCCGATTGAGCTGAAACTTGGTAGGAGGTAAATAAAATTATTACAACAAGATATTTTTTATCGCAATTTTAACTCGCTTGGTAATTAAAACAAACAAAGGCATAAAAAAGAAACACGAAAAAAGAGGTGCAACACGAGGACTTCCCAGGAGGTCACCCATCCTAGTACTACTCTCGCCCAAGCACGCTTAACTGATCCGGTGCATTAGTGCTGGTATGATCGCACCTGTCAAGTGTTGCACGATCAACGACTATATGTATGCCACCACGTGAACAACGCGAAAATCGGCAAAAAAGTCAATGTCTCCGATTGAGCTGAAACTTGGTAGGGAGGTAAATAAAATTATTACAACAAGATATTTTTTATCGCAATTTTAACTCGCTTCTGGTACTAAAACAAACAAAGGCATAAAAAAGAAACACGAAAAAAGAGGTGCAACACGAGGACTTCCAGAGGTCACCCATCCTAGTACTACTCGCCCAAGCACGCTTAATTGCGGAGTTCTGATGGGATCCGGTGCATTAGTGCTGGTATGATCGCACCTGTCAAGTGTTGCACGATCAACGACTATATGTATGCCACCACGTGAACAACGCGAAAATCGGCAAAAAAGTCAATGTCTCCGATTGAGCTGAAACTTGGTAGAAGGTAAATAAAATTATTACAACAAGATATTTTTTATCGCAATTTTAACTCGCTCGGTACTAAAACAAACAAAGGCATAAAAAGAAACACGAAAAAAAGAGGTGCAACACGAAGACTTCCTAGGAGGTCACCCATCCTAGTACTACTCTCGCCCAAGCGCACTTAACTATGGAGTTCTGATGGGATCCGGTGCATTAGTGCTGGTTTGATCTCAAGTGTTGCATGATCAACGACTATATGTATGCCACCACGTGAACAACGTGAAAATCGGCAAAAAGTCAATGTCTCCGATTGAGCTGAAACTTGGTAGGGAGGTAAATAAAATTATTACAACAAGATATTTTTTATCGCAATTTTAACTCGCTCGGTACTAAAACAAACAAAGGCATAAAAAAGAAACACGAAAAAAGAGGTGCAACACGAGGACTTCCCAGGAGGTCACCCATCCTAGTACTATTTCGCCCAAGCACGCTTAATCATGGAGTTTTGATGGGATCCGGCATTAGTGCTGGTATGATCGCACCTGTCAAGTGTTGCACGATCAACGACTATATGTATGCCACCACGTGAACAACGCGAAAATCGGCAAAAAAGTCAATGTCTCCGATTGAGCTGAAACTTGGTAGGGAGGTAAATAAAATTATTACAACAAGATATTTTTTATCGCAATTTTAACTCGCTCGGTACTAAAACAAACAAAGGCATAAAAAAGAAACACGAAAAAAGAGGTGCAACACGAGGACTTCCCAGGAGGTCACCCATCCTAGTACTACTCTCGCCCAAGCACGCTTTAATCATGGAGTTTGATGGGATCCGGTGCATTAGTGCCGGTATGATCGCACCTGTCAAGTGTTGCACGATCAACGACTATATGTATGCCACCACGTGAACAACGCGAAAATCGGCAAAAAAGTCAATGTCTCCGATTGAGCTGAAACTTGGTAGAAGGTAAATAAAATTATTACAACAAGATATTTTTTATCGCAATTTTAACTCGCTCGGTACTAAAACAAACAAAGGCATAAAAAAGAAACACGAAAAAAGAGGTGCAACACGAGGACTTCCCAGGAGGTCACCCATCCTAGTACTACTCTCGCCCAAGCACGCTTAATTGCGGAGTTTTGATGGGATCCGGTGCATTAGTGCTGGTATGATCGCACCTGTCAAGTGTTGCACGATCAACGACTATATGTATGCCACCACGTGAACAACGCGAAAATCGCAAAAAAGTCAATGTCTCCGATTGAGCTGAAACTTGGTAGGGAGGTAAATAAAATTATTACAACAAGATATTTTTTATCGCAATTTTAACTCGCTCGGTACTAAAACAAACAAAGGCATAAAAAAGAAACACGAAAAAAGAGGTGCAACACGAGGACTTCCTGTGAGGTCACCCATCCTAGTACTACTTTCGCCCAAGCACGCTTAATCGCGGAGTTCTGATGGGATCCGGCATTAGTGCTGGTATGATCGCACTGGCCAAGGTCAAGTGTTGCACGATCAACGACTATATGTATGCCACCACGTGAACAACGCGAAAATCGGCAAAAAAGTCAATGTCTCCGATTGAGCTGAAACTTGGTAGGGAGGTAAATAAAATTATTACAACAAGATATTTTTTATCGCAATTTTAACTCGCTCGGTACTAAAACAAACAAAGGCATAAAAAAGAAACACGAAAAAAGAGGTGCAACACGAGGACTTCCTGTGAGGTCACCCATCCTAGTAGTACTACTCGCCCAAGCACGCTTTAATCATGGAGTTTGATGGGATCCGGTGCATTAGTGCTGGTATGATCGCACCTGTCAAGTGTTGCACGATCAACGACTATATGTATGCCACCACGTGAACAACGCGAAAATCGGCAAAAAAGTCAATGTCTCCGATTGAGCTGAAACTTGGTAGAAGGTAAATAAAATTATTACAACAAGATATTTTTTATCGCAATTTTAACTCGCTTCGGCATTAAAACAAACAAAGGCATAAAAAAGAAACACGAAAAAAGAGGTGCAACACGAGGACTTCCCAGGAGGTCACCCATCCTAGTACTACTCTCGCCCAAGCACGCTTAATCGGAGTTCTGATGGGATCCGGTGCATTAGTGCTGGTATGATCGCACCTGTCAAGTGTTGCACGATCAACGACTATATGTATGCCACCACGTGAACAACGCGAAAATCGGCAAAAAAGTCAATGTCTCCGATTGAGCTGAAACTTGGTAGGGAGGTAAATAAAATTATTACAACAAGATATTTTTTATCGCAATTTTAACTCGCTCGGTACTAAAACAAACAAAGGCATAAAAAAGAAACACGAAAAAAGAGGTGCAACACGAGGACTTCCCAGGAGGTCACCCATCCTAGTACTACTCTCGCCCAAGCACGCTTAACTGATCCGGTGCATTAGTGCTGGTATGATCGCACCTGTCAAGTGTTGCACGATCAACGACTATATGTATGCCACCACGTGAACAACGCGAAAATCGGAAAAAAAGTCAATGTCTCCGATTGAGCTGAAACTTGGTAGGGAGGTAAATAAAATTATTACAACAAGATATTTTTTATCGCAATTTTAACTCGCTCGGTACTAAAACAAACAAAGGCATAAAAAAGAAACACGAAAAAAGAGGTGCAACACGAGGACTTCCCAGGAGGTCACCCATCCTAGTACTACTCTCGCCCAAGCACGCTTAATCATGGAGTTTTGATGGGATCCGTGCATTAGTGCTGGTATGATCGCACCTGTCAAGTGTTGCACGATCAACGACTATATGTATGCCACCACGTGAACAACGCGAAAATCGGCAAAAAAGTCAATGTCTCCGATTGAGCTGAAACTTGGTAGGGAGGTAAATAAAATTATTACAACAAGATATTTTTTATCGCAATTTTAACTCGCTTCGGCATTAAAACAAACAAAGGCATAAAAAGAAACACGAAAAAAAGAGGTGCAACACGAGGACTTCCCAGAGGTCACCCATCCTAGTACTATTTCTCGCCCAAGCACGCTTTAATCATGGAGTTTGATGGGATCCGTGCATTAGTGCTGGTATGATCGCACTGTCAAGTGTTGCACGATCAACGACTATATGTATGCCACCACGTGAACAACGCGAAAATCAAAAAAGTCAATGTCTCCGATTGAAATGAAACTTGGTAGGAGGTAAATAAAATTATTACAACAAGATATTTTTTATCGCAATTTTAACTCGCTTCGGTACTAAAAAACAAACAAAGGCATAAAAAAGAAACACGAAAAAAAAAGAGGTGCAACACGAGGACTTCCTGTGAGGTCACCCATCCTAGTACTACTCTCGCCCAAGCACGCTTAATCATGCGAGTTTTGATGGGATCCGGCATTAGTGCCGGTATGATCGCACCTGTCAAGTGTTGCACGATCAACGACTATATGTATGCCACCACGTGAACAACGCGAAAATCGGCAAAAAAGTCAATGTCTCCGATTGAGCTGAAACTTGGTAGGGAGGTAAATAAAATTATTACAACAAGATATTTTTTATCGCAATTTTAACTCGCTCGGTACTAAAACAAACAAAGGCATAAAAAAGAAACACGAAAAAAGAGGTGCAACACGAGGACTTCCCAGGAGGTCACCCATCCTAGTACTACTCTCGCCCAAGCACGCTTATCTGCGGAGTTCTGATGGGATCCGGTGCATTAGTGCTGGTATGATCGCACCTGTCAAGTGTTGCACGATCAACGACTATATGTATGCCACCACGTGAACAACGCGAAAATCGGCAAAAAAGTCAATGTCTCCGATTGAAATGAAACTTGGTAGGGAGGTAAATAAAATTATTACAACAAGATATTTTTATCGCAATTTTAACTCGCTTCTGCATAAAAACAAACAAAGGCATAAAAAAGAAACACGAAAAAAGAGGTGCAACACGAGGACTTCCCAGGAGGTCACCCATCCTAGTACTACTCTCGCCCAAGCACGCTTAACTGCGGAGTTTTGATGGGATCCGGTGCATTAGTGCTGGTATGATCGCACCTGTCAAGTGTTGCACGATCAACGACTATATGTATGCCACCACAAGAACAACGCGAAAATCGGCAAAAGGTCAATGTCTCCGATTGAGCTGAAACTTGGTAGGGAGGTAAATAAAATTATTACAACAAGATATTTTTTATCGCAATTTTAACTCGCTCGGTACTAAAACAAACAAAGGCATAAAAAAGAAACACGAAAAAAGAGGTGCAACACGAGGACTTCCCAGGAGGTCACCCATCCTAGTACTACTCTCGCCCAAGCACGCTTAATTGCGGAGTTTTGATGGGATCCGGTGCATTAGTGCTGGTATGATCGCACCTGTCAAGTGTTGCACGATCAACGACTATATGTATGCCACCACGTGAACAACGCGAAAATCGGCAAAAAAGTCAATGTCTCCGATTGAGCTGAAACTTGGTAGAAGGTAAATAAAATTATTACAACAAGATATTTTTTATCGCAATTTTAACTCGCTCGGTACTAAAACAAACAAAGGCATAAAAAAGAAACACGAAAAAAGAGGTGCAACACGAGGACTTCCCAGGAGGTCACCCATCCTAGTACTACTCTCGCCCAAGCACGCTTAACTGCGGAGTTCTGATGGGATCCGGTGCATTAGTGCTGGTATGATCGCACCTGTCAAGTGTTGCACGATCAACGACTATATGTATGCCACCACGTGAACAACGCGAAAATCGGCAAAAAAGTCAATGTCTCCGATTGAGCTGAAACTTGGTAGGGAGGTAAATAAAATTATTACAACAAGATATTTTTTATCGCAATTTTAACTCGCTCGGTACTAAAACAAACAAAGGCATAAAAAAGAAACACGAAAAAAAAGAGGTGCAACACGAGGACTTTCCTGTGAGGTCACCCATCCTAGTACTACTCGCCCAAGCACGCTTAATCATGGAGTTCTGATGGGATCCGGTGCATTAGTGCTGGTATGATCGCACCTGTCAAGTGTTGCACGATCAACGACTATATGTATGCCACCACGTGAACAACGCGAAAATCGGCAAAAAGTCAATGTCTCCGATTGAGCTGAAACTTGGTAGGAGGTAAATAAAATTATTACAACAAGATATTTTTTATCGCAATTTTAACTCGCTTCGGCACTAAAAAGAAACAAAGGCATAAAAAAGAAACACGAAAAAAGAGGTGCAACACGAGGACTTCCCAGGAGGTCACCCATCCTAGTACTACTCTCGCCCAAGCACGCTTCACTGCGGAGTTCTGATGGGATCCGGTGCATTAGTGCTGGTATGATCGCAGACTCGCTGCCAAGTGTTGCACGATCAACGACTATATGTATGCCACCACGTGAACAACGCGAAAATCGGCAAAAAAGTCAATGTCTCCGATTGAGCTGAAACTTGGTAGGGAGGTAAATAAAATTATTACAACAAGATATTTTTTATCGCAATTTTAACTCGCTCGGTACTAAAACAAACAAAGGCATAAAAAGAAACACGAAAAAAAAGAGGTGCAACACGAGGACTTTCCTGTGAGGTCACCCATCCTAGTACTACTCTCGCCCAAGCACGCTTAATCATGGAGTTCTGATGGGATCCTGCATTAGTGCTGGTATGATCGCACTGGCCAAGTGTTGCACGATCAACGACTATATGTATGCCACCACGTGAACAACGCGAAAATCGGCAAAAAGTCAATGTCTCCGATTGAGCTGAAACTTGGTAGGAGGTAAATAAAATTATTACAACAAGATATTTTTTATCGCAATTTTAACTCGCTCGGTACTAAAACAAACAAAGGCATAAAAAAGAAACACGAAAAAAGAGGTGCAACACGAGGACTTCCCAGGAGGTCACCCATCCTAGTACTACTCTCGCCCAAGCACGCTTAACTATGGAGTTCTGATGGGATCCGGTGCATTAGTGCTGGTATGATCGCACCTGTCAAGTGTTGCACGATCAACGACTATATGTATGCCACCACGTGAACAACGCGAAAATCGGCAAAAAGTCAATGTCTCCGATTGAAAGCTGAAACTTGGTAGGGAGGTAAATAAAATTATTACAACAAGATATTTTTTATCGCAATTTTAACTCGCGGTACTAAAACAAACAAAGGCATAAAAAAGAAACACGAAAAAAAGAGGTGCAACACGAGGACTTCCTGGGAGGTCACCCATCCTAGTACTACTCTCGCCCAAGCACGCTTAATCATGGAGTTGATGGGATCCGGTGCATTAGTGCTGGTATGATCGCACCGTCAAGTGTTGCACGATCAACGACTATATGTATGCCACCACGTGAACAACGCGAAAAATCGGCAAAAAGTCAATGTCTCCGATTGAGCTGAAACTTGGTAGGGAGGTAAATAAAATTATTACAACAAGATATTTTTTATCGCAATTTTAACTCGCTTCGGCACTAAAACAAACAAAGGCATAAAAAGAAACACGAAAAAAAAGAGGTGCAACACGAGGACTTCCTGTGAGGTCACCCATCCTAGTACTACTCGCCCAAGCACGCTTAATCGCGGAGTTTGATGGGATCCCATGCATTAGTGCCGGTATGATCGCACCTGTCAAGTGTTGCACGATCAACGACTATATGTATGCCACCACGTGAACAACGCGAAAATCGGCAAAAAAGTCAATGTCTCCGATTGAGCTGAAACTTGGTAGGGAGGTAAATAAAATTATTACAACAAGATATTTTTTATCGCAATTTTAACTCGCTCGGTACTAAAACAAACAAAGGCATAAAAAAGAAACACGAAAAAAAAGAGGTGCAACACGAGGACTTCCCAGAGGTCACCCATCCTAGTACTACTCGCCCAAGCACGCTTAATCGCGGAGTTTTGATGGGATCCGGCATTAGTGCTGGTATGATCGCACTGCCAAGTGTTGCACGATCAACGACTATATGTATGCCACCACGTGAACAACGCGAAAATCGGCAAAAAAAGTCAATGTCTCCGATTGAGCTGAAACTTGGTAGGAGGTAAATAAAATTATTACAACAAGATATTTTTTATCGCAATTTTAACTCGCTTTGCATACTAAAACAAACAAAGGCATAAAAAGAAACACGAAAAAGAGGTGCAACACGAGGACTTCCCAGAGGTCACCCATCCTAGTACTACTCGCCCAAGCACGCTTAATCATGGAGTTTTGATGGGATCCGGCATTAGTGCTGGTATGATCGCACCGTCAAGTGTTGCACGATCAACGACTATATGTATGCCACCACGTGAACAACGCGAAAATCGCAAAAAGTCAATGTCTCCGATTGAAGCTGAAACTTGGTAGGAGGTAAATAAAATTATTACAACAAGATATTTTTTATCGCAATTTTAACTCGCTTCGGTATTAAAAACAAACAAAGGCATAAAAAAGAAACACGAAAAAAGAGGTGCAACACGAGGACTTCCTGTGAGGTCACCCATCCTAGTACTACTTCGCCCAAGCACGCTTAATCATGGGAGTTTGATGGGATCCGTGCATTAGTGCTGGTATGATCGCACCGCCGTCAAGTGTTGCACGATCAACGACTATATGTATGCCACCACGTGAACAACGCGAAAATCGGCAAAAAAAGTCAATGTCTCCGATTGAATTAAACTTGGTAGGGAGGTAAATAAAATTATTACAAAAAGATATTTTTGATCGCAATTTTAACTCGCTCTAAAACAAACAAAGGCATAAAAAAGAAACACGAAAAAAGAGGTGCAACATGTGGACTTCCCAGGAGGTCACCCATCCTAGTACTACTCTCGCCCAAGCACGCTTAACTGATCCGGTGCATTAGTGCTGGTATGATCGCACCTGTCAAGTGTTGCACGATCAACGACTATATGTATGCCACCACGTGAACAACGCGAAAATCGGCAAAAAAGTCAATGTCTCCGATTGAGCTGAAACTTGGTAGGGAGGTAAATAAAATTATTACAACAAGATATTTTTTATCGCAATTTTAACTCGCTTCTGCACTAAAACAAACAAAGGCATAAAAAAGAAACACTTTAAAAAAAAGAGGTGCAACACGAGGACTTCCCAGAGGTCACCCATCCTAGTACTACTCTCGCCCAAGCACGCTTAATTACGGAGTTCTGATGGGATCCGGCATTAGTGCTGGTATGATCGCACCTGTCAAGTGTTGCACGATCAACGACTATATGTATGCCACCACGTGAACAACGCGAAAATCGGCAAAAAAGTCAATGTCTCCGATTGAGCTGAAACTTGGTAGAAGGTAAATAAAATTATTACAACAAGATATTTTTTATCGCAATTTTAACTCGCTCGGTACTAAAACAAACAAAGGCATAAAAAAGAAACACGAAAAAAGAGGTGCAACACGAGGACTTCCCAGGAGGTCACCCATCCTAGTACTACTCTCGCCCAAGCACGCTTAATCATGGAGTTCTGATGGGATCCCGGCATTAGTGCTGGTATGATCGCACTGGCCAAGTGTTGCACGATCAACGACTATATGTATGCCACCACGTGAACAACGCGAAAATCGGCAAAAAGTCAATGTCTCCGATTGAGCTGAAACTTGGTAGGGAGGTAAATAAAATTATTACAACAAGATATTTTTTATCGCAATTTTAACTCGCTCGGTACTAAAAAAAACAAACAAAGGCATAAAAAAAGAAACACGAAAAAAGAGGTGCAACACGAGGACTTCCCAGGAGGTCACCCATCCTAGTACTACTCTCGCCCAAGCACGCTTTAATGATCCGTGCATTAGTGCTGGTATGATCGCACCTGTCAAGTGTTGCACGATCAACGACTATATGTATGCCACCACGTGAACAACGCGAAAATCGGCAAAAAGTCAATGTCTCCGATTGAGCTGAAACTTGGTAGGGAGGTAAATAAAATTATTACAACAAGATATTTTTTATCGCAATTTTAACTCGCTCGGTACTAAAACAAACAAAGGCATAAAAAAGAAACACGAAAAAAGAGGTGCAACACGAGGACTTTCCCAGAGGTCACCCATCCTAGTACTACTCTCGCCAAGCACGCTTAATCGCGGAGTTTGATGGGATCCTGCATTAGTGCCGGTATGATCGCACCGCCAAGTGTTGCACGATCAACGACTATATGTATGCCACCACGTGAACAACGCGAAAATCGGCAAAAAGTCAATGTCTCCGATTGAAATGAAACTTGGTAGGGAGGTAAATAAAATTATTACAACAAGATATTTTTTATCGCAATTTTAACTCGCGCTGCGGTACTAAAACAAACAAAGGCATAAAAAGAAACACGAAAAAAAGAGGTGCAACACGAGGACTTCCCAGAGGTCACCCATCCTAGTACTACTCGCCCAAGCACGCTTAATCATGGAGTTCGATGGGATCCTGCATTAGTGCTGGTATGATCGCACCGCCGGCCAAGTGTTGCACGATCAACGACTATATGTATGCCACCACGTGAACAACGCGAAAATCGGCAAAAAAGTCAATGTCTCCGATTGAAAGCTGAAACTTGGTAGGAGGTAAATAAAATTATTACAACAAGATATTTTTATCGCAATTTTAACTCGCTTCTGACTAAAACAAACAAAGGCATAAAAAAGAAACACGAAAAAAGAGGTGCAACACGAGGACTTCCCAGGAGGTCACCCATCCTAGTACTACTCTCGCCCAAGCACGCTTAACTACGGAGTTCTGATGGGATCCGGTGCATTAGTGCTGGTATGATCGCACCTGTCAAGTGTTGCACGATCAACGACTATATGTATGCCACCACGTGAACAACGCGAAAATCGGCAAAAAAGTCAATGTCTCCGATTGAGCTGAAACTTGGTAGGGAGGTAAATAAAATTATTACAACAAGATATTTTTTATCGCAATTTTAACTCGCTCGATACTAAAACAAACAAAGGCATAAAAAAGAAACACGAAAAAAGAGGTGCAACACGAGGACTTCCCAGGAGGTCACCCATCCTAGTACTACTCTCGCCCAAGCACGCTTTACTGATCCGGTGCATTAGTGCTGGTATGATCGCACCTGTCAAGTGTTGCACGATCAACGACTATATGTATGCCACCACGTGAACAACGCGAAAATCGGCAAAAAAGTCAATGTCTCCGATTGAGCTGAAACTTGGTAGGGAGGTAAATAAAATTATTACAACAAGATATTTTTTATCGCAATTTTAACTCGCCGGTACTAAAAACAAACAAAGGCATAAAAAAGAAACACGAAAAAAGAGGTGCAACACGAGGACTTCCCAGGAGGTCACCCATCCTAGTACTATTACTCGCCCAAGCACGCTTAATCATGGAGTTTGATGGGATCCGTGCATTAGTGCTGGTATGATCGCACCGTCAAGTGTTGCACGATCAACGACTATATGTATGCCACCACGTGAACAACGCGAAAATCGGCAAAAAAAAGTCAATGTCTCCGATTGAGCTGAAACTTGGTAGGAGGTAAATAAAATTATTACAACAAGATATTTTTTATCGCAATTTTAACTCGCTTCGGTACTAAAAACAAACAAAGGCATAAAAAAGAAACACGAAAAAAAAGAGGTGCAACACGAGGACTTTCCCCAGAGGTCACCCATCCTAGTACTACTCTCGCCCAAGCACGCTTAATCATGGAGTTCTGATGGGATCCGGCATTAGTGCTGGTATGATCGCACTGCCAAGTGTTGCACGATCAACGACTATATGTATGCCACCACGTGAACAACGCGAAAATCGGCAAAAAGTCAATGTCTCCGATTGAGCTGAAACTTGGTAGGAGGTAAATAAAATTATTACAACAAGATATTTTTTATCGCAATTTTAACTCGCTTCGGTACTAAAACAAACAAAGGCATAAAAAGAAACACGAAAAAAAAGAGGTGCAACACGAGGACTTCCCAGGAGGTCACCCATCCTAGTACTACTCTCGCCCAAGCACGCTTAATTGCGGAGTTTTGATGGGATCCGGTGCATTAGTGCTGGTATGATCGCACCTGTCAAGTGTTGCACGATCAACGACTATATGTATGCCACCACGTGAACAACGCGAAAATCGCCAAAAAAGTCAATGTCTCCGATTGAGCCGAAACTTGGTAGGGAGGTAAATAAAATTATTACAACGAGATATTTTTTATCGCAATTTTAACTCGCTTCGGCACTAAAAACAAACAAAGGCATAAAAAAGAAACACCTAAAAAAAAGAGGTGCAACACGAGGACTTCCCAGGAGGTCACCCATCCTAGTACTACTCTCGCCCAAGCACGCTTAACTGCGGAGTTCTGATGGGATCCGGTGCATTAGTGCTGGTATGATCGCACCTGTCAAGTGTTGCACGATCAACGACTATATGTATGCCACCACGTGAACAACGCGAAAATCGGCAAAAAGTCAATGTCTCCGATTGAAAGCTGAAACTTGGTAGGAGGTAAATAAAATTATTACAACAAGATATTTTTTATCGCAATTTTAACTCGCTTCGGCACTAAAACAAACAAAGGCATAAAAAGAAACACGAAAAAAAGAGGTGCAACACGAGGACTTCCCAGGAGGTCACCCATCCTAGTACTACTCTCGCCCAAGCACGCTTAATTGCGGAGTTTTGATGGGATCCGGTGCATTAGTGCTGGTATGATCGCACCTGTCAAGTGTTGCACGATCAACGACTATATGTATGCCACCACGTGAACAACGCGAAAATCGGCAAAAAAGTCAATGTCTCCGATTGAGCTGAAACTTGGTAGGGAGGTAAATAAAATTATTACAACAAGATATTTTTTATCGCAATTTTAACTCGCTTCGGTACATTAAAACAAACAAAGGCATAAAAAAGAAACACGAAAAAAAGAGGTGCAACACGAGGACTTCCTCCCAGAGGTCACCCATCCTAGTACTACTCGCCCAAGCACGCTTAATCATGGAGTTTTGATGGGATCCCAGCATTAGTGCTGGTATGATCGCACTGGCCAAGTGTTGCACGATCAACGACTATATGTATGCCACCACGTGAACAACGCGAAAATCGGCAAAAAAGTCAATGTCTCCGATTGAGCTGAAACTTGGTAGAAGGTAAATAAAATTATTACAACAAGATATTTTTTATCGCAATTTTAACTCGCTCGGTACTAAAACAAACAAAGGCATAAAAAAGAAACACGAAAAAAGAGGTGCAACACGAGGACTTCCCTGTGAGGTCACCCATCCTAGTACTACTCGCCCAAGCACGCTTAATCATGAGTTCGATGGGATCCGTGCATTAGTGCTGGTATGATCGCACCTGTCAAGTGTTGCACGATCAACGACTATATGTATGCCACCACGTGAACAACGCGAAAATCGGCAAAAAGTCAATGTCTCCGATTGAGCTGAAACTTGGTAGGGAGGTAAATAAAATTATTACAACAAGATATTTTTTATCGCAATTTTAACTCGCTTCGGTACTAAAAAACAAACAAAGGCATAAAAAAGAAACACGAAAAAAGAGGTGCAACACGAGGACTTCCCAGGAGGTCACCCATCCTAGTACTACTCTCGCCCAAGCACGCTTTACTGATCCGGTGCATTAGTGCTGGTATGATCGCACCTGTCAAGTGTTGCACGATCAACGACTATATGTATGCCACCACGTGAACAACGCGAAAATCGGCAAAAAAGTCAATGTCTCCGATTGAGCTGAAACTTGGTAGGGAGGTAAATAAAATTATTACAACAAGATATTTTTTATCGCAATTTTAACTCGCTTCGGTACACTAAAAAACAAACAAAGGCATAAAAAAGAAACACTAAAAAAAGAGGTGCAACACGAGGACTTCCCCAGAGGTCACCCATCCTAGTACTATTTCGCCCCAAGCACGCTTAATCATGGAGTTTGATGGGATCCGTGCATTAGTGCTGGTATGATCGCACCTGTCAAGTGTTGCACGATCAACGACTATATGTATGCCACCACGTGAACAACGCGAAAATCGGCAAAAAAGTCAATGTCTCCGATTGAGCTGAAACTTGGTAGGGAGGTAAATAAAATTATTACAACAAGATATTTTTTATCGCAATTTTAACTCGCTCGGTACTAAAACAAACAAAGGCATAAAAAAGAAACACGAAAAAAGAGGTGCAACACGAGGACTTCCCAAGAGGTCACCCATCCTAGTACTACTCTCGCCCAAGCACGCTTAACTACGGAGTTCTGATGGGATCCGGTGCATTAGTGCTGGTATGATCGCACCTGTCAAGTGTTGCACGATCAACGACTATATGTATGCCACCACGTGAACAACGCGAAAATCGGCAAAAAGTCAATGTCTCCGATTGAGCTGAAACTTGGTAGGAGGTAAATAAAATTATTACAACAAGATATTTTTATCGCAATTTTAACTCGCTTCGGCATTAAAACAAACAAAGGCATAAAAAAGAAACACGAAAAAAAAGAGGTGCAACACGAGGACTTCCTGTGAGGTCACCCATCCTAGTACTACTCGCCCAAGCACGCTTAATCATGGAGTTTTGATGGGATCCGTGCATTAGTGCTGGTATGATCGCACCGTCAAGTGTTGCACGATCAACGACTATATGTATGCCACCACGTGAACAACGCGAAAATCGGCAAAAAGTCAATGTCTCCGATTGAGCTGAAACTTGGTAGGAGGTAAATAAAATTATTACAACAAGATATTTTTTATCGCAATTTTAACTCGCCGGCACTAAAACAAACAAAGGCATAAAAAAAGAAACACGAAAAAAGAGGTGCAACACGAGGACTTCCCAGAGGTCACCCATCCTAGTACTACTCGCCTCGCCCAAGCACGCTTAATCATGGGAGTCTGATGGGATCCGTGCATTAGTGCTGGTATGATCGCACTGCCAAGTGTTGCACGATCAACGACTATATGTATGCCACCACGTGAACAACGCGAAAATCGGCAAAAAAGTCAATGTCTCCGATTGAGCTGAAACTTGGTAGGAGGTAAATAAAATTATTACAACAAGATATTTTTTATCGCAATTTTAACTCGCTTCTGCACTAAAACAAACAAAGGCATAAAAAGAAACACGAAAAAAGAGGTGCAACACGAGGACTTCCTGTGAGGTCACCCATCCTAGTACTACTCTCGCCCAAGCACGCTTTACTGATCCGTGCATTAGTGCTGGTATGATCGCACCTGTCAAGTGTTGCACGATCAACGTCTATATGTATGCCACCACGTGAACAACGCGAAAATCGACAAAAAAGTCAATGTCTCCGATTGAGCTGAAACTTGGTAGGGAGGTAAATAAAATTATTACAACAAGATATTTTTGATCGCAATTTTAACTCGCTAGGTACTAAAAGAAACAAAGGCATAAAAAGAAACACGAAAAAAGAGGTGCAACACGAGGACTTCCCAAGAGGTCACCCATCCTAGTACTACTCTCGCCCAAGCACGCTTAACTGCGGAGTTCTGATGGGATCCGGTGCATTAGTGCTGGTATGATCGCACCTGTCAAGTGTTGCACGATCAACGACTATATGTATGCCACCACGTGAACAACGCGAAAATCGGCAAAAAGTCAATGTCTCCGATTGAGCTGAAACTTGGTAGGGAGGTAAATAAAATTATTACAACAAGATATTTTTTATCGCAATTTTAACTCGCTTCGGTACTAAAACAAACAAAGGCATAAAAAGAAACACGAAAAAGAGGTGCAACACGAGGACTTCCCAGGAGGTCACCCATCCTAGTACTACTCTCGCCCAAGCACGCTTAACTGCGGAGTTCTGATGGGATCCGGTGCATTAGTGCTGGTATGATCGCACCTGTCAAGTGTTGCACGATCAACGACTATATGTATGCCACCACGTGAACAACGCGAAAATCAAGAAAAAGTCAATGTCTCCGATTGAGCTGAAACTTGGTAGGAGGTAAATAAAATTATTACAACAAGATATTTTTTATCGCAATTTTAACTCGCTCGGTACTAAAACAAACAAAGGCATAAAAAAGAAACACTAAAAAAGAGGTGCAACACGAGGACTTCCCAGGAGGTCACCCATCCTAGTACTACTCTCGCCCAAGCACGCTTAACTGATCCGGTGCATTAGTGCTGGTATGATCGCACCTGTCAAGTGTTGCACGATCAACGACTATATGTATGCCACCACGTGAACAACGCGAAAATCGGCAAAAAAGTCAATGTCTCCGATTGAGCTGAAACTTGGTAGGGAGGTAAATAAAATTATTACAACAAGATATTTTTTATCGCAATTTTAACTCGCTTCTTTGACTAAAACAAACAAAGGCAAAAAGAAAAGAAAACGAAAAAAGAGGGTGCAACACGAGGACTTCCCAGAGGTCACCCATCCTAGTACTCGCCGCCAAGCACGCTTTTAATCCTGGAGTTTGATGGGATCCGCATTATTAGATGATCTGGTATGATCGCACCTGTCAAGTGTTGCACGATCAACGACTATATGTATGCCACCACGTGAACAACGCGAAAATCGGCAAAAAAGTCAATGTCTCCGATTGAGCTGAAACTTGGTAGGGAGGTAAATAAAATTATTACAACAAGATATTTTTTATCGCAATTTTAACTCGCTTCTGCACTAAAACAAACAAAGGCATAAAAAGAAACACTAAAAAAGAGGTGCAACACGAGGACTTCCCAGAGGTCACCCATCCTAGTACTATTTCGCCCAAGCACGCTTAATCTGCGGAGTTTTGATGGGATCCGTGCATTAGTGCCGGTATGATCGCACTGCCAAGTGTTGCACGATCAACGACTATATGTATGCCACCACGTGAACAACGCGAAAATCGGCAAAAAGTCAATGTCTCCGATTGATTGAAACTTGGTAGGGAGGTAAATAAAATTATTACAACAAGATATTTTTTATCGCAATTTTAACTCGCTTCTGCACTAAAACAAACAAAGGCATAAAAAGAAACACGAAAAAAGAGGTGCAACACGAGGACTCCTGTGAGGTCACCCATCCTAGTAATTACTTCTCGCCCAAGCACGCTTAATCATGAGTTCTGATGGGATCCGGCATTAGTGCCGGTATGATCGCACTGTCAATTGTTGCACGATCAACGACTATATGTATGCCACCACGTGAACAACGCCAAAATCGCAAAAAAGTCAATGTCTCCGATTGAAATGAAACTTGGTAGGAGGTAAATAAAATTATTACAACAAGATATTTTTATCGCAATTTTAACTCGCCGGGTACAAAAACAAACAAAGGCATAAAAAGAAACACGAAAAAGAGGTGCAACACGAGGACTTCCCAGAGGTCACCCATCCTAGTACTACTTCGCCCAAGCACGCTTAATCATGGAGTTGATGGGATCCGGTGCATTAGTGCTGGTATGATCGCACCGCAAGTGTTGCACGATCAACGACTATATGTATGCCACCACGTGAACAACGCGAAAATCGGAAAAAAAAGTCAATGTCTCCGATTGAATGAAACTTGGTAGGGAGGTAAATAAAATTATTACAACAAGATATTTTTTATCGCAATTTTAACTCGCTCGGTACTAAAACAAACAAAGGCATAAAAAAGAAACACGAAAAAAGAGGTGCAACACGAGGACTTCCTGTGAGGTCACCCATCCTAGTATTATTTCGCCTCGCCTGGGATCCGGTGCAAGCACGCTTAATCATGCCGAAAGTTGAACAACGGGATCCGGCATTAATCGGTAAACGGGTATGATCGCACGAGGACTGTCAAGTGTTGTTTTGACGATCAACGACTATATGTATGCCACCACGTGAACAACGCGAAAATCGGCAAAAAAGTCAATGTCTCCGATTGAGCTGAAACTTGGTAGGGAGGTAAATAAAATTATTACAACAAGATATTTTTTATCGCAATTTTAACTCGCTCGGTACTAAAACAAACAAAGGCATAAAAAAGAAACACTAAAAAAGAGGTGCAACACGAGGACTTCCCAGGAGGTCACCCATCCTAGTACTACTCTCGCCCAAGCACGCTTTTAATCATGAGTTTGATGGGATCCGGCATTAGTGCTGGTATGATCGCACCGTCAAGTGTTGCACGATCAACGACTATATGTATGCCACCACGTGAACAACGCGAAAATCTAAAAAAGTCAATGTCTCCGATTGAGCTGAAACTTGGTAGGGAGGTAAATAAAATTATTACAACAAGATATTTTTTATCGCAATTTTAACTCGCTCGGTACTAAAACAAACAAAGGCATAAAAAAGAAACACGAAAAAAGAGGTGCAACACGAGGACTTCCCTGTGAGGTCACCCATCCTAGTACTACTCGCCCAAGCACGCTTTTAATCATGCGGAGTTCTGATGGGATCCGTGCATTAGTGCTGGTATGATCGCACTGCCAAGTGTTGCACGATCAACGACTATATGTATGCCACCACGTGAACAACGCGAAAATCGGCAAAAAGTCAATGTCTCCGATTGAGCTGAAACTTGGTAGGAGGTAAATAAAATTATTACAACAAGATATTTTTATCGCAATTTTAACTCGCTTCGGTACTAAAACAAACAAAGGCATAAAAAAAAAACACGAAAAAGAGGTGCAACACGAGGATTTCCCAGAGGTCACCCATCCTAGTACTACTCGCCCAAGCACGCTTAATCGCGGAGTTCTGATGGGATCCGGCATTAGTGCTGGTATGATCGCACTGTCAAGTGTTGCACGATCAACGACTATATGTATGCCACCACGTGAACAACGCGAAAATCGGCAAAAAGTCAATGTCTCCGATTGAAGCTGAAACTTGGTAGGAGGTAAATAAAATTATTACAACAAGATATTTTTATCGCAATTTTAACTCGCTTCGGTACTAAAACAAACAAAGGCATAAAAAGAAACCAAAAAAAAAAGAGGTGCAACACGAGGACTTCCCTGTGAGGTCACCCATCCTAGTACTATTTCGCCCAAGCACGCTTAATCATGGAGTTTGACGGGATCCGTGCATTAGTGCTGGTATGATCGCACCTGTCAAGTGTTGCACGATCAACGACTATATGTATGCCACCACGTGAACAACGCGAAAATCGGCAAAAAAGTCAATGTCTCCGATTGAGCTGAAACTTGGTAGGGAGGTAAATAAAATTATTACAACAAGATATTTTTTATCGCAATTTTAACTCGCTTCTGTACTAAAACAAACAAAGGCATAAAAAGAAACACAAAAAAAAGAGGTGCAACACGAGGACTTCCTGTGAGGTCACCCATCCTAAGTATTACTCTCGCCAAGCACGCTTAATCGGAGTTTCGATGGGATCCGCATTAGTGCCGGTATGATCGCACTGCCAAGTGTTGCACGATCAACGACTATATGTATGCCACCACGTGAACAACGCGAAAATCGGCAAAAAGTCAATGTCTCCGATTGAGCTGAAACTTGGTAGGAGGTAAATAAAATTATTACAACAAGATATTTTTATCGCAATTTTAACTCGCCGGTACTAAAACAAACAAAGGCATAAAAAAGAAACACGAAAAAAGAGGTGCAACACGAGGACTTCCCAGGAGGTCACCCATCCTAGTACTACTCTCGCCCAAGCACGCTTAACTGCGGAGTTCTGATGGGATCCGGTGCATTAGTGCTGGTATGATCGCACCTGTCAAGTGTTGCACGATCAACGACTATATGTATGCCACCACGTGAACAACGCGAAAATCGGCAAAAAAGTCAATGTCTCCGATTGAGCTGAAACTTGGTAGGGAGGTAAATAAAATTATTACAACAAGATATTTTTATCGCAATTTTAACTCGCTCGGTACTAAAACAAACAAAGGCATAAAAAAGAAACACGAAAAAAGAGGTGCAACACGAGGACTTCCCAGGAGGTCACCCATCCTAGTACTACTCGCCTAAGCAAGCACGCTTGATCGGATCCTGCGGAGTTCCGGTATGATCCGTGCATTTGCACGATCAACGACTATATGATGCCACCACGTGAACAACGCGAAAATCTAAAAATCAATGTATGCCACGACGACAAGATATTTTTTATCGAAAATTTTAATGTCTACTAAAAACAAACAAAGGCATAAAAAAGAAACACGAAAAAAGAGGTGCAACACGAGGACTTCCCTGTGAGGTCACCCATCCTAGTACTACTCGCCAAGCACGCTTAACTTGGGCGGAGTTTCATGGGATCCGGTGCATTAGTCTTTGGTATGATCGCACTGTCAAGTGTTGCACGATCAACGACTATACGTATGAACACCACGTGAACAACGCGAAAATCGGAAAAAAAGTCAATGTTCCGATTGAAATGAAACTTGGGTAGGAGGTAAATAAAATTATTACAACAAGATATTTTTTATCGCAATTTTAACTCGCTCGGTACTAAAACAAACAAAGGCATAAAAAGAAACACGAAAAAAGAGGTGCAACACGAGGACTTCCCAGGAGGTCACCCATCCTAGTACTACTCTCGCCCAAGCACGCTTAACTGCGGAGTTTTGATGGGATCCGGTGCATTAGTGCTGGTATGATCGCACCTGTCAAGTGTTGCACGATCAACGACTATACGTATGCCACCACGTGAACAACGCGAAAATCGGTAAAAAAGTCAATGTCTCCGATTGAGCTGAAACTTGGTAGGGAGGTAAATAAAATTATTACAACAAGATATTTTTTATCGCAATTTTAACTCGCTTCGGTACTAAAACAAACAAAGGCATAAAAAGAAACACGAAAAAAGAGGTGCAACACGAGGACTTTCCCAGAGGTCACCCATCCTAGTACTATTTCTCGCCAAGCACGCTTAATCATGGAGTTCTGATGGGATCCGGTGCATTAGTGCTGGTATGATCGCACCTGTCAAGTGTTGCACGATCAACGACTATACGTATGCCACCACGTGAACAACGCGAAAATCGGCAAAAAAGTCAATGTCTCCGATTGAGCTGAAACTTGGTAGGGAGGTAAATAAAATTATTACAACAAGATATTTTTTATCGCAATTTTAACTCGCTCGGTACTAAAACAAACAAAGGCATAAAAAGAAACACTAAAAAAGAGGTGCAACACGAGGACTTCCCAGAGGTCACCCATAAAAACAAACAAAGGCATAGGTGCAACACGAGGACTTCCCAGAGGTCACCCATCCTAGCTCGCCCAAGCACGGCGGAGTTTTTGGATCCGTGCATTAGTGCTGGTATGACGACTCAATATGTATGCCACCACGTGAACAACGCGAAAATCGGCAAAAAGTCAATGTCTCCGATTGAAATGAAACTTGGTTGGGAGGTAAATAAAATTATTACAACAAGATATTTTTTATCGCAATTTTAACTCGCCGGGTACTAAAACAAACAAAGGCATAAAAAAAGAAACACAAAAAAAGAGGTGCAACACGAGGACTTCCTGCAGAGGTCACCCATCCTAGTACTACTCGCCCAAGCACGCTTAATCATGGAGTTCTGACGGGATCCTGCATTAGTCTTTGGTATGATCGCACTGTCAAGTGTTGCACGATCAACGACTATATGTATGCCACCACGTGAACAACGCGAAAATCGGCAAAAAAGTCAATGTCTCCGATTGAGCTGAAACTTGGTAGGAGGTAAATAAAATTATTACAACAAGATATTTTTTATCGCAATTTTAACTCGCTTCTGCATTAAAAACAAACAAAGGCATAAAAAAGAAACACGAAAAAAGAGGTGCAACACGAGGACTTCCTAGGAGGTCACCCATCCTAGTACTACTCTCGCCCAAGCACGCTTTACTGATCCGGTGCATTAGTGCTGGTATGATCGCACCTGTCAAGTGTTGCACGATCAACGACTATATGTATGCCACCACGTGAACAACGCGAAAATCGGCAAAAAGTCAATGTCTCCGATTGAAATGAAACTTGGTAGGAGGTAAATAAAATTATTACAACAAGATATTTTTTATCGCAATTTTAACTCGCCGCATTAAAAACAAACAAAGGCATAAAAAGAAACACGAAAAAAGAGGTGCAACACGAGGACTTCCCAGAGGTCACCCATCCTAGTACTACTCGCCCAAGCACGCTTATTTGGAGTTTGATGGGATCCGGTGCATTAGTCAAGTGTTGTAATCAACGACTATACGTATGTATGATCGCATGTCTCCAAAAAAAGAGGTGCAAGTGTTGCACGAGGTCAACGACTATATGTATGCCACCACGCGTTTGATGGGAACAACGGTATGAAATCCAAGTGTTGCACGAAAAAAGTCAATGTCAAAATCGAAAAAAATCAATGTCTGAAACTTGGAAACTTGGAGGGTAAATAAAATTATTACAACAAGATATTTTTTATCGCAATTTTAACTCGCTTCGGTACTAAAACAAACAAAGGCATAAAAAAGAAAACACGAAAAAGAGGTGCAACACGAGGACTTCCTGCAGAGGTCACCCATCCTAGTACTACTCGCCCAAAGCACGCTTAATCGGAGTTCTGATGGGATCCGGTGCATTAGTGCTGGTATGATCGCACCTGTCAAGTGTTGCACGATCAACGACTATATGTATGCCACCACGTGAACAACGCGAAAATCGAAAAAAAGTCAATGTCTCCGATTGAGCTGAAACTTGGTAGGGAGGTAAATAAAATTATTACAACAAGATATTTTTTATCGCAATTTTAACTCGCTCGGTACTAAAACAAACAAAGGCATAAAAAAGAAACACGAAAAAAAGAGGTGCAACACGAGGACTTCCCAGGAGGTCACCAATCCTAGTACTACTCTCGGCCAAGCACGCTTAACTGCGGAGTTCTGATGGGATCCGGTGCATTAGTGCTGGTATGATCGCACCTGTCAAGTGTTGCACGATCAACGACTATATGTATGCCACCACGTGAACAACGCCAAAAATCGGTAAAAAAAAGTCAATGTCTCCGATCGAAATAAACTTGGTAGGGAGGTAAATAAAATTATTACAACAAGATATTTTTTATCGCAATTTTAACTCGCTTCGGTACTAAAACAAACAAAGGCATAAAAAGAAACACGAAAAAAAGGTGCAACACGAGGACTTCCCAGAGGTCACCCATCCTAAGTATTATTTCGCCCAAGCACGCTTTTAATCATGAGTTTGATGGGATCCGGTGCATTAGTGCTGGTATGATCGCACTGGCCAAGTGTTGCACGATCAACGACTATATGTATGCCACCACGTGAACAACGCGAAAAATCGCAAAAAGTCAATGTCTCCGATTGAAATGAAACTTGGTAGGAGGTAAATAAAATTATTACAACAAGATATTTTTTATCGCAATTTTAACTCGCTTCGGTACTAAAACAAACAAAGGCATAAAAAAGAAAACACGAAAAAAGAGGTGCAACACGAGGACTTCCCAGAGGTCACCCATCCTAGTACTACTCGCCCAAGCACGCTTAATCTGATGGGAGTGCATTCATGGGATCCGGTATCAAAGTATTGCCGGATGATGATGCCACCACTGGCTTGAAAAGTGTTGCACGATCAACGACTATATGTATGCCACCACGTCTTTGGAACAACGCGAAAATCGGAAAAAAAGTCAATGTCTCCAATTGAGTTGAAACTTGGTTGGGAGGTAAATAAAATTATTACAACAAGATATTTTTTATCGCAATTTTAACTCGCTCGGTACTAAAACAAACAAAGGCATAAAAAGAAACACTAAAAAAGAGGTGCAACACGAGGACTTCCCCAGAGGTCACCCATCCTAAGATTACTCTCGCCCCAAGCACGCTTAATCGCGGAGTTTTGATGGGATCCGTGCATTAGTGCTTTGGTATGATCGCACTGTCAAGTGTTGCACGATCAACGACTATATGTATGCCACCACGTGAACAACGCCAAAATCTAAAAAAGTCAATGTCTCCGATTGAGCTGAAACTTGGTAGGGAGGTAAATAAAATTATTACAACAAGATATTTTTTTATCGCAATTTTAACTCGCTTCGGTACTAAAACAAACAAAGGCATAAAAAAGAAAAAAAAAAGAGGTGCAACACGAGGACTTCCTGTGAGGTCACCCATCCTAGTACTACTCGCCCAAGCACGCTTAATGCGGAGTTCACGATGGGATCCGGTGCATTAGTGCTTTGGTATGATCGCACCGTCAAGTGTTGCACGATCAACGACTATATGTATGCCACCACGTGAACAACGCGAAAATCGGCAAAAAAGTCAATGTCTCCGATTGAATAAAACTTGGTAGGAGGTAAATAAAATTATTACAACAAGATATTTTTATCGCAATTTTAACTCGCTTTCGGTACTAAAACAAACAAAAGCATAAAAAAGAAACACGAAAAAAGAGGTGCAACACGAGGACTTCCTGTGAGGTCACCCATCCTAGTACTACTCGCCCAATCACGCCATCGCTGCGGAGTTCGATGGGATTGGTGCATTAGTGCTGGTATGATCCCGCGAGTGTTGCACGATCAAATGCCACCACGTGAACAAGAAAATCGGCAAAAAGTCAATGTCCGATTGAAATAAACACATTAGAGGCCGGTGAGGTCACCCATCCTAGTACTCGCAAGTTTTGATGGGATCAACTGGTACTATATGTATCGCCACCACACGTACGATGAACAACGTGAACAACGCGAAAATCGGAAAAAAAGTCAATGTCTCCAATTGAGCTGAAACTTGGTTGGGAGGTAAATAAAATTATTACAACAAGATATTTTTTATCGCAATTTTAACTCGCTCGGTACTAAAACAAACAAAGGCATAAAAAAGAAACACTAAAAAAGAGGTGCAACACGAGGACTTCCAGAGGTCACCCATCCTAGTACTACTTCGCCCAAGCACGCTTAATCATGGAGTTCTGATGGGATCCGTGCATTAGTCTTTGGTATGATCGCACTGTCAAGTGTTGCACGATCAACGACTATACGTATGCCACCACGTGAACAACGCGAAAATCGGAAAAAAAGTCAATGTCTCCGATTGAGCTGAAACTTGGTAGGGAGGTAAATAAAATTATTACAACAAGATATTTTTTATCGCAATTTTAACTCGCTCGGTACTAAAACAAACAAAGGCATAAAAAAGAAACACGAAAAAAGAGGTGCAACACGAGGACTTCCCAGGAGGTCACCCATCCTAGTACTACTCTCGCCCAAGCACGCTTAACTACGGAGTTTTGATGGGATCTGGTGCATTAGTGCCGGTATGATCGGACCTGTCAAGTGTTGCACGATCAACGACTATACGTATGCCACCACGTGAACAACGCGAAAATCGGCAAAAAAGTCAATGTCTCCGATTGAGCTGAAACTTGGTAGGGAGGTAAATAAAATTATTACAACAAGATATTTTTTATCGCAATTTTAACTCGCTCGGTACTAAAACAAACAAAGGCATAAAAAAGAAACACGAAAAAAGAGGTGCAACACGACGACTTCCCAGGAGGTCACCCATCCTAGTACTACTCTCGCCCAAGCACGCTTAACTGCGGAGTTTTGATGGGATCCGGTGCATTAGTGCTGGTATGATCGCACCTGTCAAGTGTTGCACGATCAACGACTATACGTATGCCACCACGTGAACAACGCGAAAATCGGCAAAAAAGTCAATGTCTCCGATTGAGCTGAAACACGAAAAAAGAGGTGCAACACGAGGACTTCCCAGGAGGTCACCCATCCTAGTACTACTCTCGCCCAAGCACGCTTAACTGCGGAGTTTTGATGGGATCCGGTGCATTAGTGCTGGTATGATCGCACCTGTCAAGTGTTGCACGATGAACGACTATACGTATGCCACCACGTGAACAACGCGAAAATCGGAAAAAAAGTCAATGTCTCCAATTGAGCTGAAACTTGGTTGGGAGGTAAATAAAATTATTACAACAAGATATTTTTTATCGCAATTTTAACTCGCTCGGTACTAAAACAAACAAAGGCATAAAAAAGAAACACGAAAAAAGAGGTGCAACACGAGGACTTCCCAGGAGGTCACCCATCCTAGTACTACTCTCGCCCAAGCACGCTTAACTGCGGAGTTCTGATGGGATCCGGTGCATTAGTGCTGGTATGATCGCACCTGTCAAGTGTTGCACGATCAACGACTATATGTATGCCACCACGTGAACAACGCGAAAATCGGCAAAAAAGTCAATGTCTCCGATTGAGCTGAAACTTGGTAGGGAGGTAAATAAAATTATTACAACAAGATATTTTTTATCGCAATTTTAACTCGCTCGGTACTAAAACAAACAAAGGCATAAAAAAGAAACACTAATAAAGAGGTGCAACACGAGGACTTCCCAGGAGGTCACCCATCCTAATACTACTCCGCCCAAAGCACGCTTAATCGTGGAGTTCGATGGGATCCGGTGCATTAGTGCTGGTATGATTCGCACCTGTCAAGTGCCAAGACGATCAACGACTATATGTATGCCACCACGTGAACAACGCAAAAATCGGGAAAAAAAGTCAATGTCTCCGATTGAGCTGAAACTTGGTAGGGAGGTAAATAAAATTATTACAACAAGATATTTTTTATCGCAATTTTAACTCGCTCGGTACTAAAACAAACAAAGGCATAAAAAAGAAACACGAAAAAAGAGGTGCAACACGAGGACTTCCCAGGAGGTCACCCATCCTAGTACTACTCTCGCCCAAGCACGCTTAACTGCGGAGTTCTGATGGGATCCAGGTGCATTAGTGCGGTATGATCGGACCTGTCAAGTGTTGACGATCAACGACTATATGTATGCCACCACGTGAACAACGCCAAAAATCGACAAAAAGTCAATGTCTCCGATTGAGCTGAAACTTGGTAGGGAGGTAAATAAAATTATTACAACAAGATATTTTTTATCGCAATTTTAACTCGCTTCGGTACTAAAACAAACAAAGGCATAAAAAAAAGAAACACGAAAAAAGAGGTGCAACACGAGGACTTCCTAGGAGGTCACCCATCCTAGTACTACTCTCGCCCAAGCACGCTTTTACTCGGAGTTTTGATGGGATCCGGTGCATTAGTGCTGGTATGATCGCACCTGTCAAGTGTTGCACGATCAACGACTATATGTATGCCACCACGTGAACAACGCGAAAATCGGCAAAAAAAGTCAATGTCTCCGATTGATTTGAAACTTGGTAGGGAGGTAAATAAAATTATTACAACAAGATATTTTTTATCTAATTTTAACTCGCTCGGTACTAAAACAAACAAAGGCATAAAAAGAAACACGAAAAAAGAGGTGCAACACGAGGACTTCCTGAGGAGGTCACCCATCCTAAGTATTACTCTGCGCCCAAGCACGCTTAATCGCGGAGTTTGGTGGGATCCGGTGCATTAGTGCTGGTATGATCGCACCTGTCAAGTGTTGCACGATCAACGACTATACGTATGCCACCACGTGAACAACGCGAAAATCGGAAAAAAAGTCAATGTCTCCGATTGAGCTGAAACTTGGTAGGGAGGTAAATAAAATTATTACAACAAGATATTTTTTATCGCAATTTTAACTCGCTTTCGGTGACTAAAACAAACAAAGGCATAAAAAAGAAACACGAAAAAGAGGTGCAACACGAGGACTTCCCGGGAGGTCACCCATCCTAGTATTACTCGCCCAAGCACGCTTAAGCGGAGTTTGATGGGATCCGGTGCATTAGTGCTGGTATGATCGCACCTGTCAAGTGTTGCACGATCAACGACTATACGTATGCCACCACGTGAACAACGCGAAAATCGGCAAAAAAGTCAATGTCTCCGATTGAGCTGAAACACGAAAAAAGAGGTGCAACACGAGGACTTCCCAGGAGGTCACCCATCCTAGTACTACTCTCGCCCAAGCACGCTTAATTGCGGAGTTTTGATGGGATCCGGTGCATTAGTGCTGGTATGATCGCACCTGTCAAGTGTTGCACGATCAACGACTATACGTATGCCACCACGTGAACAACGCGAAAATCGGCAAAAAAGTCAATGTCTCCGATTGAGCTGAAACTTGGTAGGGAGGTAAATAAAATTATTACAACAAGATATTTTTTATCGCAATTTTAACTCGCTCGGTACTAAAACAAACAAAGGCATAAAAAAGAAACACGAAAAAAGAGGTGCAACACGAGGACTTCCCAGGAGGTCACCCATCCTAGTACTACTCTCGCCCAAGCACGCTTTAATTGCGGAGTTTTGATGGGATCCGGTGCATTAGTGCTGGTATGATCGCACCTGTCAAGTGCTGCACGATCAACGACTATACGTATGCCACCACGTGAACAACGTGAAAATCGGCAAAAAATTCAATGTCTCCGATTGAGTTGAAACTTGGTAGGGAGGTAAATAAAATTATTACAACAAGATATTTTTTATCGCAATTTTAACTTTTCGGTACTAAAACAAACAAAGGCATAAAAAAGAAACACTAAAAAAGAGGTGCAACCACGAGGACTTCCTGGGAGGTCACCATCCTAGTATTACTCGCCCAAGCACGCTTAACTCACGGAGTTTTGATGGGATCCGGTGCATTAGTCTTTGGTATGATCGCTTTTGTCAAGTGTTGCACGATGAACGACTATACGTATGCCACCACGTGAACAACGCGAAAATCGGAAAAAAAGTCAATGTCTCCAATTGAGCTTAAACTTGGTTGGGAGGTAAATAAAATTATTACAACAAGATATTTTTTATCGCAATTTTAACTCGCTCGGTACTAAAACAAACAAAGGCATAAAAAAGAAACACGAAAAAAGAGGTGCAACACGAGGACTTCCTAGGAGGTCACCCATCCTAGTACTACTCTCGCCCAAGCACGCTTAACTACGGAGTTTTGATGGGATCCGGTGCATTAGTGCCGGTATGATCGGACCTGTCAAGTGTTGCACGATCAACGACTATACGTATGGCACCACGTGAACAACGCGAAAATCGACAAAAAAGTCAAAGTCTCCAATTGAATTTGAAACTTGGTAGGGAGGTAAATAAAATTATTACAACAAGATATTTTTTATGGCAATTTTAACTCGCTCGATTACTAAAACAAACAAAGGCATAAAAAGAAAAAAAAAAAAAGAGGTGCAACACGAGGACTTCAGGGGAGGTCACCCATCCTAATACTACTCTCGCCAAGCACGCAACGAGGCGGAGTTTGATGGGATCAGGTGCATTAGTCTTTGGTATGATCGCACTTTTGTCAAGTGTTGCACGATCAACGACTATACGTATGCCACCACGTGAACAACGCGAAAATCGGCAAAAAGTCAATGTCTCCGATTGAGCTGAAACTTGGTAGGGAGGTAAATAAAATTATTACAACAAGATATTTTTTATCGCAATTTTAACTCGCTGGGGGTACTAAAACAAACAAAGGCATAAAAAAAAACACTAATAAAGAGGTGCAACACGAGGACTTCCGGGGAGGTCACCCATCCTAATACTACTCTGCCCAAGCACGCTTAACTGCGGAGTTTTGATGGGATCGGTGCATTAGTCTTTGTATGATCGCACTGTCAAATGTTGCACGATCAACGACTATCGTATGCCACCACGTGAACAACGCGAAAAATCGGTAAAAAAGTCAATGTCTCCGATTGAAAGCTGAAACTTCAGTTGGGAGGTAAATAAAATTATTACAACAAGATATTTTTTATCGCAATTTTAACTCGCTCGGTACTAAAACAAACAAAGGCATAAAAAAGAAACACGAAAAAAGAGGTGCAACACGAGGACTTCCTAGGAGGTCACCCATCCTAGTACTACTCTCGCCCAAGCACGCTTAACTACGGAGTTTTGATGGGATCCGGTGCATTAGTGCCGGTATGATCGGACCTGTCAAGTGTTGCACGATCAACGACTATACGTATGGCACCACGTGAACAACGCGAAAATCGACAAAAAAGTCAATGTCTCCAATTGAGCTGAAACTTGGTAGGGAGGTAAATAAAATTATTACAACAAGATATTTTTTATCGCAATTTTAACTCGCTCGGTACTAAAACAAACAAAGGCATAAAAAAGAAACACGAAAAAAGAGGTGCAACACGACGACTTCCCAGGAGGTCACCCATCCTAGTACTACTCTCGCCCAAGCACGCTTAACAGCGGAGTTTTGATGGGATCCGGTGCATTAGTCTTTGGTATGATCGCACCAATCAAGTGTTGCACGATCAACGACTATACGTATGCCACCACGTGAACAACGCGAAAATCGGCAAAAAAGTCAATGTCTCGATTGAAAGCTGAAACAAAAAAAGAGGTACAACACGGGGACTTCGGGAGGTCAAATCCTAGTACTACTTTGGGGCGGCTTAAGCTGCGGAGTTTTGATGGGATCCGGTGCGTTAGTGCTGGTATGATCGCTTTTTGTCAAGTGTTAGACGATGAGCGACTATCGTATGCCACCACGTGAACAACGAAAATCGGAAAAAAAGTCAATGTCTCGATTGAGCTGAAACTTGGTTGGGAGGTAAATAAAATAATTACAACAAGATATTTTTTAGCAATTTTAACTCGCTTGGGTACTAAAACAAACAAAGGCATAAAAAAGAAACACGAAAAAAGAGGTGCAACACGAGGACTTCCCAGGAGGTCACCCATCCTAGTACTACTCTCGCCCAAGCACGCTTAACTGCGGAGTTCTGATGGGATCCGGTGCTTTAGTGCTGGTATGATCGCACCTGTCAAGTGTTGCACGATCAACGACTATACGTATGCCACCACGTGAACAACGCGAAAATCGGCAAACAAGTCAATGTCTCCGATTGAACTGAAACTTGGTAGGGAGGTAAATAAAATTATTACAACAAGATATTTTTTATCACAATTTTAACTCGCTCGGTACTAAAACAAACAAAGGCATAAAAAAGAAACACTAATAAAGAGGTGCAACACGAGGACTTCCCCGTAGGTCACCCATCCTAGTACTAATCTCGCCCAAGCACGCTTAACTACGGAGTTCTGATGGGATCCGATGCATTAGTGCTGGTATGATCACACCTGTCAAGTGTTGCACGATCAACGACTATACGTATGCCACCACGTGAACAACGCGAAAATCGGCAAAAAAGTCAATGTCTCCGATTGAGCTGAAACTTGGTAGGGAGGTAAATAAAATTATTACAACAAGATATTTTTTATCGCAATTTTAACTCGCTTCGGTACTAAAACAAACAAAGGCATAAAAAGAAACACTAAAAAGAGGTGCAACACGAGGACTTCCCCGGAGGTCACCCATCCTAGTACTACTCTCGCCCAACACGCTTAACATGAGTTCGATGGGATCGGTGCATTAGTGCTTTGGTATGATCGCACACTGTCAAATGTTGCACGATCAACGACTATACGTATGCCACCACGTGAACAACGCGAAAATCGGCAAAAAAGTCAATGTCTCCGATTGAGCTGAAACTTGGTAGGGAGGTAAATAAAATTATTACAACAAGATATTTTTTATCGCAATTTTAACTCGCTTCGGTACTAAAACAAACAAAGGCATAAAAAGAAACTGAAAAAGAGGTGCAACACGAGGACTTCCCAGGAGGTCACCCATCCTAGTACTACTCTCGCCCAAGCACACTTAACTACGGAGTTTTGATGGGATCCGGTGCATTAGTGCCGGTATGATCGAACCTGTCAAGTGTTGCACGATCAACGACTATACGTATGGCACCACGTGAACAACGCGAAAATCGACAAAAAAGTCAATGTCTCCGATTGAGCTGAAACTTGGTAGGGAGGTAAATAAAATTATTACAACAAGATATTTTTTATCGCAATTTTAACTCGCTCGGTACTAAAACAAACAAAGGCATAAAAAAGAAACACGAAAAAAGAGGTGCAACACGAGGACTTCCCAGGAGGTCACCCATCCTAGTACTACTTTTGCCCAAGCACGCTTAACGGCGGAGTTTTGATGGGATCGTGCATTAGTCTTTGGTATGATCGCACTGTCAAGTGTTTTGACGATCAACGACTATATTATGCCACCACGTGAACGCTAAAATCGGCAAAAAAGTCAATGTGAAGGGGGAGGTAAAATAAAATTCGGCAACAAAAGTCAATTTCTCAAAAATTTAAAACAAAAGGCATAAAAAAAGAAACAAAAAAAGAGGTGCAACCACGAGGACTTCCGGAGGTCACCCATCTAGTACTACTTTTCGCCCAGGGGCACGCTTAAGCTGCGGAGTTTTGATGGGATCCGGTGCGTTAGTCTTTGGTATGATCGCTTTTGTCAAGTGTTGCACGATGAGCGACTATATGTATGCCACCACGTGAACAACGCCGAAAATCGGAAAAAAAGTCAATGTCTCCAATTGAGCTGAAACTTGGTTGGGAGGTAAATAAAATAATTACAACAAGATATTTTTTATCGCAATTTTAACTCGCTCGGTACTAAAACAAACAAAGGCATAAAAAAGAAACACGAAAAAAGAGGTGCAACACGAGGACTTCCCAGGAGGTCACCCATCCCTAATCTTACTACCGCCCAAGCACGCTTCCTTTGGAGTTCTGATGGGATCCGGTGCGTTAGTGCTGGTATGATCGCACTGTCAAGTGTTGCACGATCAGCGACTATCACGTATGCCGCACCACGTGAACAACGCGAAAATCGGCAAAAAGTCAATGTCTCCGATTGTGAAACTTGAGTAGGGAGGTAAATAAAATTATTACAACAAGATATTTTTTTTATCACAATTTTAACTCGCTCGGTACTAAAACAAACAAAGGCATAAAAAGAAACACTAATAAAGAGGTGCAACACGGGGGACTTCCCAGTGAGGTCACCCATCCTAGTACTAATTCGCCCAAGCACGCAACTCTGCGGAGTTCGATGGGATCCAGATGCATTAGTCTTTGGTATGATCACCTGTCAAGTGTTGCACGATCAACGACTATACGTATGCCACCACGTGAACAACGCTTGAAAAATCGGCAAAAAGTCAATGTCTCCGATTAATTTGAAACTTGGTAGGGAGGTAAATAAAATTATTACAACAAGATATTTTTTATCGCAATTTTAACTCGCTCGGTACTAAAACAAACAAAGGCATAAAAAAGAAACACGAAAAAAGAGGTGCAACACGAGGACTTCCCAGGGGGTCACCCATCCTAGTACTACTCTCGCCCAAGCACGCTTAGGCTGCGGAGTTTGATGGGATCCGGTGCATTAGTCTTTGGTATGATCGCTTTTGTCAAGTGTTGCACGATCAGCGACTATCATGTATGCCCACGTGAACAACGCGAAAATCGGCAAAAAAGTCAATGTCTCAGATTGAGCTGAAACTTGGTAGGGAGGTATATAAAATTATTACAACAAGATATTTTTTTATCGCAATTTTAACTCGCCTCGATTACTAAAACAAACAAAGGCATAAAAAAAACACGAAAAAAGGTGCAACACGAGGACTTCCCAGGGGGTCACCCATCCTAGTACTACTCTCGCCCAAGCACGCTTAACTGCGGAGTTTTGATGGGATCCGGTGCATTAATGGTATGATCGCACCTGTCAAGTGTTGCACGATCAACGACTATACGTATGCCACCACGTGAACAACGCGAAAATCGCAAAAGCCAATGTCTCCGATTAATTTGAAACTTGGTAGGGAGGTAAATAAAATTATTACAACAAGATATTTTTTTATCGCAATTTTAACTCGCTCGGTACTAAAACAAACAAAGGCATAAAAAAGAAACACGAAAAAAGAGGTGCAACACGAGGACTTCCCAGGAGGTCACCCATCCTAGTACTACTTTCGCCCAAGCACGCTTAACTGCGGAGTTCATGGGATCAGGTGCATTAGTGCTGGTATGATCGCACTGTCCAAGTGTTGCACGATCAACGACTATACGTATGCCACCACGTGAAAATCGGCAAAAAAGTCAATGTCTCGATTGAGCTGAAAACTTGGTAGGGAGGTAAATAAAATTATTACAACAAGATATTTTTATCGCAATTTTAACTCGCTCGGTACTAAAACAAACAAAAGGCATAAAAAGAAACACGAAAAAAGAGGTGCAACACGAGGGACTTCCCAAGAGAGGTCACCTATCCTAGTACTTTCCCCTCGCCCAAGCACGCTTAATCTGCGGAGTTCGATGGGATCCGGTGCATTAGTGCTGGTATGATCGCTTTTGTCAAGTGTTGCACGATCAACGACTATCGTATGCCACCACGTGAACAACGCGAAAATCGGGAAAAAAAGTCAATGTCTTCGATTGAGCTGAAACTTGGTAGGGAGGTAAATAAAATTATTACAACAAGATATTTTTTATCGCAATTTTAACTCGCTCGGTACTAAAACAAACAAAGGCATAAAAAGAAACACGAAAAAGAGGTGCAACCGAGGACTTCTGGGAGGTCACCCATCCTAGTACTACTCTCGCCCAAGCAAGCTTGCGGAGTTCGATGGGATCCGGTGCATTAGTCTTTGGTATGATCGCTTTGTCAAGTGTTGCACGATGGCGACTATATGTATGCCACCACGTGAACAACGCGAAAATCGGCAAAAAAGTCAATGTCTCCGATTGAGCTGAAACTTGGTAGGGAGGTAAATAAAATTATTACAACAAGATATTTTTTTTATCACAATTTTAACTCTTTCGGTACTAAAACAAACAAAGGCATAAAAAAACACTAATAAAAGGTGCAACCACGAGGACTTCTTAGGGGGTCACCCATCCTAGTACTAATCTAGCCCAAGCACACTTAACTTCGGAGTTCTGATGGGATCCGGTGCGTTAGTCTTTGGTATGATCGCACATCAAGTGTTGCACGATCAACGATTATATGTATGCCACCACGTGAACAACGCGAAAATTCCAAAAAAGTCAATGTCTCCGATTGAGCTGAAACTTGGTAGGGAGGTAAATAAAATTATTACAACAAGATATTTTTTATCGCAATTTTAACTCGCATTTCGGTACTAAAACAAACAAAGGCATAAAAAAAAACACGAAAAAAGAGGTGCAACACGAGGACTTCTGGGAGGTCACCCATCCTAGTACTACTCTCGCCAAGCACGCTTAAATTGCGGAGTTGATGGGATCGGTGCATTAGTGCTGGTATGATCGCACTGTCAAGTGTTGCACGATCAACGACTATATGTATGCCACCACGTGAACAACGAAAATCGGCAAAAAAGTCAATGTCTCCGATTGAGCTGAAACTTGGTAGGGAGGTAAATAAAATTATTACAACAAGATATTTTTTATCGCAATTTTAACTATTTCGGTACTAAAACAAACAAAGGCATAAAAAGAAACACGAAAAAAGAGGTGCAACACGAGGACTTCCTGGGAGGTCACCCATCCTAGTACTACTCTCGCTAAGCCACGCTTAATCATGCGGAGTTCGATGGGATCAGGTGCATTAGTGCTGGTATGATCGCTTTTGTCAAGTGTTGCACGATCAGCGACTATCGTATGCCACCACGTGAACAACGCGTAAAATCGGCAAAAAAAGTCAATGTCTCCGATTGAGTGAAACTTGGTAGGGAGGTAAATAAAATTATTACAACAAGATATTTTTTATCATAATTTTAACTCATTTCGGTACTAAAACAAACAAAGGCATAAAAAGAAACACGAAAAAAGAGGTCAACCACGAGAACTTCCCGGGGAGGTCACCCATCCTAGTACTACTCCGCCCAGCACGCTTAAGCTGCGGAGTTCGATGGGATCAGGTGCATTAGTGCTTGGTATGATCGCTTTTGTCAAGTGTTGCACGATCAACGACTATATGTATGCCACCACGTGAACAACGAAAATCAGCAAAAAAGCCAATGTCTCCGATTGAGCTGAAACTTGGTAGGGAGGTAAATAAAATTATTACAACAAGATATTTTTTATCGCAATTTTAACTCGCTCGGTACTAAAACAAACAAAGGCGTAAAAAGAAACACGAAAAAAGAGGTGCAACACGAGAACTTCCCGGAGGTCACCCATCCTAGTACTACTCGCCTAAGCACGCTTAAGCTGCGGAGTTCTGATGGGATCCGGTGCATTAAGTGCTGGTATGATCGCACTGTCAAGTGTTGCACGATCAAACGACTATATGTATGCCACCACGTGAACAACGCAATCGACAAAAAAGCCAATGTCTCAGATTGAGGGCTGAAACTTGGTAGGGAGGTAAATAAAATTATTACAACAAGATATTTTTTATCGCAATTTTAACTCGCTTCGGTACTAAAAAGAAACAAAAGCATAAAAAAAAACACGAAAAAGAGGTGCGACCGAGGGACTTCCGGAGGGCACCCGTCCTAGTACTACTCGAACAACGCTAAAAGGCGCTTAGCTGCGGAGTTCTGATGGGATCAAGGTGCATTAGTGCTTTGGTATGATCGCTTTGTCAAGTGTTGCACGATCAACGACTATATGTATGCCACCACGTGAGCAGCAACGAAAATCAACAAAAAAGCCAATGTCTCAGATTGAGCTGAAACTTGGTAGGGAGGTAAATAAAATTATTACAACAAGATATTTTTTATCGCAATTTTAACTCGCTCGGTACTAAAAAAAACAAAAGCATAAAAAACACGAAAAAAGAGGCCAAGAACACGAGGACTTGAGGGAGGTCACCTTATCCTAATACTACTACTACCAAGCACGCATTTCATGGAGTTCGATGGGATCGGTGCATTAGTCTTTGGTATGATCCCACTGTCAAGTGTTGCACGATCCATCAACTATCATTATGCCACCACGTGAACAACGCGAAAATCGGTAAAAAGTCAAAAAAAGTCAATGTCTCAAGATATTTTTATCGTAAAACTCCGCTTTACTGGAAAAACAAAAACCGAAAAAGAGGTGCAACACGAGGACTTCGGGGAGGTCACCCATCCTAGTACTACTCTCGCCCAAGCACGCTTAACTTCGGAGTTTTGATGGGATCCGGTGCATTAGTGCTGGTATGATCGCTTTGTCAAGTGTTGCGATGAGCGACTATCGTATGCCACCACGTGAACAAGCTCGAAAATCGGCAAAAAAGTCAATGTCTCAGATTGGCTGAAACAGTAGGGAGGTAAAATAAAATTATTACAACAAGATGTTTTTTTATCGCAATTTTAACTTCGCTTCGGTACTAAAACAAACAAAAGGCATAAAAAAAAAAAAAAAGGTGCAACCACGAGGGACTTCCCGGGGAGGTCACCCGTCCTAGTACTACTCTCGCCCCAAGCACGCGGCAAGCTGCGGAGTTTTGATGGGATCCGGTGCATTAGTGCTGGTATGATCGCACCTGTCAAGTGTTACGATCAACTGACTATCTCGTATGCCCCACGTGAACAACGAAAATCGACAAAAAAAGCCAATGTCTCCGGATTGAGCTGGAAAACTTGGTAGGGAGGTAAATAAAATTATTACAACAAGATATTTTTTATCGCAATTTTAACTATTTCGGTACTAAAAAGAAACAAAAGCATAAAAAGAAACACGAAAAAAGGTGCAACTCTGAGGGACTTCCCGGGGCGTCACCCGTCCCAATCTCTACCGCCCGATCACGCCTTTGCGGAGTTCGATGGGATCAGGTGCATTAGTGTTGGTATGATCCCTTTGTCAAGTGTTGCGATCAGCATTATCGTATACCACCACGTGAACAATCGGCCAAAAAGTCAATGTCTCAGATTAATTTGAAACTGAAAAAGAGGTCATGAGGGACTTCCCAAGAGGTCACCCGTCTAATCTACTCTCGCCAAAACACGGCAAGCTGGGGAGTTTTGATGGGATCCGGTGCATTAGTGCTTTGGTATGATCGCACCTTTTGTCAGGAAGTGTTGCTGATGAGCGACTATCATTATGCCACCACGTGAACAAAATCGGAAAAAAAAGTCAATGTCTCATTTAAATTTGAAACTTGGTTGGGAGGTAAATAAAATTATTACAACAAGATATTTTTTATCGCAATTTTAACTTCGCTCGGTACTAAAACAAACAAAGGCATAAAAAAGCCAAAAACACGAAAAAGAGGTGCTGACACGAGGACTTCCCGGAGGTCACCCATCCCAGTCTCGCCCCGAAACACGGCTTAAGCTGCGGAGTTCTGATGGGATCCGGTGCATTAGTGGTGGTATGATCGCACCGTCGAGTGTTCGCGATCAATATCAGTATAAGTATGCCCATACGTGAATTCATGCCTTGTCGGAAAAAAGTCAATGTCTCCCATTGAATTTGAAAACTTGGTATGGAGGTAAATAAAATTATTACAATGAAGATATTTTTTATCATGATTTTAACTGTTTCGGTCTTCAAAACAAACAAGCGTAAAAAAAACAATAAAAAAGGACTTCCGGAGGTCACCCAGAAGTCTTACTCGCCCAAAAAGCTGCGGAAATGGGATCCGGTGCATTAGTGCTAGTATGATCGCTTTGTCAAGTGTTGCCGCGATCAACGACTATCCGTATGCCACCACGTGAAAATCGGCAAAAAAAGTCAATGTCTCTCATTGAAATTTGAAATTTGAAAAGAGGTGCAACACGAGGGACTTCGGGAGGTCACCTATCTAGTACTACTCACCATGAAACTGCGGCTTAAGCTGCGGAGTGTTGATGGGATCGGGGCATTAGTCTTTGGTATGATCGCACTGTCAAGTGACGATGAGACTTATCGTATGCCACCGCGTGAGCAGCGAAAATCAGGAAAAAAAGTCAATGTCTCAATTGATTTGAAACTTGGTTGGGAGGTAAATAAAATTATTACAACAAGATATTTTTTATCGCAATTTTAACTCTTTCGATTACTAAAACAAATAAAGGCATAAAAAGAAACTTAAAAAAGAGGTCAACACGAGGACTTCCGGGGAGGTCACCCATCCTAGTACTCTTACGCCCCAAGCACGCTTAAGCCCGGAGTTCGATGGGATCCGGTGCATTAGTGGTGGTATGATCGCTTTGTCAGTGTTGTTGCGATCAACGATTATAAGTATGCCACCACGTGAACAACGCGAAAATCGGCAAAAAGTCAATGTCTCCGATTGAGCTGGAAAAATTGGGGAGGTAAATAAAATTATTACAACAAGATATTTTTATCGCAATTTTAACTCGTTCGGTACTAAAACAAACAAAGGCATAAAAAAGAAACACTAATAAAGAGGTGCAACACGAGGACTTCAGGAGGTCGCCCATCCCAGTACTACTCTCGCTAAAGCACGCTTAACTGCGGAGTTCTGATGGGATCCGGTGCATTAGTCTTTGCTATGATCCTTGCCCTGTCAAGTGTTGCACGATCAACGACTATCATATGCCACCACGTGAACAACGGAAAATCGGCAAAAAAGTCAATGTCTCGATTAATTTGAAACTATTAGGGAGGTAAATAAAATTATTACAACAAGATATTTTTTATCGCAATTTTAACTTTTCCGGTACTAAAACAAACAAAAGGCCAAAACGAAAAAGAGGTGCAACACGAGGACTTCAGGGAGGTCACCCATCCAAAGTACTACTCGCCTAAGCACGCTTAGCTGCATGGAGTTCAATGGGATCCGGTGCATTAGTCTTTGGTATGATCGCTTTTGTCAAGTGTTGCACGATCAGCGACTATCGTATGCCACCACGTGAACAATGAAAATCGCAAAAAATCAATGTCTTAGATTGGTACGAAAACGAAAAGAGGTGCAACAACGAGGACTTCAGGGAGGTCACCTATCCCTGGTACTACTCCTTGACCACGTTTAACTGCGGCGGAGTTTGATGGGATCCAGGTGCATTAGTGCTGGTATGATCGCTTTTGTCAAGTGTTGTGTGATGAGCGATATCGTATGCCACCAGCGTGAGCAACTTGAAAATCGGCAAAAAGTCAATGTCTCGATTGAGCTGAGGCTGGTAGGGGGTAAATAAAATTATTACAACAAGATGTTTTTTTCTCAATTTTAACTCGCTCGATGCTAAAAGGCAAAAAAAAAAAAAACCTGAAAAAGAGGTCTGACCACGAGGACTTCGGGAGGTCGCCCGTCTAGTACTACTCTCACCCAAACACGCTTAGGCTGCGGAGGTTACGATGGGATCCGGTGCATTAGTGCTGGTATGATCGCACCTGTCAAGTGTTGCTGCGATCAACGACTATCGTATGCCACGTGAAAACGTCGAAAATGTCAAAAAGTCGATGTCTCAGAGCTGAAAACAGTAGGAGGTAAATAAAATTATTACAACAAGATATTTTTTATGTAATTTTAACTCGCTCGGTACTAAAACAAACAAAGCATAAAAAAAACACGAAAAAGGGTGCAACACGAGGATTCCCGGAGGTCACCCATCCTAGTATTATTCTCGCCCAAGCACGCTTCTTGCGGAGTTCGATGGGATCCGGTGCATTAGTGCTTTGGTATGATCCCGCTGTCAAGTGTTGCCACGATCAACGATTATATTATCGTGAACAACGCTTAAAATCGGCAAAAAGTCAATGTCTTCGATTGGTGAAACAAAATTGAAAAAGAGGAATTTGCAACACTAAGGACTTCAAAGGAGGTCACCCATGCAACAATTACTACTCTGAGGTCCCCAGCAAGCTTACCGCCTGCGGGCTTTTGATGAGATCGAGTGCATTAGTCTGGTATGATCGCGACTGTCGAGTGTTGCACGATGAGCGACTATTATGCCACCACGTGAACAACGCGAAAATCGGAAAAAAAGTCAATGTCTCGATCGAGGAAACCGTTGGAGGTAAATAAAATTATTACAACAAGATATTTTTTATCGCAATTTTAACTTTCGCTTCGGTACTAAAACAAACAAAAGGCATAAAAAAAACACGAAAAAAGAGGTGCAACCACGAGGACTTCCGAGGTCGCCCATCCAATCTTACTACCCTAAGCACGCAAGCTGCCGGGTTCGATGGGATCCGGTGCATTAGTGCTTTGGTATGATCGCTTTGTCAAGTGTTGCACGATCAACGACTATCACGTATGCCACCACGTGAACAAGAAAATCGGCAAAAAAGTCAATGTCTCCGATTGAGCTGAAACTTGGGGGAGGTAAATAAAATTATTACAACAAGATATTTTTATCGCAATTTTGAATCTCTTTCGGAACTAAAAAACAAAAGCATAAAAAACCGCGAAAAAAGAGGGCGACCACGAGGACGGGAGGTCACCCAATCTTCTACTCGTGACAAACTGGCTGCGGAGTTTTGGGATCAGGTGCATTAGTGCTGGTATGATCCTTTTATCAAGTGTTGCCGCGATCAGCATTTATCATTATGCCACCACGTGAACAAGCGAAAATCGGCCAAAAAAAGTCGATTAATGCTAGATTGAAAACACGAAAAAAGAGGTGCAACTGAGGACTTCCGGAGGTCCCCCATCCTAATCACTACTCTGCAAAGCACGCTTTTTAAGCTGCGGAGTTTTGATGGGATCCGGTGCATTAGTGCTGGTATGATCGCACCGTCAAGTGTTGCCGCGATGAAACGACTATCATTATGCACCACGTGAACAACAGCCTTGAAAATCGGAAAAAAGTCAATGTCTCCAATTTAGCATTTGAAACTTGGTTGGGAGGTAAATAAAATTATTACAACAAGATATTTTTTATCGCAATTTTAACAAGCTCGGTACTAAAACAAACAAAGGCATAAAAAAACACGAAAAAGAGTGTCAACCACGAGGACTTCCCGAAGGTCACCCATCCTAGTACTCTCGCCCAAGCATGCTTAAGCTGCGGAGTTCTGATGGGATCCGTGCATTAGTGGTGGTATGATCGCCCCTGTCAAGTGTTGCCACGATCAATGACTATAAGTATCCACCACGTGAACAACGAAAATCGGGAAAAAAGTCAATGTCAGATTGAGCTGAAACTTGGTAGGGAGGTAAATAAAATTATTACAACAAGATATTTTTTATCGCAATTTAACTCGCTCGGTACTAAAACAAACAAAGGCATAAAAAGAAACACTAATAAAGAGGTGCGACCACGAGGACTTCCCGGGAGGTCACCCATCCTAATCTTACTCTACAGCAAGCAAGCTGAGAAGTTCTAATGGGATCCGGTGCATTAGTGCTGGTATGATCCTTAGGTCAAGTGTTGCTTACGATCGGCGACTATCACATTATGCCAGCACGTGAACAAGCGAAAATCGGCAAAAAAGTCAATGTCTCAGATTGAGTGAAACCTGAAAAAAGAGGTAACAACACGAGGACTTCCCAGGAGGTCACCTATCCAAAGTACTACTCTCAACACGCCCCAGGAGGCAAGCAAGCTGCGGAGTTTTTGATGGGATCAGGTGCATTAGTGCTTTGGTATGATCGCTTTTTGTCAAGTGTTGCACGATGAGCGACTATCGTATGCCACCACGTGAACAACGCGAAAATCGGAAAAAAAGTCAATGTCTCGATTGATTTGAAACTTGGTTGGGAGGTAAATAAAATTATTACAACAAGATATTTTTATCGCAATTTTAACTCGCTCGATACTAAAACAAATAAAGGCATAAAAAAAACACGAAAAAGGTCTGCCACGAAAATACCACGATGGGACTTCCCAGGGAGGTCACCTATCCTAGTACTCAACAGATTCGCTAGGGAGGTAAATAAAATTATTACAACAAGATATTTTTATCATAATTTTAACCTTTCGCTCGGTACTAAAAAAGCAAACAAGGCGTAAAAAGCCAATTTAATAAAGAGGTCTGACCACGAGGACTTCAGGAGGTCACCCATCCTAGTACTACTGCCCAAGCACGCTTAATCATGGAGTTTGATGGGATCGGTGCATTAGTGCTGGTATGATCGCCTTTGTCAAAGTGTTGCACCACGATCAGCGACTATAAGTATGCCTTGCGTGAACAAGCGAAAATCGGCAAAAAGTCAATGTCTCGATTGAGCTGAAACTTGTAGGGAGGTAAATAAAATTATTACAACAAGATATTTTTTATCGCAATTTTAACTTGCATTCGGTACTAAAACAAACAAAGGCATAAAAAAAAACACTAAAAAGAGGTGCAACCACGAGGACTTCCCGAGGAGGTCACCCATCCTAGTCTTACTCGCCCAAGCAAGCTTAGGCTGGAGTTTGATGGGATCCGGTGCATTAGTGCTGGTATGATCGCTGTCAAGTGTTGCCCACCGATCCAACGAGCCTCGTATGCCCACCACGTGAACAACGCGAAAATCGCAAAAAGTCAATGTCTCCGGTTAATTTGAAACTTGTAGGGAGGTAAATAAAAATTACAACAAGATATTTTTTATCGCAATTTTAACTTCGCTTCGATCTTAAAACAAACAAAGGCGTAAAAAGAAAAAAAAGAGGTGCGACACGAGGACTTCCGGAGGTCACCCATCCTAGTACTACTCTCACGCGTAAGCTGCGGAGTTTTGATGGGATCCGGTGCATTAGTCTTTGGTATGATCGCACCTGTCAAGTGTTGCACGATCAGCGACTATCGTATGCCACCCGTGAACAAGCGAAAATCATGAAAAAAGCCAATGTCTCGATTGAGTGAAACTTGTAGGAGGTAAATAAAATTATTATAACAAGATATTTTTTTATCTAATTTTAACTTTCATTTCGATGCCAAAACAAACAAAGGCATAAAAAAGAAACACGAAAAGAGGTAACAAAGAACTTCGGAGGTCACCATCACTAATCCTGCTGTGGCGCGCTTAGCTGCGGAGTTCTATGGGATCCGGTGCATTGAGTCTTGGTATGATCGCTTTGTCAAGTGTTACCCCATCAACGACTATATGTATGCCACCACGTGAACAACGCCAAAATCGGCAAAAAGTCAATGTCTCGATTGAGCTGAAAACTGGTAGGAGGTAAATAAAATTATTACAACAAGATATTTTTATCGCAATTTTAACTCGCATTACTAAAAAAACAAAAGCATAAAAAAAAACACGAAAAAAGAGGTGCAACACGAGGACTTCGTGAGGTCACCCATCCCTAGTACTCTCGCCTAAACACGCTTGCGGAGTTACGATGGGATCCGTGCATTAGTGCTGGTATGATGCGACTTTGTCAAAAGAACCGATCAACGACTATCATTATGCCACCACGTGAACAACATAAAATCGCAAAAAGTCAATGTCTCAGATTGAGCTGAAACTTGGTGGGAGGTAAATAAAAATTACATAAACAAGATATTTTTTATCGCAATTTTAACTCTTCGGTACTAAAACAAACAAAGGCATAAAAGAAACCCGAAAAGAGGTGCAACACGAGAACTTCCAGGTCACCCATCCCTAGTACTACTCTGCGCCCAAAGCTGCCGGAGTTAAATGATGGGATCGGTGCAATCTTGGTATGATCGCTTTTGTCAAGTGTTGCCACGATCAACGACTATACGTATGCCACCACGTGAACAACGAAAATCGACAAACAAGTCAATGTCTCGATTAATTTGAAACTTGTAGGGAGGTAAATAAAATTATTACAACAAGATATTTTATCACAATTTTAACTTCTTTCGCTCGGTACTAAAACAAACAAAGAGTAAAAAAACAATAAAGAGGTGCAACACGAGGACTTCCCGTGGGTCACCCATCCTAGGTACTAATCTGCCCAAGCACGGCAACTCTGGAGTTCCCATGGGATCAGGTGCATTAGTGCTGTATGATCACACAGCCAAGTGTTGCCTGATCAACGACTATCTTATCTACAAATGAACAACAGAAAATCGGCAAAAAGTCAATGTCTCGATTGGCTGAAACTTGGCAGGAGGTAAATCAAAATTATTACAACAAGATATTTTTTCGCAATTTTAACTCGCCTCGGTACTAAAACAAAAAAGGCATAAAAGAAACAAAAAAGAGGTGCAACCAGGACGAGGAGGTCACCCATCCTAGTACTACTCGCCCAAGCACGCAGGCGTTTGCGGGTTCCATGGGATCCGTGCATTAGTGCTGGTATGATCGCTTTTGTCAAGTGTACAATGAATAACGACTATATGCCTGCGTGAACACGCTAAAATGCGGCTGAAAAGTCAATGTCTCCGATTAATTTGCTGGAAACTTCAGTGAGGAGGTAAAATAAAATTATTACAACAAGATATTTTTTATCGCAATTTTAACTCGTTTCGGTGCTAAAACAAACAAGGCATAAAAAAGAAACCACGAAAAAGAGGTGCAACACGGGACTTCCCGGAGGTCACCCATCCTAAGACATTCCTCGCGAGCACGCTTAACTGCTGAGTTCGATGGGATCCGGTGCATTAGTGCTGGTATGATCGCACCTGTCAAGTGTTTACCGATCAACTGCTACATTATGCCACCACGTGAACAACGCCAAAATCGACAAAAAGTCAATGTCTCCATGAATAAACATAGTAGGGAGGTAAATAAAATTATTACAACAAGATATTTTTATCGCATTTTAACTCGCCGGTACTAAAACAAACAAGGCATAAAAAGAAACACGAAAAAGGGTGCAACCACGAGGAACTTCCCAGAGGTCACCCATCCTAAGATTCTCTCGCCAAGCCTTTGCCCGGAGTTTTGATGGGATGGAATGCATTAGTCTTTGGTATGATCGCTTTTGTCAAGTGTACTACGATGAGCGACTATCATTATCTACGTGAACTAGCAATGGGAAAAAAAAAGTCAATGTCTCCAATTTAATTTAAAACTTGGTTGGGAGGTAAATAAAGTCATTACAACAAGATATGTATCGCAATTTTAACTCGCTCGGTGCTTAAAACAAACAAAGGCGTAAAAGACACCTGTGAAAAAGAGGTCGCAACACGAGGACTTCGAGTGTACATGCGTCACAGATGCTCTCTAAGCTAACTGCGTATGTCTTGGAGATACGGTGGGATCGGTCAGTGCATTAGCGGTGGTGATGCTTTTTGTCAGGTGTTACCTGATCGTGACTATGTATGTACCACCACGTGAAACAGCCTCGACAAATCGGAGTCAGATGTCTCCGATTGACTGAAAACTTGGTGGGGAGGTAAATAAAATTATTACAACAAGATATTTTATCGCATTTATTCACTTTCGATAGGTACTAAAACAAATGAGGCGTAAAAGAAACAACGAAATAAAAGAGGTCTGCAACCACGAGGGACTTCCCGAGGGAGGTCACCCACGTCTAGGTACTACTCAGCCCAAGCCTGCTGGCATGCTGCCGAAGTTACTGATGGGATCAGGTGCGTGAGTCGTGACGTCTGATCGCTCTGTCAAGTGACTGCGATCGACGGTACTATCGTGTGCCTGCACGTGAGCAAGCGAAATCTCGGCAGTCGATGTCTCAGATTGAGCTGAAACAGGGAGGTAAATAAAATTATTACAACAAGATATTTTTATCGATTTTAACTGTTCAGTCTTAAAACAAACAAAGGCATAAAAAACCGAAAAAGAGGTGCGACACGAGGACTTCAGGAGGTCACCATCCTAGTTACTACTCTCGGCCCAACTGACCGCATAAGCTGCGGAGGTTCTCGGTGGGATCCAGGTGCACATTGAGTGCTTGGTATGTTCGCTCTGTCAAGTGTTGCCACGATCGCAAACTGGCCTGTCGTGCCATGCACGTGAACTAGCTTGAAAATCGGCTAAAAGTCGGTAAATGTCTCGGAACGCTGAGGCACTTGTGAGGAGAGGTAAATAAAATTATTACAACAAGATATATATACTGATTTTAAGCTGCTTCGGTACTTAAAACAAACAGTAAGGCATACACTTTGGAAACACGAAAAGAGGTCTGACACATGAGGACTTCCCGGGGAGGTCACCCGTCCCAGTACTTACTGCATGGCCCGCGGCGCTTCAACTGCGGAGTTACGAGTGGGGGTCAGGTGCGTCTGAGTGGCGAGCATGGTCATGCCTCGAGTGTCACGCGCGATCAACGACTATGTATGCCTGCGTGAATGAGCAATGAAAATCGTGCAGTCGATGTCTCAGATTGATTTGGCTTAGTGAGGTAAATGTCAAAATTATTACAACAAGATATATATCGCTTATTTTAACTGCGACGATTCTTCTAAAGCAAACGAAAGGCGTAAAAAGCTTACACGAAAAGAGGTGCAACGACGAGGGACTTCGCGGAGGTCAGCGTCTGATGCTTGCTGTGGCATGGCGGCCTTTATGCGCGGAGTGCGATGGGATCCAGGTGCGTGAGTCTTTGAGCATGATCGCTCGTCAAGTGTTGCACGATCCGCGACTATACGTATGCCTACGTGAACAATCGGCAGTCAATGTCATCCGATGAAATTTGAAACTGATGAGGAGGTAAAATAAAATTATTACAACAAGATATATCGCAATTTTAGCTATTTCGGTACTTAAAACAAAGCAAAGTCGTAAAAAGAAACGCGAGAGGTGCTGACCACGAGGGACTTCGGAGGTCACCCGTCCTGGTACTACTCAGCCCAGGCACGGCTCGCTGCGGGTTCGATGGGATCCGTGGAGTGAGTCCTTTGGTAGTGAGCAGCTTTGCGTCGAGTGTTGATCAGCTGACTATCATGTATGCCTGCGTGAGCAACAATCGGCAGCCAATGTCTCAGGTGGTGAAACTATGTAGGAGTCGTAATAAATTATTACAACAAGATATTTTTATCGCGATTTTAACTATCGCTCAGGTACTAAAAGAAACAAAAAGCGTAGACACGAGAGGGTGCAACCACGGGACTTCGGGCGATGCACCCATCAAGTACCTACTCTCATGGCTATCACGCCTGTGCGGAGTCGGTGGGATCAGGTGCATTGAGTGTCTGAGCCTATGAGTCCTTACCGTCCAGTGTTCTTGCCACGATCAGCGGTATCTGTATCGTGCCATCACGTGAGCAATGCAATCGGAAAAAAAGTCAATGTCTCAGATTAGTTGAAACTTTGGAGGTAATAAAGTCTTCAGAATTTTTGCACGTTTACTTCCTTTCGATTTAAACAAACGAAGGCATAAAAACAAAAAGTGCGAACACGGACTCGGAGGTCCTGCATCCTAGTCTACTCGCCCAACAAAGCTGCTTCGGAGTCTGATGGGATCCGGTGCATTGAGATGCTTTGAGTATGATCGCTCGTCAAGTGTTGCCGCGATGAGCGACTATCGTATGCCACCACGTGAGCAGCGAAAATGTGAGTCAATGTCTCCAGATTGAGTTTGAAACTTGGTTGGGAGGTAAAATAAAAGTATTACAACAAGATATTTTTATCGCTTAATTTTAACTTCGCTCGGTACTCAGACATACAAAGACATAAAAGCCAGAAGCCACGAGAGGTCGCGGCTCACGAGGACTTCCCAGGAGGTCACCACGTCCCCAGTACTACTCTCGCCCAAGCTACCGCTTCGCTTTGCGGAGGAGTTCGATGGGGATCCGGTGCGTTAGTCTTTGTGGTATGATCCACTTTTGTCAGTGTGCTTGATCAGCAGCCCATATGCATCTTGTACGCACGTGAGCAATGCAGCAATCGGCAGTCGATATGCTCCTTAGATTGGCTGGAAAGCTGTGGGGAGGTAAATAAAATTATTACAACAAGATATATATCGCTAATTTTAAACTCGCAGCTAAAACAAACAAAGGCATAAAAAGAAACACGAAACAAAAGAGGTGCTGACACGAGGGACTTCAGCACCCGTCACTAAATCAGTACTACTACTTGAGCAAATGCTATTTGCCGGAGTTCGATGGGATCCGTTGCATTAGTCTTGGTATGATCGCTTTTATCAAGTGTTGCCTGATCAACGACATATGTATGCCACCAACTGCAGCGAAAATCTGAAAAAGTCGATGTCTCAGATTGAAATTTGAAACTGTGGGAGGAGTAAATAAAATTATTACAACAAGATATTTTTTATCTCAATTTTAACTGCGCTCGATACTAAAAACAAAGGCATAAAAAGAAACAAAAAGAGGTGCGACACGAGGACTTCCCGGAGGTCACCCATCTAGTACTTGCCCAACTGCAACTCTTTTGGCGGAGTTGATGGGATCCGGTGCATTAGTGCTTGTATGATCCTTTTGTCAAGTGCCACGATCAGCTTGACTATATATATGCCACCAAGTGATCATGACATCGACAAAAAAAGTCAATGTCTCAGATTGAAATTTGAAACCTAGTGGGAGGTAAATAAAATTATTACAACGAGATATTTTTATCATAATTTTAACTAACTTTAAAACAAACAAAGGCATAAAAGAAACACGAAAAAAGAGGTGCACAAGGGACCAGGAGGTCACCATCCTAGTACTTAAGCCGTAAGCACGGAGTTGATGGGATCCGGTGCATTAGTCTTGGTATGATCCTTTTTATAAGTGTTACTCGATCAACGCTTATATCTGCGTAGCGTGAAACAATGCGAAAATCGGCCAAAAGTCGTGTCTTGATTGAAATTTGAAACACGAAAAAGAGGTGCGACACGAGGACTTCGAGGAGGTCACCGTCTGATGCTGCTTCCATGCGGAGTTCGTGATGATGCTTTTGTCAAGTGTTACGATCAGCGATTATATGTATGCCACCACGTGAACAAGCGAAAATCGGAAAAAGTCAATGTCAGGTGTGAAATTTTGATTGGTAGGTAAATAAAATTTTGACAAGATATTTTTTATGCTTAATTTTACTTCGGTACTAAAACAAAGGCATAAAAACCACGAAAAGAGAGTGACGAGGACTTCGGAGGTCAGCCCATCCTAGTCTTCTCTCATGCAGCAGCGCTTGGTGCTGAGGTTCGATGGGATCAGGTGATAATTAGGTATGATCGCCGCATCAAGTGTTGCGATCAACGACATATGTATGCCACCGTGAACAAGCGAAAATGGCAAAAAGTCAATGTCGATTGAGCTGAAACTTAGTAGGGAGGTAAATAATTATTACAATAAGATATTTTTTATCGCAATTTTAACTTCCTTCGGTACTAAAACAAACAAAGGCATAAAAAAGCGAAAAAAGAGGTCTGCGGAGCAGGAGGTCACGTCCTAGTTCCTCTCGCCCATGCATCTGCGGAGTTTGATGGGATCAGGTGCATTAGTCTTTGGTATTGATCGCTTTTGTCAAGTGTTGCTACGATCAACGACTATATCTTATGCCACCAGTGAATTTCTTGAAAATCGGCAAAAAGTCAATGTCTCAGATTGGTTTCTGAGTGCAACAGGACTTTGGAGGTCACGTTCTAGTACTACTCTCGCCAGAGCATGCTTAGCTGGGAGTTTGATGGGATCGATTAAGTAGTGTTTGGTATGATCCTTTGTCAGGTGTTGCATGATTGACTATATGTATGCTGCATGACAATGTGAAAATCGAAAAAAGTCAATGTCTCGATTTAATTTGGAAACTTGGTTGGGAGGTAAAATAAAATTATTACAACAGATATTTTTTTCATGTTACTTTCGCTCGATTACTAAAACAAATAAAGGCGTAAAAGAAACCACGAAAAAGAGGTCTGACAAGGGACTTTGAGTCCTTTATCATAATATTCTTCTCATGAGAGCATTGTGTTCTTCTGGCGGGGTTCGGTGGGATCCGGTGCATTAGTGTTGGTATGATCCTTTGGTGTCAAGTGTTTGATCGAGACTATATATGTATGCTGCATTGAGCAATCGGGAAAAAGTCATGTCTCGATTGTTTTGAGGCTTGTAGGGAGTAAATAAAATTATTCAACAGGTATTTTTTTGCTCCTTGATTTTAAGTCTTTCGGTCTGATGACCAAACAATGGAATAAAGCAGTAAGAGGTCTGTGCGAGGACTTGGGGAGGTCACCATTATAGTCTTACTCTGCATGAGCACTTGCGGAGTTCGATGGGATCAGGTGCATTGGTGCAGTATGGTCGCTTTGTCAAGTGTTGCCACGATCAACGACTATATGAGCAACGAAAATCGTGAAAAAGTCAATGTCTCAGATTATTTGAGGGATATTGGGGAGGTAAATAAAATTGTACAACAAGATATTTTATCATGATTTACTTCGTTCGATTTAAAACAAACAAGGTAGTATAAAAAGCCTGAGAAAAGGAGGTTCTACGAGGGACTTTGAGGTCACCATCCTAGTACTACTCTAAGCCCAACTTAACCGCTGGAGTTCTGATGGGATCGGTGCATTAGTCTTTGGTATGATGCACTCATAGTATTGCAGATCTGACTATATGCCACGTGAACAAGCATCGTGAAAAGTCGATGTCTGATTGGTGAAACTTGGTAGGGGAGGTAAATAAAATTATTACAACGAGATATTTTTATATGAATTTAGTCATTCGGTATAAAACAAAAGCGTAAAAAGCCTTGGAAAAGAGGTCTGTCCAGAGGACTTCAGTCGCCCGTCTAGTACTACTCGCGAGCAACCCGGAGTTCGATGGGATCCGGTGCATTAGTCTTTGGTATGATGCTTGTACTCGTCGAAGTGTTGTACAGTCAACGTATCATGTATGCCACCGTGAACAACTATGATCAGCGAGTCAATGTCTCCAGATTGAATTTGAAACTGGTAGGGAGGTAAATAAAATTATTACCGAATATTTTATCATAATTTTAACTTCGCTCGGTACTAAAACAAACAAAGGCATAAAAACACGAAAAAGAGGTGCGACCACGAGGACTTCGGAGGTGGTCACAAATCTCTCTTTCCTTAGCGATGCAGCTGCAGTTGATGGGATCGGTTCATGAATGTTGCCATTCGGTACTAAACAAACAAAGGCATAAAGAAACATGAAGAGGTCGACACAGGGACTTCGGGGGTCACCTGTCTAGGCTCTCGCCAAACACGCTACGCTGCAGATTCTGATGGGATCCGGTTGCATTAGTCTTTAGTATGGTCGAAAGTGTTGACACGATCAGCAATTATGTATACCACGTGAACAACGCGAAAATCGGCAAAAGTCAATGTCTCAGGTTAAGTGAAGCTGGTGGGAGAATTAAATAAATTATTACAACAAGATATTTTTTTGTAATTTTAACTATTCGTTACTAAAACAAACAAAGGCGTAAAAAAGCGAAAAGAGGGTGCCGCAAGGACTTCCCGAGGCCATTCTAGTACTACTCTCGCTAAGCAAGCTGCGGAGTTAAGTGGGATCAGGTGCGTTATTTGGTATGTTCGCATTGTCAAGTGTTGCACGATCAAGCCTGTATGCCACCACGTGAACAACGAAAATCGGCAAAAGTCAATGTCTCCAGGTGAGCTGGAAACTGTAGGGAGGTAAATAAAATTAATACAACAAGATATTTTTAGCAATTTAACTAGCTCGGTACTAAAACAAACAAAGGCATACAAAGACACCTGCGAAATAAAAGAGGTGCGGCCGCGAGGAGCTTCGAGAGGTCACATCCACGAGTACTACTCTCGCCCGAAGCAGCTCAGCTGCCCCGAGTGCTGATGGGATCCGGTGCATTAGTGCTGGTAATGATTTACTTTTGTCAGTGTTTACTACGAATCAGCAATAGCTTGCGATCATAGCGTGAACAATGAAAATAGTCGATAGATTGCGCTCGTGAATCAGCGACACGGACTTCGAGGTCACAAAGTCCTAATGCCTCTAGCCCAAGCACGGCTTAGCTGAGTCTTTGGTAGATCAGTTTTGTTAGTCATTATGATCCTTTTGTCAGAGATGTTCTTGCGATGAGCGACTATCGTATGCCACTCACGTCGTGGCTTATCGAGCAAAACGTCGATGCGCGATCTGGTGAAAAGCCGAGAGGTCTGACCACGAGGACTTCCCGAGGAGGTCACCCATCCTAGTACTACTCATCGCCCGAAACACGCTGTAGCGGAGTTACGATGGGATCAGAGTGCATTAGTCTTGAGTATGATCCCTTGTCAAGTGTTGCCACGATGAAGCGACTATCATATATGCCACCACGTGAATTTCTTAAATCGGCGACAGTCAATGTACTCAGATTGGGCTGGAAACCTAGTTGGGAGAGTAAAATAAAATTACAACAAGATATATATCGCAATTTTGACTTCAGCTCGTACTAAAACAAACAAAGGCATAAAAAGAAACACGAAAAAGAGGTCGCAACACGAGGACTTCCGGGGAGGTCACCCATCCTAGTACTACTCTAGCCCAGCAGCTACGCTAGCGGAGTTCTGATGGGATCAGGTGCATTAGTCTTTGGTATGATCGCTTTCTGTCAAGTGTTGCGATCAGCTTGACTATGTATGCCACCCACGTGAACAGCGTAGATCGGCCAAAAAGTCAATGTCTCCGATTGAGCTGAAACTTGGTAGGGAGGTAAATAAAATATTACAACAGGAATTTTCTTCATGAATTTTAACTCGGTCTCCAAACAAAGGCATAAAAAGATGCAACACGGATCAGGACTTCGGTCATACGTCACAGTACTACTCGGCCCAGGCTTAACTGCGGAGTTCAATGGGATCCGGTGCATTAGTCTTTGGTATGATCCGCTGTCCAAGTGTTCCATCCAGGGACTATCAATGCCACCACGTGCGAAAATCGGCAAAAAGTCAATGTCTCGGAAGCAAGTAAGGAGGGTAAATAAAATTATTACAAAAGATAGTCAATTTCTCCGGTACTGCACATAAAAAACTGCGAAAAAAGGTGCAACCGAGGACTTCCCAGGAGGTCACCCATCCCCAGTACTACTCTTGAAAACACGCTTAAGCTGCGCGGAGTTTTGATGGGATCCAGGTGCATTAGTGCTGGTATGATCGCCACAATCAAGTGTTTGCACGATGAGCGACTATAAAGTATGCCACCACGTGAACAACGCGAAAATCGGAAAAAAAAGTCAATGTCTCAATTGAGCTGAAACTTGGTAAGGGAGGTAAATAAAATTATTACAACAAGATATTTTTAGCTCAATTTAAGCATTCATACTAAAACAAACAAAGGCATAAAAAAGCAATAAAGAGGTGCAATACAGCGAGGACTTCGGGGGGTCACCCATCCTAGTACTACTTTCTGTGACAGCGGCTTAGCTGCGGAGTTACGATGGGATCCGGTGCATTAGTCTTTGGTATGATCGCACCTGTCAAGTACCGCGATGAGCGATTATATGTATGCCTACCACGTGAACAATGAAAATCGGAAAAAAGTCAATGTCTCAATTAATTTGAAACAGTTTGGGAGGTAAATAAAATTATTACAACAAGATATTTTTTTTTATCATAATTTTAACTCGCTCGGTACTAAAACAAGCAAAGGCATAAAAAACACTAAAAAAGAGGTGCAACAAAGAGGACTTCAGGGAGGTCCCACATCTAGTCTCTAAGCGAAACCGTTTAAATGCGGAGTTCGATGGGATCCGATTATGATAGTCTTTGGTATGATCGCTTTTGTCAAGTGTTGCACGATCAACGACTATATGTATGCCACCACGTGAACAACTGAAAATCGGCAAAAAGTCAATGTCTCAGATTGAGTTTGAAACTTGGTAGGGAGGTAAATAAAATTATTACAACAAGATATTTTTTTATCGCAATTTTAACTCGCTTCGGTACTAAAACAAACAAAAGGCATAAAAAGAAACACGAAAAAAAGAGGTGCAACACGAGGACTTCCCAGGAGGTCACCCATCCTAGTACTACTCTCGCCCAAGCACGCTTCACTGCGGATTTCTGATGGGATCCGGTGCATTAGTGCGGGTATGATCCCACCTGTCAAGTGTTGCACGATCAACGACTATATGTATGCCACACGTGAACAACGAAATCGGCAAAAAGTCAATGTCTCAGATTGAGTTTGAAACTTAGTAGGGAGGTAAATAAAATTATTACAACAAGATATTTTTTTATCGCAATTTTAACTCGCTTCGGTACTAAAACAAACAAAGGCATAAAAAAAAACACGAAAAAGAGGTGCGACACGAGGACTTCCCGGGAGGTCACCCGTCCTAGTACTACTCTGCCCCAAGCACGCTTCACTGCGGAGTTCGATGGGATCCGGTGCATTAGTGCTTTGGTATGATCGCTTTTCTGTCAAGTGTTGCACGATCAACGACTATATGTATGCCACCACGTGAACAAGCGAAAATCGGCAAAAAGTCAATGTCTCAGGGTGGTGAAACTTGGTAGGGAGGTAAATAAAATTATTACAACAAGATATTTTTATCGCAATTTTAACTCGCTTCGGTACTAAAACAAACAAAGGCATAAAAAGAAACACGAAAAAGAGGTGCAACACGAGGACTTCCCAGGGAGGTCACCCGTCCCTAGTACTACTCTCGCCCAAGCAAGCTTAGCGGAGTTCGATGGGATCAGGTGCATTAGTCTTTGGTATGATCGCTTTTGTCAAGTGTTGCCGCGATCAACGACTATGTATGCCACCACGTGAACAACGAAAATCGGCAAAAAGTCAATGTCTCAGATTGATTTGAAACTTGGTAGGGAGGTAAATAAAATTATTACAACAAGATATTTTTATCGCAATTTTTAACTCGCTCGGTACTAAAACAAACAAAGGCATAAAAGAAACCACGAAAAAGAGGTGCGACACGAGGGACTTCCCGGGGAGGTCACCCGTCCTAATCTGCTACTCGCCCAAGCACGCTTAACTGCGGAGTTACGATGGGATCAGGTGCATTAGTCTTTGGTATGATCGCTTTGTCGAGTGTTGCCGATCAGCGACTATATGTATGCCACCACGTGAACAACGCAATCGGCAAAAAGTCAATGTCTCAGATTGAGCTGGAAACTTTAGTAGGGAGGTAAATAAAATTATTACAACAAGATATATCGCAATTTTAACTCGCTCGGTACTAAAACAAACAAAGGCATAAAAAGAAACACGAAAAAAGAGGTGCAGACACGGGAGGACTTCCCGGAGGTCACCCAGTCCCACAAATCTACTCTCGCCCAAGCACGCTTACTTTAGCGGAGTTCTGATGGGATCCGGTGCATTAGTCTTTGGTATGATCGCTTTGTCAAGTGTTACTTACGATCAGCGACTTATATGTATGCCTAGCGTGAACAACGCGAAAATCGTGCAAAAAGTCAATGTCTCCGATTGAAATTTGAAACTTGGTAGGGAGGGTAAATAAAATTATTACAACAAGATATTTTTTATGTAATTTTAACTCTCGGTACTAAAACCAAAGCATAAAAAACACGAAAAAAGAGTTGCAACACGAGGACTTCCAGTCACCCGTCCTAATTACTACTACCGCTGCCTGACTTAGGAGTTCGATGGGATCAGGTCATTAGTCTTGGTATGATCCCACCTGAGTGTTGCGATCAACGACTATCATTATGCCACCACGTGAACAACGAAAATCGGCAAAAAGTCAATGTCTCCGATTGGTGAAACACGAAAAAGAGGTGCAACACGAGGACTTCGGGGAGGTCACCCATCCTAGTACTACTCTGCGCAGCAACTGCGGAGTTTGATGGGATCCGGTGCATTAGTGCTGGTATGATCGCTTTGTCAAGTGTTGCACGATCAACGACTATATGTATGCCACCACGAACAACTGAAAATCGACAAAAAAGTCAATGTCTCAGGTTAGGCTGGGAGTAGGGAGGTAAATAAAATTATTACAACAAGATATTTTTTATCGCAATTTTAACTCGCTCGGTACTAAAACAAACAAAGGCGCCATAGAAGAGGTCGGAACTTCAGGGAGGTCCCCGTCCTAGTACTACTCCAAGCACGCTAATTGCGGAGTTCGATGGGATCCGGTGCATTGAGTCTTTGGTATGATCGCACCTGCAGTGTTACGATCAACGACATTCGTATGCCATGCGTGAACACGAAATTGAAAAAGCGATGTCTCAGATTGAATTGACTGTAGGGAGGTAAATAAAATTATTACAACAAGATATTTTTTATCGCAATTTTAACTCGCTCGGTACTAAAACAAACAAAAGCATAAAAGAAACGAAAAAGAGTTGACACGGGGACTTCGGAGGTCACCGTCCTAGTACTCTTGCCTGCAAGCCTTTGCGGAGTTCGATGGGATCCCGGTGCAGTAGTCTTTGATGTGATCACTTTTCAAGTGTTACGATCAGCAGTATGTATGCCCTTGGCGTGAACTTCTGCTTGGCAATCGACAAAAAGTCGATGTCTGGGTCAATTTGAAACTTGGTAGGGAGGTAAATAAAATTATTAACAAGATATTTTTTATCGCAATTTTAACTTCGCTCGGTACTAAAACAAACAAAGGCATAAAAAGAAACACGAAAGAGGTCTGCAGAGGACTTCCAGTGAGGTCACCGTCTAGTACTTTCTCTAAGCAGCTTAATCTCGAGGTCGATGGGATCCGGGAGAATTAGTGTTGGTATGATCGCACATCCAAGTGTTGCCGCGACAATCCATTATATGTATGCGTGAACAACGAAATCGGCAAAAAGTCAATGTCTCGGATTGAAACTTATTCGAGAGTCAGTAGTATTATTACAGCCAGATATTTTTTATGTTTAACTGTTTCAGTACTTGAAAACAAACAATGGCATAAAAGAAACACGAAAAGAGGTGCACAGACTTCGGAGGTCACCTGTCCTAAGTCTTCTCGCCAAGCCGCAGCAAGCTGGAGTTGATGGGATCAGTGCATTAGTCTTGTATGATCGTTTTGTCGAGTGTTGCATCAACGACTATATTTATGCCTGCACGTGAACAGCGAAAATCGCAAAAAGTCAATGTCTCAGATTGAAATTTGAAACCTAAAAGAGGTGCAACACGAGGACTTTCTGGAGGTCACCCATCCTAAGTATTACTCACCAGACTTGCTTAAGCGCGGAGTTGTGGGATCCGGTGCATTAGTCTTGGTATGATCGCACTGTCGAGTGTTGCCGCGATCAGCGTTATATTATGTGGCTAGCGTGATGAATGGTAAAAAAGTCGATGTCTCGTTAGTGGCTTGGTGGGAGGTAAATAATTTTAAACAAGATATTTTATCGAATTTTAACTTTTCGATCTACAACAAGGCATAAAAGACACGAAAAGAGGACGACGAGGACTTCAGTCACCATCCTAGTACTACTCGCCCTAGCCTAGCTATCGGAGTTTGATGGGATCCGTGCGTAGTTTTGGTATGATCGCACCGCATCGAGTGTTGCACGATCAGCGATTAATTATGCTGCCACGTGGACAGCGAAAATCGGCAAAAGTCAATGTCTCGATTGAGCTGAAACTAGTAAGGAGGTAAATAAAATTATTACAACAAGATATTTTTATCGCAATTTTAACTCATTTCGGTATTAAAACAAACAAAGGCGTAAAAAACCAGGAGGTTGACACGAGGACTTCTGGAGGTCACTCAATCTCTTTCTCGTAACAGTTAGCTTGCGGAGTTCCGATGGGATCCGGTGCATTAGTGCTGGTATGATCGCTTGTCAAGTGTTGCACGATCAACGACTATTGTATGCCATACGTGAGCAAGCGAAAATCGGCAAAAAAGTCAATGTCTCGATTAATTGGCAAACTTTAGGGAGGTAAATAAAATTATTACAACAAGATATTTTTTATCGCAATTTTAACTCATTTCCGTAAAACAAAGCAAGGTAAAAGAAACGAAAAGAGGTGCGACCACGAGGACTTTGAGTCACCAGTCCTAGTACTACTGCGCTAGGGCTTAGCTGGAGTTGGTGGGATCCGGT